>OY759172.1:48575257-49024108 GCA_963662145.1 Sturmia bella | reverse complement strand
ATAAAAGAGCGCTTGCTTGGTGGAGACTTCCTTATTCTAAAAGACAAAACAGAAAGCAGCAACAACAACGCAGCCCCATTTTAAAAGCCAAGACAACTGCAACAACAACAACAACACCACCAACATTAAAATAAACAAATTCGCACACATTTTTGTATTGAAAAAAACAAAAAAACGATTTTAGTTTGAATTGTGAGATCATACGGCGGTGATCGTTTATTGGAAATTAAATTTGTTTTTTTTTTTTAAGTTTTGTATCAGAAAAAGAAAAAAAACCTACAAGCATTTCAAATTAAACGTTTTTAGTGTTTTTTATATACACACTCATACATACATATGTATGCATGACTATACATACATACATACATACAAATATTTCTTACAAGAAAATACAATTGGAATATTAAATGAAAAATAGAGAAAAAAAAATTTGAATTAAGAATAAAACGAAAATTAATATACATACATATGTACCTAACTTTTTAAATAAATAGTGATGGGAAATAAAATAAAAATAATACATATGTACATATGTACATCCATATACAAACATATGGAATAAATTAAAAAATGTTCAAGATTTTTAAATAACATTTTGTAGAAGTGTGTTTTTTTTTTTGTATGAATTTATTAATACCTATTGCCGGCAATTTTTTTATTTTATAACGGAGAATTTTTATTGCTTACAAAAGTCCATACTAAAATAACTGTTTGTTTTATTGCAAACTTTTTTAAAGTTGCAAGTGGGATTGTAAAAATCTGCATTGAAGTGAAATAAAATATACAGAAATACATATGTGCAATATTAATGAAAAATAACAGCAACAGTAAAAAAAAAAACAAATTATTCAAACGCTGGCGTTTTATATAAAAGTTATTAAATATAGTTGTATCAAATAAATTAAAATTGAACATCATAGAAAAAGGTTTGATGAGTTTTTTGCTGGTTCAGAAACCTAAAATTTTTCGTGCATTTCATGTATTTTTTTGTTATTCTTAATTTTCTTTAACAATTAAGAGCAAAATTCTTTTGTTGTTGCTTTTTATCGATTTCCTTTTTTCACTTATTCCTCTTTATTATTGACGTCAAATACGTACTTGACTTCAGCAGCATGACAATTCTGTGTTATTGCACAAAGAAACACAAAATCAATAACTAAAGATGGAGATCGATAATAGTCATATTATGCAATGACAATTTGAATATTAACGAGGGTTGTGTGATTAATTTTTTTTTTATTTTTTGAGAGAATATTTTGTATAAATTCGAACTTAATCATGTTCACTACCGCTCTAGAAGTAAGTTTGTAAGTAAGTAATTTCAAATTTTCGCATAACACTGTGGAACAAATTCAAGTTAGCAAGAGTTAGGTCGCTTTTGAGAGTGAGCGGTGAAAATAGAGGCTAAATTAGAAGACCCGTATCGCAGCGTTTGTTTAAGTTAGTTCGAATTTTCGGACTTTGCAGTCAAATGCCGATTTTCAGCATATTGTTTATATAGTCTTCCGGCTATAACTTGTCGACTAATTGATATTATTTAAATCTGCAAAAGCCAAATTATAATTTTAATTATTGCCATAACTTGCTTTTACAGATAGATGTATTGGCTTGTTCTGCAAATCAGATGCTTTCAAATCACGTGATTTCGAAGCTCAAAATAAGCACTACTTGAATGTAACAAAATTTTATATTACCAATGAGGCCTGACATTTAATTCTAAGCGAATTAACCATAAAAAAATCATAAAAAATCTGCATAAAGTCACGATTTTAAGGCAACTGCTTTTTAGAAATCACATGATTTCAAGCAATGTGATTTTCAGAACGAACCTAATAATAGCGCTTTACTGTGGTTAATGTGTTTTTATTATGATAATATGGGTATGGTTCAATTATGTGTGCAACAAAATATCGACCAAATGGCCCTCCAGCCGCTGGTAAAAATTTTCGATGACGCCGAAGCATAATTGAGGTTCTATGCCATTAATGTGCCGAATTACCTCATCTTTTAGCTTGTCAATTGTTGCTGGCTCATTGACGTTCACTTTTTCTTTTTTAATATTGCCAATGAAAGTAGTGGAACAGTGTCAAATCAAATTTTGGTGGCGGGCAAATAACAGCGCCACTATGGTAACACGGCCATTGAATTTGTTGTGCAAATTTTGTTGGCTGTGTGGCAAGTGGCAGCATCTTGTAGGAATTAGATATTGTCCATGGCTATATCCTCAATTTCTGGCCATAAGATGTCAGTTATAATCTCGCATTAGCGAGTACAATTCAAGCCCAGCAAAAATATGGGTCTCGCTGGAAGCAGCTTTGTAAGCAAGAAATTATGTGCTACCTCTAAGTAACCTGCTCCTGCATGACATGATTTTTATTCGCAATGTCCCACTTGGTAGGTCTCTTAGCTTCGCTAGCTTATTTTACCCTAGAAGCATAAACATCATATGTATATTATGTCATACTTATATTAGTGCATCGCTCACGAGGGTGCGATTGTTGTAGCGAGCAATGTTTCTTTTGCGAGAATTAATACCTAAATTTGCTTTGGCAAAAATAAGCTCAAGCGCATCCTGGTAAGCGAAGAAGGATGCACTGTATAGCTTGATAAAATAAGTAAATTCGATTTTGAGGGAATATATGGTTTCGATGATTAGCTTCCAGGGATACGCTCCGGGGAGGCAGTTTTGTAAGGCGTGAACATTTTTTGTTACTTACTTATATGAAACGTACATATTTTTGCTGGGCGGTCGCTGCTTGGCAGACCTCATTTCCAAAGAAATATGGCGGGCCATTGAGGCCTCATCGCTAAAGATGGGTTTTCTTTTGCTTCCTTTTAAGTCGCTATTCGCTTTCATCTTTAATCGAAAAATGGTCATTATGCTTCAATTGAGTCAGTTGAACCTTGTAAGCTGTAAATTCCGCTCGTTATTAAAAATTCGTTGACGAGTCGAGGTTGGCGGCTTCTCTGCTACACTGTCGCGAACATTAGCAATGTTCCATGTTCTTCACAGATTGGATTTGCTGAAATTTGCACTAAATTTTAAAATTTTTCGAGAAACACTGCAACACTCTTAACGCCCTGCTCAGTTGCCTGCCTTTTCATGGTTGAATTTGTCAAACTCTGAACACACAGAAATGTCCAAGTAGCGCAAAAAACTTGGCATTAGCCTGTGACTCGCAATTAACATCATGCATTATGATTCGGCCACCCTTTCCCACAGAATTCATTATTAAATATTTTATGAAAAATTTAAAACTACATTTTTACAAACACAAAATTTGCAAGCTGTTTTGCCCAAATATCATGTTGTTTTGACTGCTTCATTTGTGTAGACTTCCTTCATAGAAAAAAACCATGTGTCATAAAACGTGTGTAGGGGTTTTAGCTCACTGCCAATTTGTTTTTATGGCAACTAAATTATAAACCACACAAAAGAATTTAAGAACAACAAAAATGTTTCTACAACTTGAAAGAAGAGCAAAATAAAAAATTGAATCTACGTCAGCCGTGGAGCATTATAAATACATCAACATACATACATATTACAGAAATAAATTCGTGTGCTTAAACATTTGAATTAAATCTAAATAAGATTCAGACAATGTTATGTTTGAAAAGTAATTTATTTCATTAGCTATATGTTAGTCTAACTAATTTACATAACTCGCGCAGACGAGGGCAGTTCGCAAATCTATAAGTAAAAAAATAAAATAAAAATTGAACCAGCCACTTTCCACTTTTTTGTACCCTTCACAAAAATGCGTAAGGGTATATATAAGTTTGTGATGCCGTGTGTAATGCATTGAAGTAACCATCTAAGACCCCATGAAGTATATACATACATATATTCTGGATCAGAATCAATAGAGGTTACGATTAAGCCATGTCCATCTGTAGTCGTTGAAATACCGTTTCCGAGAAAACAGTTTGAGATAGAAACCTCATTTTTTTCGCTAAAATGGGTTAAATCCCGGTAGTGGGTCTGCTATCGAAATTCAGCAAGATCGGTTCACGGATAGCCGAGATATATACAAAAACCGAGTTTTGAGGGTAATTTTTGGCCATTTTTTGGTAAAATTTTTGAAAAATTTTTTATTCCTAAAAAGTTAGCCATATCATTTTTAATGCCCATTACCCGGCATTTAGACGGGAAAGTGCTTTCATTAATTTTTTGTATACGTATTATGAATAAAAATTTCCATGAAATCTGTAACTTTCATGAACATTTCTTGCTCAATTTCAAAGCAACGTGAAAGTTCATTTTGAAAATGTCGTCAAAGCGAAGAGTTGCAAGTATTATTATTTTAAAATAGAGTTTCCAAGACTACTAAAAACATAAATTTATAAGGCAACATTCGAAAATAATTTTCATTGCTAAACTTTTATTAATTAATTTAATAATTATCGCTATGAATATGCTTCATTTGTGTTCTTCATTCATATTTGCTGTAAAAATATTTTAAATATTTTTCAATGTACAAAATAATTTAAAATTCACAATTATTATTGTACTGCAATTCTGAATATTTATATGTGCCGTGGAGTAGGCAACCGTGTTTACTACTTTGTCACTTTACTTTCAGTAAATGTCAAAAAATTACTTTCAGGAAATTATTGCTGAAAGCTGAGATGAAAGTTAGAAAATTGTGAGTGTGTTAGTAAAAAGGTGTGAGTGTATTACAACTTTCAGGCATTTACTTTCCCGTCTAAATGGCGGGTTAGATCCCAAAAAACCGAAGAATTTTTGAAATCGGCGTATATATATCCGATATATAGCGTCTCCTGATTTTTCAAGAAATCGGTTTTATAAGCCAAATAAAACAACTTTTTGCACCAAAAATCAATCACAATGGTACATAGCGGTTATTTAGAGGCTGGAAAATTTTTTGACATCGGCCCAGATATAGCGCCTCCCGATATCTCAAGAAGTCGGTCCTGAAAGCCAAACGAAACAATTTTTCCATTAAAAATTTATCAGAATGGTACATATAGGCTGTTATGAAGTAAAATTTGAACATTTTTGGACATCGGCCCCTAATGCACCCCAGATAACGCTCCTCCCGTTTTCTCAAAAAGTCGGTTCTTAAAGACAAATAAAACAACTTTTGGTACCAAAAATTTCAAAGCAAAATTCTAAAATTTTTGAAATTGGTCCATGTTTACCCGATATATAGCGTTTTCCGATTTTGCAAGAAATCGGCTCTAAAAGCCAAATAAAACAATTTTTGGCCCCAAAAACCAATCAGAATGACACATACATATATCATTGTGAAGGGTATTTAAGATTTGGCCCAGCCGAATATAGCACTCTTACTTGTTTATTTTATTTTCAGAATTTATTGTGAAAGTAAATTTTTTGGAATTTTGTAGATGGTAGAATATAATTTTATGTCAGGTTGATTTGGCAAAACATATTTATCTTTTAAATGAAAATATAAACTAATGACCTTGAAAGCCCATTTTGGTTGGACACCATAAAAGGAATCATATTTATCTTATTTTTTGATTAGGTCAAACATCTTCATTGCGTTTATCTTCATGCACATGAAAACCTTTCGGAAAGAAGACTTAAGCTTCGTATAGAGGGTTGTCAGATCTTACAATATTGTACGACTTAACAACGTGCTGGCAAACTACTGGAAATACAAAATTCCGCAGTCAGCATTAAGAAAATTATCAGTTCAGACAATTGCAAGAAAATCTTACAATCTCATGGCCAGATAATTGCCTGAAAATAAATTTGGCTACCAACGAAAATCGTCAGCTTACAGGGATGTAAGATTTTCTACGTATCAAAAATTGTCAGCCAATTGTCATTATCAAAATACACACACGCACATGCCATTCTTCATTCTTTATTTTCTTGCTCAATAGCCTTGTTTTCATTTTTTTATTCTCTTTTCTGCAACTTTTTACCTCTCGTACTCACATTTTTAAGGCCGTGTCAGATAAAACCTTGTTGCTTTGCGTGACGTTTATAACTTTGAAAGAAAAGCGTAAAACAAAAAGTGTATGTCACAATAAAAACTTTGACAAGACCCGCGCATTGTTTGTTTATCAATAAAATATTGAATATATAACATATTTTATATATGTACTTATTTGTAGTTTTGTTTATTATATATTTCAAATGAATTTATTCATTAAATTTATAAAATTTATTTATTTATTTGGAATTTTTTTTTTTTTTGATTTCTGTTGACGCCAAGAGAAAATAAAAGAAAATGAAAGCAGCTAATTGTCAAAGCGTCCAAAAAGATGAAAGATGCCCAACTTTTTGCTTTGCTTTGCGTCAAATAAAATTTATGTGACAAGTGCCATATAAACATGTTCATTTATCTTAAATGTCAAAGCGTGTATGTACCGCAACGCAAAGCAAAAGTTTTATCTGACACGGCCTTTACTATTCTCTTGTTTTCTCTCTCTCCCTTTCGTACACACACATTTTTCTTTAATATTCTTTGTCAATACTCTAACAATGACGCCATTGTAAGGTGTTGAGAATTTATGCATACAATATGCCAACGTCTGACAATGTACCAGCAATCATAACGCCAAAGTCTTCAGACAATTGACAGTTAACTGACAATTAATTTTTGTTAGGTAGGTGTCCTGACAATGCTTTTGCTTACAATATTGTCAGGAAGAAATTGTAAGTTCTCACGATTGATTAAAAATATTCTATACATTTTCTGACAATATTGCAAGATCTTACAATCGTCTAGCTAGGGCCTAGCTCTATTCTAAATTTTTCTTTACTGTTATTATTTTATTTAACTAACGGACACTGGGCGAAAAAATTGTCTGTGTCCAGTTTTCTCCTCGATTTCATGTGTTTTCTTAAAACATAACTGGATTTAAACCTAAAAGTTAATGATAATCTCCGACAAATAGCACTGACAGTGCCATGTGGAAAAATTGCAACATCTTCCGCTGGCATGATCACTTTGCGCCAGCTTGTCTAATTTTATAATACCCGTATGTTTGTGTGTTTGGCGGCACAAAGTTTTTTCAAGTGTCCTGTTCATATGTGCCTTAAGGTCTCATCCAACATTATCACCCCCTATCATGAATAATTTTTTCCCTAAATTTTTTTTCCATTTCCCAAATGTGCGATCATGAATAACTTTTCCCATAAAATGTGTTCCCATTCGAAATTTCCCTTTATCGTGCATGGATTTTTCAAAGACATATTTCCAATTTTTTTGTGTTAGTTTGTTCATTTTATTTTCTTTGGAGAAAAAAATGCATAATATTCATGATAGCAACTTTTCCTACTTGGGAAATGAAAATTTTATGGGAATAAAAATTTCACATTTTATTCACGACAGGGGTGATTGATAATTTGAAGCTTCGAGAATTCGTAATTTGACATAAACCTTTAATATGCCATTTATAAATGTATTTTTTATTTTCAAAGCCAAAAAATATAAACAAAACAACGGAAACTGAGTTGTTTTGCAAAAGAAAAAGTAAATTTATTCGTTTAAATTTTTGTAAAGGTGTTCAAGGTTAAAAAAAAAAAATTAAAATAAATCTTTTAACATTCAATATTCTTAGGTATTTCATACCACTGAATGTTGTGCATAAAATAAAAAAAGAAAAGAAAAAAATAAATGTTTCACCCCGAATTCGAAGTAACAATTTGACTGCATATTTTAGCAGATTTGAATTGAAATCATCTGCAACAATTTTCTAGTTTACATCACAGTTTTTTTTTTTGCATTCTTGTAAGATTTCATTTTCATTCATTTTTCTGAGTTGTTTGCCAGAGTAAATGCGGCCACGTGACGAGTACAACGTGTTTAAGTGCGTTTTTTGCCATTGCAGCGTAGTATTTTTAAGTACTTTATGTACAAAAATAACAGTTGCTTCATCAGGTACTCTGTAGATTTGTGCTGATTTTCTCATATTCTAGCCTGATAGTAGATTTTATTTTGTATGGTAAATCTCATTAAAATCAACAGATTTGTCTGGTAATGCTAAAGGGTGTTTTTTAAGCCCGATAGAACTTGAAATTGTAAAAAATAACACAAAAAATTAAATTGTAATCAAAATTTTTTTTTATTCGAAAGATCAATACGTGACATTAACATTTGAAAATGATTTCGGGCATATGGGCACCGCGGCTGTTCTTGACGAAGTGCATTCTGGACGTCCAATTTTGGACCACTTTTTCGAGCACTGCTGGCCGTATGTCACGAATAACACGAACAATGCTGGCCTCCAAGGCGTCAATTGTTGCTGGCTTATCAGCATAAACCAGTGACTTCACGTAGCCCCACAGGAAATAATCGAGAGGTGTCAAATCGCACGACCTTGGAGGCTAATTGACAGGTCCATATCTCGAAATCAACTTATCGCCAAATTTTGATTTCAATAAGTCGATGGTTGCGTTCGCCGTGTAGCACGTAGCGCCATCCTGTTGAAACAACATCTCCTCCGGATCAATGTCATCCATATTTTCAAACAAAAAATCATTGATCATGGTGCGGTAACGATCTCCATTGACCGTAACGCGAGCTCCGGCCTCATTATTGAAGAAATAAGGTCCGATGATGCCACCAGCGTGAAAACCGCACCATATGGTGCATTTTTCTGGATGTAATGGAGTCTGTAGGGTCTGTTGTGGATTGGTCTCACTCCATATGCGGCAATTTTGCTTATTATGGCTTGTTCAGATGGACGATTATGTACGCCATACAAATGACGAAGTCGTCTATAAGTTGCGC
The DNA here is from genome assembly GCA_963662145.1 of Sturmia bella. Taxonomy (NCBI): domain Eukaryota; kingdom Metazoa; phylum Arthropoda; class Insecta; order Diptera; family Tachinidae; genus Sturmia; species Sturmia bella. The sequence continues at coordinate 49,015,373 of OY759172.1, read as the reverse complement.
GAATCGACGACTGATTTTCAAAGTAAATTTGGATAATTTCGTAGCGTTGTTCAAGCGTAAGTCTATTCATGATGATTTCAGACAAATCATCGTATACTGAAACAAATAAAAAAAAAGTTTCATCAAAATTTAATTTTTTGTGTTACTTTTTACAATTTAAAGTTCTATCTAGCTTAAAAAACACCCTTTATATCTACTAGATTTTGCGTAGATGCAAATAGGTTTCATTTCTGAAATTCTTTAAATGAACATTTTAAATATATGATTGATCTCATGGTTTTTTCATTTGCATATTTTCATTAATTGAGGTACCTTCTATTGGAATATGCCAAAAAAAAAAAAAAAAAAAAAAAATGGAGATTGAAAGAATTGCACAACCAGTTTTCTTCCCGTTGTTTATAAAATAATATTTTTCGGTTAAAATTTCCTTGTGGGATTTTCAATAACAATTAATTAAATAAATAACTTCACCTTTATTTGCTATAAAAATATTTTAATGTTTGTTTTGTTTTCGCATAAAAAAATTAATCTCCCACGCCATGTGAAAAAGAATGTTCTTGTTGGGTTAATGATTTCAATGGTTTTTATTTTTGCAATAAAAAAGAAAATAATTCGTTTAACAGTTTGTTTTTGTTTGGTGGCCAATTAATCATTATGGTTTTCATCAGAGCTCTAAAGTAAATTTTTCTCTCCCGCTCTTTCTCTATCTCTTGCTTCCGTTATTAGAAAATCTCATTTGGTATCAATTTATTGCCAGTTTTAATTGATTTTTTTTTTTTTTTGCTTTTCAACTCAAGCAAGAAAATGACATTTCAGTACTGAAAAAAAAATAATAATAAATTAATTTTATGTTAAATTGTTTTGTGAAGAGTGGCCGGGGGATAAGCTTCATATCTAGTTATTTATGAATTATGGGCAAAACAATCATGATTTTCAATCTATAGTCAATTGTTGATAATTTTATCGGGCTTGAGTTCATAAAGATTTTTCTCAAAGTTCATAAAGATTTTTTGTGCTGATTTTGATTTGTGCCATCTTTATTATTTTAGTGGCTGCAAAAAGGGGCAACCCAATGGGAAAATATAAAAAGTATACTTCTTCTAAAAAATCAATTAAATTATTTACTTGATAGTAAATAAAAAATATGTATTTTCTTAAAAATTATTAAAACATAATGCTGCAAACATTTCTATCCCTGCCTAACACTCTTTCATTCGTGTTTTTTTTTGCTTCTCTTTCTGCATTCCGTTTTATTCTACTTGAAATATGTAAATGAAATAAATTCTAATTGTGGGCTTATTTAAATTTTGCTTATTAAATAATGTGTTTGTTTTATCTAATAATTATAATTCATTCGTACACTCAAAATGACTAATAAGTGGCACTTTTTAAGTATGTACATTAATGTAATGTTTTTGTTTCGTTTATTCTTTTGAAAATATATGTACATACATAAAAAAAACTTGTTTTTTATTAGCTTTTTAAATAAAAATGACACAAGTCGTCCGCAAATAAATACAACGTTGTAATATTTTAAAGTTTGTGTGATTAAATTTATAGCAAACTTTTCAGACTACTGACTGAGCAGGAGATGGATGTATGTATCAATCCTAAAATGTATAGAAATAATTGATTGATGATAATGGATTCAAATAGCACTTTCCAAACTCAAAACAAAAAAACATGCATGTGTACTTACGTACATATTGTCACAGAAACGACCTGATAGAAAGTACCGTTTTGCCTAATTTGTCATGTTATTAAATTATTTTTTTGATAAAAAAAAAAAAATCAAGTTAGGGATTTTTTTTATTAAGGTAACGATATGTATGCATGCTTGTGCTTGTTTACTGTGGGTTAAAAACAACTGCTGTTAGTTATTATTGGCAAATCTAAATTGTAAATGAAATAAGACTGATGTAATGGCGGTGCCAAATACGTGTATCTTAAGATTATTGTGTGTTTGAACGAGTTGTTCTTTTTTGAATTCAATCAGCAATAAATTTATTTACATGGGAAGTAAAAAGCATACAAATACACTTGTATGTATCCGCATTAAAGTAAACCTGCACGCAATGTAGCCTTATAAAACTTGTAAAAAATTAAAGAATAAAAGAAGAACTGTCAACAGGGAAAACAAAATGTAAATAAAATAAGCAGTTTTCCGAGATTATCATAATATTTTTTTTTTTAATTATGATAAAAGCGTCCCTGACAATTGTATGTGTGTAACAAAATATCGACGAAATGCTCACCATCGCCTTGATGGTATCATAGAATACTACCAGAAGGGTCACCAGCTCTGCCGGACTACAAAAATGACCAATTTTCTGTCAAATTTCATGAAAGTGGCAACCTTGCGGTGCTCGAGCATCCAGTGAAGGACAGCAAACATGAAAATATTCATATAGCTTTCTCTGTTGGTAGACTCTGCATTTGTTTACATTTGCAAACAAAGCAGCTTTATAAGCACACAAATAATAATTATTTGTACCTATTTCATATTTTAATAATATTTGTATTGAGTACATTACAAGCTATACATGGAATATGTTTAAAACTTAGTTTTCAAAGCTTTTCATTTACTCAAAGCTTTTTTCGTAAAAATTACAACCAAACCAATATTTTGCAAAACACTTTACAACAACATTTTTTCATTGTTTATGTTTGTTTTGTGTACATCAGTTGGTCTCATACACTCATGTTGCTACGATTTTCTGTACTGCTCACTTCTGACTGGCCCCCAAACAAATGATATGGCCATTTTTCAAAAATCACTTTTGGGATATCTGTGTAGTCTGTCAATGGTATGTTCCCCATGTTCAACGACTGCGAGATGTAATGAAGGTTCAATGTCCTCCTCAGAGTGGCGCATTATTTTATTCTTTAGCTCTTGAATTGTTTTTGACTGATTGACGTACACTTTTGCCTTTCACATATCTCCACTCTTTGCTAAAAGTTCTGGCAGCCTCATTAACGAATTTACGATTACAAAATGAACTTATTAAAAAAATTTTCCATTTCCAAAATTAGAGCCGAGTAAGTAGTATATTTCAAACGCATTGCTGCTGTAAATTTCACACAAATGTTGCCCTTTCTAAGCTGTGTGTTTTCAGTGCTTACAGAAATTTATAACCAATATTAGCAAAAATTTTATTTTATTAAATTGCACAATATTGCAAAAAAAAAAAAATTAATTTTCTGCGTTCTATTTAAAACAAATACACTTTAATCTTGTCGCTTCCTTTGATGATTTTTATTTTTAAGTATTTACTTAGCTGCTGAAAGGAAAATGTAATAGTATCTTTATTTTTTAAACACGCACCTGCTGCAAATCAGAGAACTGCAACGAGTGCATATTTTAATGATATCGAGTGAACGAACCATCGAGTAAGAATTGTGAAAACGAAAAACAAAATAAACAACAAACACACAGCATAAAAAATTAAAATAAATAGCGACATGTTTGCCATTGCGTTATCAAATCTGCTACGGTTTTGTACTTGACTTGAACTCACGCCTATACACTAAAAAAAAAACCATAACACTTTTTATCGTGTTAAACGGAACTAATATCGCTACGTAATACGGAGAAAATTATTTCTTACCATTTATAACCGGCATATATATATATTTTTTTTGATGTGTTATCATCAGTATTTCAGATTCTATGTATCTGACTTTTTTTTTTGATTTGCTATAAAATATGAGATTCTCATATTTGCTATAAAATATGAGAGGCTGCCGCAGACATATTATCAGAATTCTAAAATAATATGCAGCATGCGCAAGCATGGTAAATTATGATAGCTTTAAACTGTTTGATATAATTTTTTTTTATACTACAATCATTATTTCTGGATCTATTTTTATTTCTGTCTGGGGCCAAATTAGGTTTATGTAATTTTAAGGTTAGTTTAATTTTTTTACAACAATATGTGTAATCGTCGTTCCGGGAGCAAGAACAAATGTAACAAAATGTCACCGAATATCTTTGTATTTAAACTATATATTTAACGTCAGCAAGTTGCGTTTGCTTTTTATCTAGATTAGAATAATACACATAGTTCTAAGTTGTTATTTTTTATTGTTCTTTTTTGGCATTTATTATCTCATTTTGAAGTCTCAATAAATTCAATTCAATTCAATTCAAAAAATTCTGTCTTTGGCCAATAATCAGCCACATAAAGTAAAGCAAATATGATTGTGTTAAGTGAAGAGATATGAATGCACTTGCCACTTGTATGCAATTACTTTCCTTTGTAGAGATCATGTAAGTAATATAGCAGGCTTATTAAATGCGAAAAAGCAAAAGCGTAAAACTGATTGCTCTTAATAAGTATGTTGTTACTTTCCCTGTTACTTTCCCTAATCGGTCGCAGGTCCGATTCTGCCGACCAGCCAAAATTTTGTATCCCTGCACTTCTCTGCTACACCAGCAATGCCTTCTCTCTAACTCCCGTCTCTGTGTGTATTTGCCCTCGTTCCTTTTCACTGCTTATTTCTTTTTGCCAACTGTTGTTGTGCGCTATAAATTGTCAATAATTGTGTTCTGTTTTATGTACATACATACATATGTATATATTTTGTTTTTATTTATTTTGTCTTATTTCTTATATTTTTAGATCATTTTTATGTGTATTTTTATGGCAAATACGGTTTGCATTAAAATTAAATTTATTTTAAAACGTATGCAAAGTAAATGAGTTTCTTTTTTCATGACATGTTTGTTAACATACATATAATTTAATAGATTAACTTTAAAATAGAAATGTTACAAGCAAACAATTTATTTACTTGCATGTTTGTAATAAAATCTTCAATGAATTCAAAAAATTTTTACACTAAACCAGCATCAGCTAATGAAGCTGTAGGATTTATAGACGCTAGATTGGTTTCTTAAAATTCCTTTCGGGAAATAAAAAATATATAAAGGAATTTAGAATTGCCTATTTCAGAGCCACAAGCTAAAAATGAGGAGCTTGAAGACCCATTGACAATATCGTTGTGGAAAATCCCAAAAGCACGTAAGATCAAATTTTAAAATTTTATAGGAGAAGTACAAAACGTTATGAAGTAATAAATTATTGCCCAATTCACAAGCTGGTCGTATTGTTGTTAATACGTCTTATTTGGAGAGGCAATTTCAAACTCAATTTTTTAAATTCAAATAAATTTTCAAACAATTTATGTTTCTCTTTGAGAATTGTGTTTGAAATTTTCTCTCACGATACAACTTAACAACGATACGGCCAGCTTGTGAATTGGGCAAATATACATACATATATGTAATATAATTTTTTTTCTCTTCTTTTTTTCGTATATTTATTTGCAATCTCTGTATATATAACACTGCACATATTAAGAAAATTTCATGAAGGCTTAAACATTACATTTGTTTTAATCTCCAGTGAGGCTAAAACATATAGATACATAAAAATATATTTACAGTCGAACTTCTATAATTCGAATCACCATTATCCCAAAAAAAAACTTCGACTTAAGGAGACTTCGAGTTACAGAATTTTTTGTCAATATAGAATAAAAGGTTTTTGTATCATGTATTTTTATTTAAAATAGCCTCTAATGGCAAACTACATACTTAAGAATATAAAAGAACAAGCATATGTACTCATATACATACATATGTATTTAAAAATTTACAGTTAAGTAAAATAATCTGAAATAAGTGACTGAGCAAAAATAGCATGTAAAGTATACAAACCAGCTCAAGCAACCAAAGAGAGTAAAACAAACAAACCAAAACTAAAACAAAAACAAAAAACCAATTTAACAAGCAAAATTCTTATAGAGTTATAGAGTTCATGTGTATGGCTTTTGCTCGAGTTATGGAGAACTTCGACTTATGGCAGTTCGAGTTACGGTAGAAAAATTGTTGTGATTTGTTCTTTTAACGCTACTGCCAACAAAATTAGTTCGATTTAGAGAAAGTTCGAGTTAGTGAAGTTCGAGTTATGGAAGTTCGACTGTATATTTATATATTCAATAATACTTTAAAGGTAATATTTACATATTTAAAAAAAGCTAAGGTCCTATTTTCTAAAAGGTGAGTCGTCCAAAACATGAAACCTTTTCAACCTTACAATTTCCTCACTGTCATCAGGTAAGGGAATAGCCAAGGCATTGCTATGATTACTGAGTCTATCAACGTACCTTTTGCTAAACCTACTTATTTCATTCTTGACTTTGGGCATTCGTAAATCTAGATGAATGTTGTTGTTGTTGCCAATGTACCAGGGAGCACTTGTTATCATTCTTACGGTCTTAGATTGGTATCGCTGTAATATTTCAATATTAGAGTTGCTCGCCGTTCCCCATAATTGTGTTCCATACGTCCATACGTTGGTTTAAGGATGGCTTTGTAAAGCATTACTTTATTTTCAAGGCTTGAACAGTAATGCCAACTAAAAGTTCTATACATCGAAGAAAAAACATCCTTTATATTAATAATGATTTCTTGGGCTTGAGATCTTTGGTTTCAGCTTTATTTTATTTTTACAAAATTCAGAGCTGAAAGCTGCCAGCTTTTTGTTCAGTCACTGTTTGCAGCCTTTTTATTTTATTTGGCGTAATTTTCAATATTCGGTTACGCCATTGCGTAGCTTCGCCGGAACAAGGTACACAAAATAAAGTTGAAGACTTGCTGGGGCTGGAGTACACACTATGGCTGTTTCCACGACCACCACGTCGTTCAGCATTTTCATTATTTTTATAAAAAAAAAAAGAATAGAATAAGTAGTAAGGTTTGAAAGAGACTTTCAAGATTTTACGCGACTATTGGCGAGTTGAGTGTCATCAAGGAAATGTCGCCGACATAAATATGGAGACGTCTGAAAAGCTAGACCGTAAATATTAAACAAAGTTTTTATTGAGACCTAAAATAATAAATTTCAATTGGCTCTTATAGTGAACATTAAATTCTTGTTTTTTTTTTTTTTGCAAATAACGAATAGTAATAATATGAATTTGTTTACCCTACAACTTACAATAGTCTTGTTCACTATGAAATTTCTTAGCAGTAAATAGTAAAGACATGCAATGGAGTGAAGTAGGCCTTGCCTCAGAAAATTCAGAAAATCAAGACCCCCTTAACTTGTGCTTTCTGCTTCTTCTTCTTCTTTTTCTTCTTCTGCTTTGTAATGTTAATTTATTGTTATTACATGTTGTCTGAAATGACTTGTCTTTATTTTGATTTTTTATTTCTTGTACAAATATTATTACATTTAATGTTATCCCTTGATTATTAGATTGCCATTGTCAACCAACATGTGAATTACATGCGTATGTACGTACATACATATGTACGTGTGTATGTATGTCTGTACATGTGATAGGGAATATACATACATATAACAATGGCGCAGTAAACATCTTATGGCTTTAGTTAATAATTTTTGTAATTTATTCTTCATACGTTGTTGACAACCACATGAGCGATTCTGTGATACCATATTCACTGGCCGATTTTGTAATAATATTATTTACATATACAATGTCTACAACGACAGACAATTTGCTTGCATTACTTGACATAATTATTTATTTTCTTTTTTGAATACATACTTTGTTTTTACTACCTATAAATAAATTGCTTATTACACTTTCTTTTCTCCTTGTTACCAGAATACCAGCAAATTTTTTTGATTTTTTTTTTTACATGTTTCTCTAATTTATGGTATCACACATACATACATATTTTTCTGTCTGAAATTTCATTTTGCCTCCACATCTTTTAATTCATAATTTAATAGACTGTGGCCCAAAACTAACCAAGCGGTTTGAATTGCTCACAACATTTTCATTTAAGACATAATTATTAATTTTTTTTAATACAGTATATAAATGGGGAATATTTTTAGTTTAGTTATGAAAAATAATATCTCGCAAGTGGTGGCCATTTTCTGCTTCGCAGATTCGTGCTCTTTGCAACACATTTTCCATAACCTTTCGCAAAACATCAGGTGTTGTGTTGTTTATTTTTCCTCCCATAGATATTGCTTTTTAATTGCTGGCTGCTTCTTGGCTTATTATGGTAGACTTTTCCTTTCAAATAACCCCAAAGAAAACAGTCTGGAGGCCAATTAAAATCACTTGGAAGCGAAATAGTTCAATCACCCAAGATGTCCCGTAAAAGAGCCATTGTGTCCCTGACAGCAGTGCTGGGCAAAATACATGCTTTGTATTTGAAATACAAAATACATGAAAGTTGTGTATTTAAAATATAAAATACAAATACAGTTTCTCCACGTATTTAAAATACAAAATACTGCATTCCAAAAGCAAGTATTTGATATACAAAATACAAATTACAGTATAACGAAAATATGTATTTAAAATACAAAATACTTTTTATAAAAAAAAAAAAAATTTTTTTTCAATCCATAAGCACCTTTTCAAATGTGGTAGCAGACAAACAACCTCTTGATGGCGAATGAATAAAACCAGTTATCGAAAAAACCTAATGATTTCTCATTAGAAAACGATATTTTATTGGAAAAGAATTAAGAATGAAGTGACAATGAAAAAACGTTTGACCAAGGACTATATAAAGTCTATCCAAGTCAACATCTGATTGTTATATTTTCTTTTCTTGTTTTAGATTAAAATGTCAAACACTGTTTTTTCCTTGCAATTTATTTTTTCCTTGTTTAACTTTCTGACAGCTTGGTGACTTTCTCATTGTAAGTGCATTGAGTTGCGTTTACTTTACACAGATACTTTGCGTTTTTTAAATAAATTGTAGTATTGCCATTTTTTTGGAAATAAAACAGTAACAAAGTTTTGCGCTTTTAGTTGATATGTATGTATATGAATGGAATAATTTTTAGTGCATATTTTCTAATATAAATTAAAAATGTATTTTTGAGAGCACAAGTATTTGAAATACACAATACAAAATGCTCAAGCGCTTAGTATTTAAAATACAAAATACATTCGTGAGACGTATTTAAAATACAAATACAAAATACGTATTTGTATTTTAAATACGTATCTCAAATACTGCCCAGTCCTGACTGACAGTGTGCGCTGCGGCTCCATATTCTTGGAACCATCCACAAGGGGTTTCCACGGCTGGACTTAAAATTTTTTCCAACATTGTGCGATATCTGACAGAAATGGAGACCCCGTGCTCATTTTAAAAAAAGGGACAAATTATCCTTGCCAAACCGTGCACTTAGCTGGGTGTAATTCTTGCTGTTGAACTACTCTCGGATTTTCCATAGCCTGTATATTCTGCAGTACTGCTTATTAACGATCCCAAATAATAGGAAAATGACCTTCGTCGCCCATTATCAAATTATGAATAAAATTATGATTTTCTTCTGCTCTTGCCGAAAAAAAAGAAAAAAGTCATTGCTGGTAATCTGTCGGCTTAAATTCTTCGGCAAGTTGAATCTTGTATGGAAACATTCCTATTGTATGCAAAATTCTTTGCAGCGACGCTCGTGAGAGTCCCAGTTGTCTCGAACGTCTCCTGTTTAATGTTTCTCCATCTTCCCGAATACTCCTCTGTACCAGTTCAAAATTATCATATGTGTGCACGGTTCGTCATCTGCCAGCAGCAGGAAGGTTCCTTACTGTTCCTTGTTGTCGAAAATTTGCAGCCAAATGGTTTCTTGTTGACTCGGAGAGTCCAACCTGCACATTAAAATAACGACGTTTGTGGGTGCATTGGTTTTGTGATGACCATCGCTCTTAGATTATCATTCGCTTAAATGCGGAAATTTTGCTTATTGTCTTATTACTGAAGATGATGTTCTTCGATAATTGATCCTCCACTGTTGGATTTTCTTGCCTCCATTCTAACCATTTTCGACTTTTAGAATGTTGAAGAATTGTTGAGTCACTTCCACCTTTTTGAGCGTGTAAATGCAACACTTTATGCATAATATTCATCAACGACGAGCGTGAGACAGGTGCAACTGTTGGGCACGACGACGAGTTGAGGTGGAGGGACGGCTCTTCAGCCACACTATCGCGAACAGCAGCAATATTTTCTGCAGAGTACGAACTGCACGAGCCTGACTGAACTGGTAAATTCACGGCTGCTACAGATGTTGCATAATTTTTCTGAGGATTAAATTGTCCTAGAAAAATCACGAAATGTACGATATGCGGTCTCATGACCGGCGGCCCGCATAACATAACATAGTATTTGTTGTTGTAGCGGCCGGGTAACCACAAGCACTATGAAGCATGGGGCCTATGACGGACGTGGAAGTCTCAGTAATACGGTTCCGTTTTTTACTCTATACGTACGGAAGCCTAAAAATTGATATAAAAGAGTGCAAAGAGCTTGTAATGTGAACAGAATCAAATTGCGTTAACATTTTAAGGCGATTTTAAAGCGCCAATTAGGATTTGATGTTGCCCAAAAACTGGACGCTCACTTGGCCTTTTATATTTTTTTATAAAACATATTTGCCCAATTCACAATCTGGTCGTATCGTTGTTAAGTTGTATCGTGAGAGAAAATTTCAAACACAATTCTTAAAGAGAAACATAAATTGTTTGAAAATTTATTTGAATTTAAAAAATTGAGTTTGAAATTGCCTCTCCAAATAAGACTTAACAACAATACGACCAGCTTGTGAATTGGGCAATTATTTCTTCTAAACTAATACGTACTTTTATAATGGTCGTAAGATTTTTTTTTAAATTTCTTAAATGGAATGTATTTTTACACGACTTGCCAGCGTGCAAAATTACAGGAGTTGTGTCCATGCGATCGATTTATGTATGTACATACATACATTGTAAGAATAAAAATAACACATGTAAATTCAAAATGCCTGCTTATTGCTCAATTTAAATTCGTTCTAATTTTATTTTGCCAAGTATTTTTTTTTCTCTTTTCTATTTTGTTATATCATTGTGTGTTTTCCTCTACCCTTTGCGGCTGTGGCAGCTTCCGAACTCATTAAGTTGGCGGCACTTGTTGTTGTCTACTCCAATGTGTGCCTGGCGTGTGCCACAATTTTGTGTTTTCTTTTGTTTTTTTTTCTGGTGCTGTCTTTTTGTTCATGTGTTCTTCGTGTATCACTTTGTAACATGCTGTTGCATGAACGTTCACGTTTAAGCAAAATTTCTTGTCTTTAAATTTGTCTTTAATACTGTTGCTCTCTCTCTACTTTCATTCTTATATCTTTTTCCCCCCTCTGGTTTGCATGTGTTTTTGGCCACTTTTATTTCAGTAAATAAACAATGAAAGCAACAACAATATGGGAGGCCATATTGTGCGTGTGCTTGCAGCTGAAATGTATCTAAATATGTACATACATACATAGCTACATACATATAAAAAATATATAATGTACTTACATATGTACATGTACATATGTATATAGATACCAAAAAGTGCCTCCTGTGGTTTCATGACGGTGATTTCGAAGATTTAGCATCTGTTTGTTAAGACGATGAATACGGCGTACAGACATACATACATATGTACATACCTGTGTGTATTTGTGGAATCTCCACAACCACTTAAAAAACGCTGCCAAATAAAATTATAAAATTGTTCGAAATGGTGGCAGTGAGAGTCAAAACCAAAAAAAAAAAAAAAAAAAAAAAAAGAAAAGATTGCAAAATCAAAACAAACACTCATAAATTCAAAATGCATTTATTTCGTTTGAAGAAATGTTTAGTATTCGTTTTCTTGTTTTCCTCAAAAAGTGCATCTGCTTTTGTTTAATTATATTTATGTATGTATGTACATATGTTTGGCTGCAATTAAAATTGTTTTTTAATAAATGTCTATTACTCAAGTTTGGAATGTTGTTGAGTTTACTGAAAAGTCAAACTGTTTGTGCTATTTTTTGTTTTTGTAATAAAGAATTATAGAAACATGCTGAGAATTTAAAGGCTGAAGAAATTTATTTGTAGAAAAATTTTCCCTGAAATTCTGTGCATTTGTTTTTAAGAATTTCGTTATGTAGTAAAGAAAACTAGAACTATATTTTTGAAAATTACGTTCGATCGAATGCCAGCAGAATCGGTATAGCATTTTGAATGCCTAGATATTTATTTACTTACATTGATATGGACTGGGCGAGAATTGCAACAGAGCTTCAATTTTCGTGGTTATAATGCGTCATATGATAAAAATCACATTTTCTTAGGTCATATTCTTTGAAATTACTTGATCTGAATTTTATTATTGTAAGCCACATACATAAGTTGTAATTTGACAAATATTCAAAACCAAAAAACTGTATAGAAAACCCCTCGCCAAGGAGGCACAACTTGTTTCTACTGTATTTTCTAAAATACTTCCTCCTCACAAAATTTGAAAACGGAAATATTTAGAGAAGAAGACCACAAAACGACCTGCATTTGCAGATTTGCCGGCACTTTCCCGTATAAGTTGTAATTTGGACAAATATTCAAAACCAAAAAACTGTATAGAAAACCCCTCCCCAAGGAGGCACAACTTGTTTCTACTGTATTTTCTAAAATACTTCTTCCTCACAAAATTTGAAAACGGAAATATTTAGAGAAGAAGACCACAAAACGACCTGCATTTGCAGATTTGCAGGCACTTTCCCGCATATGTTGTAATTTGACAAATATTCAAAACCAAAAAACTGTATTAATGCCAAGATTAAAACTTACACAAATCGCGTGGTTTCAAACCGCCAGGTTTTAAATTTCATAGTTTTGAATAACATGATTCATAAAACGTTGGGCTAAGGAGCTTAAAGACCCTTATGTTACGAAGCATTTATAACCTGCTTAGTAAGACCTGTTTTGAAATATGAATCCGTAGTATGGGATCCTGTTTATGTTACACATATCAACTCTATAGAATCTGTGCAAAACAATTTTTGTTATTCTGTCTTCGTCGTCTTCATTGGAATCCACTAAATCTCCCGCCGCACTGTGTTGCGGCTAGTGGAAAAGTAACCTCTTTCCGATTATTTTTTTCAGTGTTTTTAATGATGCAATTTTGTCACAGACATTCCAAGTAAACAAAAACCACATAAAGCTTATTTTTATGTTGGCCCGTTGATTTTTAATTTATTTTAGAAGTCAAATATACAAAATTTTCACGAAAAGTGGGGATTTCAGGGCTGTATTCAAAATGATCTCACTTGATTTTGGTGACAGATATTTTGATTCGGAAAAAAAATCTGCCTTCGGACAAGTATCTTCTGTAAAAAAAGGAATGTTGTTTGAGACATTTTTATATGTACCTTTTTTAGAGCGAAAACCCGACTAAAGGTCCATTTTTCCTTAAAATTTGGATTAGGTAAGCAATATCTAGAAAAGTCCCAGAGAGTCCCAGTTCCAAACCACTACAGAAATGTTACATAATTTGTTTTCAACGAACTGTGAAAAAATCAGCTGCCCATACCTGCCCACCTGGGAGTTATAGCGATTTTAGTATATCACTCTCAGTATTATTGCCTGTGTTATAAAATAGTATCTTCAAAGTTTTTTTTTATTCAACATCTATTCTAGCACTCCACAAAAATGAGCATAACTCTCTTAAAACTGAAACCGGTATCAAATTAAAGCTTTTATTGCCACCTTTCAAATAAGAAATGAAATAGATATTGGTTTCATATAAAATTTCAGAATTATTCAACAAATATCGCAAAATCATGAAAATTTTACGTTTATAATTCTTGTTAGGACCACCCTATAATTTATTTTAAAAACTAATCATAAGGTATTTATCAGAAATAAAAGAAGAATTAAAATAAATTTGTTTTTAAAATTTTTCGAACAATTTTTATTTTTTATTTTTGACTTTTGTTGAAAATTTGACCCAACAATTTTTTTCGGTGTAAATTTTTTTTCACTCATTCTGTTTGGGATTTCATTCTGACCAATCTGTAGAAGTTTCTCATCCATACAATTAAAATTACAGTTTAGGCAATATGATTTCCAAAAAATTCCGGTTTCGCAACACTGTGCGCCGTACACTAGTCGCCTTGCACTCATTAAGCTGCCTTCTCTAGAAAGCCGTAGGTCTATGTTAAACGTTTCTTTTATTTTAAGCCTGATAAATGGTGATATTTGCTCATCTTTCCTGCTAGATAATCTTTCATTAAATGTACCAAATCGCCCTTCTAGACACTACGAGTTGTTATCCATTAACTAGTTTAGATTTAATTGTGCAAATGCTGATCCATTTAGGAGAATGTGCAGCCAATTTAAGAAATTTTATAGAATCATAGACTTCTCTTTAAATACAATTCGAATTAAATATCAAATTACCACGTTTTTAAATACTTTGTAATTGTTTTACTTTCATAAGTATGTATGTATATCATGTTTTATAATGTTAGATATGTACTTGATTTATTTACATGTAAATTGTAAATATTATTCATCTGTCCTATTCATAGACAAGAAAATAAATAAATAAATGAATTATCACACGGATTTAAATCATGTGATTTTAAATTGTGCCAAACCGCATCATATAATTTTTTATCAAATGACTTAATAACAAATTTGAAATCACATTGCCTTCAACCATACGATTTTAAACTACATGCTGCTAAATAATATGTAATTTAATCACATAATTGCGAAGCAGGTGCAGCTCAATTTCGAAATTCATTTTGTCTCAAATTTTATGATTTCAAAAACAAATTGCAACACTAACTTGAATTTATGCTGATTTTTCTAAATTCTCAGCATGAAATGTTACTGAGGTCTGACACTTATTATATGAACTTTTATCTTGTGGAAGTAATGTTCATTCTGATTCATTCTATAAATCAGGCGATTTAAAAGCACGTGATTTGCAGAACATTAAATTTGAAGTTACATGATAAGCAGCGGGGGAGAGGGATTTTAAGTCACATGATCTAAAACTACATGATTTCTAATCATATGATGACAAATTAGTTGACTTAGAACAGATGGTTCTTGACCACATGTTTTTAAATCACATAATATTGAGTACATGAATATAAATTACGCCGGCTTGAATGACATGATATGAAATAACAAAATTAAAGTCATGCCATTTTAAGTAGCTTGACTTTAAATATAAATCATATAATTATATTATAAATCAAGTAATTTCAATTCGCAGGTTTCCAAGTCTCATGGTTTTGAGCCATACAAGCTTAAATCGCATGATTTTAAATCATAACATCTTATCTTAATCATGTGATTGTAAATAATTTGATTCACCCATCATATTCAGTCTTATTGTGTTTGGCGTTTTTGCAGCGAAAGTCAGGCGTTTTTGAAAACGAATGCCGTGATTTGCAAAACATACGATATTTTCCAAAATTTATTTTAAAAACTTTATTAAATTTTAATCGTGTATGGTGCATTTGACTATTACAAGTGCAACCTTAGAATTTGCAGAAACAGCGCAGACTGTCGTTTTTTTTTTGCTACGCCAAACACCATAACCTTGAATAACAAATCGTGTGATTTCAAATTATATGGCCTTAAACTACCTGCACTTAGTCACATGAATCACAATTACGGCAATTTAAATTACAAAATTTTAAAGTCACAGGATTCCGCATCACCTTACTTGAAATCACTTAATTTTAAAATAACACGATTTGAAATCACATAATTTCAATATACATGATTTTAATTTACCTAGAAAGAAATCACATGAGTCTTATTGACATTTGTTAAATGGCTTCAATTTACACATTATTGAATCACTTAATTTTAATTAATTTAATTTATTTATAGTCTAGTTAATACAATACAACAAGAACAAGTCTTATATTTCAGTATTGGGTAGTGATTTGGCAGATATTTTAAAGTTTTAATAAAGTAAACAAAAGTGTAGATAAAATATAAATGTGCTGTCTAAATCCACTACTTTGGCATATCACGTTATGATTTTAAACTGCAAAAATGATTTTGTTTTCTTAAATTATGAATTTATTAATAAATGTGAAAATATTTTTGTGCGCAAAAATCCTGAGGTGAATTGAAATCGTCCGTTTAATGTCGCTTGATATAAAATAAGCTTCCTGATCATTCATCGATCATTTTTCTTTATTTTTATGCCCTTCACAAAAATGTGTAAGGGTATATATATGTAAGTTTGTGATTCCGTGTGTAACGCATTGAAATAACAATCTAAGACCCCATAAAGTATATACATTCTGGATCAGAATCAATAGAGATTACGATTAAGCGATGTCAAATTTTTGAAAAATTTTTTATTCCTAAAAAGTTAGCCATATCATTTTTAGTGCCCATTATATCCCAAAAAATCGAAGAATTTTTGAAATCAGAGTAAATATATCCGATATATAGCGTCTCCCGATTTTTCAAGAAATCGGCTTTATAAGCCAAATAAAACAACTTTTGGCACCAAAAATCAATCACAATGGTGTACATATATCATTGTGAAGGGTATTTAAGATGCGGCCCAGCCGAATATAGCACTCTTATTTGTTTGATAATATAAAAATCTCTGTAACCAAATGTACTTAAATGATTGAAATAAGTATGTATTTCTAGGAATTTTAGCAAAAAATCTTTTTGTAATGTATAGCGGACGTGTTTTTCAACGAAATTTTCGCACAGCATTATCGGTAGGCTCATGCATCCACAAATGGTGAAGCATGCTTTTTCGAAAATCCTGCCGGCTGTCCATATAAACATCAATTTCAGTTCTTAAAAAATTTCACCTAAAATTTCATGTGGACTTGAAGTTTTTCTTTGTATTCACGAAGTTTGGTTTTTAAACGATAAATTGGTACAGAACCAATTTAGCGTTAAAAAAATTATAATTTTGTTGTGCAAAGTGTAGTGAGCTGAAATATTCTAGATCTCTATTACTATTAAGAAACATATTTAAAATAATTAAAGTAATATGAATCTTAATTTTATATAGAAAAAAAAAATAATCCAAACAAATTGTGGCTCTGGCCATTATTTTTATTTTGTTCCTCGCTCCGTTTAAGAAAATTAAATGTTTTTATTAAATTCCAGCCAATTTGCTTACACCTGTTTCCATTTCTTTGCACTGCAGCAACATGTTGCACAATTTAAAAAACATTTTCTTTTGAATGCTTGAATGCAATCAACCGGCCAGCCATTTGGTTGCCTCAAAAAAATTATAAAAATTTAATTGCTTTTCTTAATTTCTTTACAATAATAAAACAAAATGCATTTTCCTTTAAAATGTTTCAAAGAGAGAGAGAGAAAGAGAGAGACTTTTTGTGAAATGAAATAATTAAACTAAACAATTTTTTTTTTTTTTTACATATGTATGTCCATAAACAAAGAATATTTTCTCAGTATTTGATAAAAGTTTTGTTGTTTCTTTGTGCTTTAAAAACATTTCGTTTTTACTTTCGAAATTTTGAAATGAAAAAAAAAAAAAAAAATCAAGTGCTAGAAAATGAGACTATTTTAAAGAAACTGGGTTAATTGGAAATTAACATTTGTATATCTGTACCAAACATTAAACTACAAATTGGGTCATTGTTTCAGTTCATGAATATGTTTTGTGTTACATTTTTAAATAAACGACTAAAATTATTGTTTATTTAAGTTTTTTTGTTTTTTGTTTGTTATCGTCTGGGGAGCAAGAAAGTGAATTGGATTTTAGTAATGAAAGATTATTTTAACAAGGTATTTTATCTTCTTCAAAGAGAATCATCTACTGCAGCAGCCTTTTTTTCTTTTCTTTTTGCTTCAAAGCCTTGTAAAGCCATAACTAAAAAGAAGAAAAACCCATTAACATTTCAAGAAATTACAGTAATCAAACAGCATCTTACAACCCCAAAAGTATGCAGCTTATATTTTATTGTGCAGCAAAATTCGTGCAAAAGTGCGAAAGGCTGCGAAAAACTTTCAAGTTTTTAAAACAACTGGCACAACAGAACGAATTTTCGGAAAAAATTTGATAAAAGCGAAAATAGACCAAAAAAAAAATAAGAAAATCCCAACACGTTAAAGAAGCTCAACAATATACACAAATTTTGCGAAATAGAAATTTTGTTGAAAAAGGTAGCAAGAATCAAATCACAAAGGGGTACAGAAATACAAAAATTTCTCAAATTAAGAAAACAAAGGCAAAGCACAAAGCTTAAAAGAGTATATATAAGGCGAAACTGGGATGGTGCTACTGGATCACTATTCTTTGCTTCAAGCTCTCAGGATTTTTTTTAATTCTTCACCCTTTGCGGTACAACCTCTCTGAGAGAACACAATCATTAGTCCAAAATGGGAACATCTCTCAGCCATTGAAACATGGTGTTCCACAGGTTTTTATACTCGTTATATGCTCCCCATCTACCACAACATTGCTTTATTCAAATACTCAAATGTATGTTGATGCAGGACTCATATCTTACAGGTGGAAATCGTTTGAATTTTGATTTGGACAAAATTTTCAAAAAGCTGAATCCAGTGAAATGAAAAAAATGTGGTCGTAGAGCAAAATCTAGACTCTCGACACTCGAATGACAATTGTTGATATTACTAGAAATCTGGGAGTAACAATGAATAGTTATTTTACTTAGCTATGGACATTAGGCAAGATATACGAGGTCTGATCAAAAAATTAGAGTTATTTTCAATTTTATTTATTTATTCGTCAATAAGCATCTTTTCCGCTTCAAAGTAATCCCCCTCAGATATAATACACTTCTTATGCCAGCGTTTTTTCCAATTCTCGACACACTTCTGAAACTTGGTTTTTGATATCGCCAACAGGTCCTGTTGCGATTTTTCTTTTATCTCCTTAATCATGGCCTTCAACACCTTCGTTCCATCCGGTGTCTTCAGTTTTGGGAAGAGGATAAAGTCAGCGGGTGCCAAGTCCGATGAATACGGTGCTTGCGCCATAATAAAGGCTTTGTTTTTGGTCAAAAACTCACTCACAAGCATCGATGTGTGAACTGGTGCAAAATCCATGACTGTGTTTTCCACAATTCTGTGCGTTTCAGACGAATTGCTGCGCGCAAATGGCGCATAGCTTCAAGGTAGTATTTCTTAATGACCGTACGACCTTGTGGCAAGAATTCATAATGCATCACGCATTCCAATAATTCATTCCATCTATGAATTATTATTGAATTGAAGAAGTAGAGCGTACTATTTCATGTACGAATTTGGTATCAAATAGGCTTAAAAAATATTGTTTCAAGTGCATAATCATCGCACTCAAAACAAATTTCATTCTTCCGTACTTAAATGCAGCCTAATCGATGTCAAAAGTACGATAAATACGGATGTTCTCAAATCAAGTACGCTGTGCTCGTTTTAAGTACGAATTTATGACACCTTTGAATCGTAAATAGGAATGGAATATGGCTAAAATTAAACCGAAATCTGGTTTCATATTCATAAATATATTTGTTGGACGGCATTCCTTAAAATTAAGTTCATTCAAGCCTGCGATTGTAAAAGATTGTATGTAGTTGCAAGAACAAGAAAACTGCAGAATTTTGCTCCTACAACACAATTGGCAAGTGAGCTGAAACACTTTTGGCAGTCATCCCTAAGATAGGCAGCACTTTATTAGCGAAATGACATTTACTAGTACAATGAACTTATGCTTTATGTTATTTTCCAAAATTTCTTCTAAGAAATTTTCTTGATTTATGAATAAACTTTTTAGCAGATTACTTATAATAAAGTTACAATATTTTCTACTAAACGAATTAAGCAAGTTATTGTTCAATTAGATTGAGTTTAATATCAAAACTGGTTATAATTCTCCCAATACTTTGGTGAACACACAAATAGATACAATAAGTTAGATTGTCAATAATTTTTATTCATGTTTTAAATGCTCTAAATATTTTCTTAATGCTTATGAGCAGTTTTGCTTGTGAAAGAGAATTATTTTTAAAATAGTATTTTTTTCATATATTTTGGCTCTTTGCCATTTCTTAGAAAATACTTGTAAAACTAAAAAAAAAAAAAACAATTATTAATAAAACATGACATATGAAATTATGTTTGCAATTGTTTATAGTTTGGGGCAAATAAGGGGAAAAAACAAGTTGAACAACTGCATTAACAACTCACAAGTGTTTCGGGGGCACAGGCTCTTATTGCTGCAGGCGAAAGAAAAGTATATACAAAAATCAATACAAATAATCGTAGTATTCTTATCTTTTTGCGTTAAAAATAAATTTGCAATCATAACTGATGACTGTTTACACACTGCTAAAGAAATCATCGAAACTTGGGATTCGGATGACTGATTAAGGGTTTTTTTTTTTATTTATATAGTCGAACTATATGATTTACAATTGTTAATAATTTACCGGTCTTTTCAGTTCGATTTATACTTCCACAAAATTGAGAAAGATTTTTTGTTGTCTGCTTTTCTTCTTTTTGTTGTCTGCTTTTCTAACAACTTTAGAAAGATTTTTTGTGATAAAGTTGGAGTGATCAACATTTTTAAAGAAGACAAGAAAATTAAATAAGGGTTTCTTCAATATTCACCTGCGTACTTTGAAATTTGGTTGAGGTCACATTTTTAAGGGTCAACTTGGGTGTTATTTATGCCGAACTGTTTAGTAAATTTTATTCTACAGAAACTTCGAGCAACATATCGATTGTGGCTCTCACTCTCCTGAAGCTTTATTTCAGTGTAGTCGATAAATTTGTGCCTATTGTTGCAACAGATAATGAATTTACATTCGCATGACTGGAAACTTAACCGTTTGCCTAAAGCTTGGCCTGTGTCATTGTAAGTGCCCAGAAGAGTTGCAGAAAGCTTGTTATTATTATTATTATGTCTTACCCACAAGAACTAGACACTCTTATAGTCTACGGTTTTGCGCTTTATCACTGTGGGTCTTTGACTTTGGTCAAGTGGGAAGTGCCATACGAATTTCTCTCACTGTAGTAAATCCCCCTTTTATTTTCTTGAGGAACTTTATTATTTATTTTCGTTATTATTAAGAGAATTTTAAATGTACATACATATATAAAAAGTCATTGTACGAAAATGAATAAGTATGTAGGTATTATACACAGTAGAGTGGGTCGATTTGTAAGGAGAAACGTGTTTTCGAATTGTGCCATCGACTTTTTGGAAAAAAAAGTTCCGCTACTACATATCAAAAAAAAAAAAAAAAAAAATAATTTTCGCGGCGTCTGAATGAAAGTTTTTTGTACTTTTGTATGGGAGTACCCCTAAGGAGGCGTGACATGGGGTCAGTGTATTCGAAAAAATTATGCAAGAGATAAAATCAGTTGGTCATACGCTTGACTCCTCTACGTGCGTTTTGGGGCAAGGTTGCTTGATGGTTGAAAATTTAATATTCGAGGCGACCAAATACACCCGCCGCGTAGAGGACCCAGAAATATGATCAACCCCCTATAATTTTCCCTCTTCTATACTTTTTTCGAGCACACCGTCCGCGTACCACCCCTCCTCAACGAAATCCTATACAACAAAAAAAAAATTAAATCACTTGCCTCGAAAATGATTTTTTTATATGTCGTAGCGGAACTTGCCATGAGGAAGCCAAAAGTATTCGAAAAATAAAGCGTACAATATCAATAGCTAAATCGACCCACCCCAATACACACACACATATGTAGACCATAAAAAACTTTGACAAATGCGTTTGCTCTGACTAATTGTTTTTCTCATTTATTTTTTTATTATTTTTTCTGCTTTGCGTTTGATGATCTGTTGCCTCTCAAGTGATGTTTTCAGACACGCATCACTTTTTCGCTTTTAATGTTTAAAAATAATACATTTATTTATTCAATGTGTAGTTCTTAAATTATGAAAACATTTTACAACATGAATTTGTTTCAAAGCATAATAAATATTATAATTTAATCAGACTCACCTTGACTTGAAATATTTGCCATCAGGTCTGTTCTGCAAATCTCGTGATTTAAAATCACATACAAATGCGACGTTCTGCTTTTTTTTTTTTGTACATCACATATTTGTGTGACTCACTAAGTATTAACGACACAAACAATATGATGTTGGGTTGTCTTTTAACAGGCAGGTGAAAATAAATTTTTGTTCCCAATTTTTTTTTTGGTTTTCAAAATTACCCTGTATATTCCTAAAACAATTACTTCCAATGTCTGGGATGCTGTCGTTCTCGATATCGAATGGATGAACGATATTAAAGCAAAGAAAACGGAATGCAAACTTTTCTATTGAACTAAAATTGCAGTTTGGAAATGAACTACTCTCTGTCTACTGTTGGCCAAAAAACGTGAGCACTATTTTATTGTTGACCTTGATATTGGGGAAAATGCTTGTATCCTGGCAACTAAAGATACAAAGACATATTGATTGACGTAAAACCTCCCCTCAAAAAAAATGGGACCACTACTTTCATGTTGAACTTTATAATGGGCAAATAAATGCATATAGCGAAAAAAAAAATGCCTAAAGATTTACAAAGATGCAACAACACACATCGACGCAATGCAAATAAAAACAGGAAAAAAACGTAAAAGCATAAAATTCCATCAGAGTAATTTTGAGCTAATCCAAATACAAAATTTACAATGACCAAAAGTTATTAATCTTTGCTAAAATTTTGAGAGATCAAATAAGTTGCTCTAAATTTTGCATTTGCTCATTGAGCAAGCGTAACCTAAAAAAAGGCTGTTATGAAATTTAGTCTATTATGTTTTTTTGCGTGTAGTTTTCTCTACGTTGTTGTTATTGTAACCATGTTACAATAACTTAGTTTTTTATACGCTTGTATTTTTCCCAAAATAAAGGTACACAAGAAAGTAGTGGTCACATGTTTTGCGCTTGACGATTACTAGCTGTTGTGCGCTTGGCCAGTCTCTCTTATCATCAGCTGGCCTTTTAGCCCTTGAATTAAACTGCATTTATAACATTTTGAGGTTATGACATTTATCTTTTATTTTTCTTTGTCGCCCTCGCCACATCGTGTATAATTTTCTTGTTGTCTTTTAAAACTTTATTGCTTCCGGAAGGTATGCAATTTTCCTCTTCTAAAGTAAAAATACATTTTCTCTTAATTAAGTTTTATTTCAGATGGAAACTTTTCCTTTGCATTATTTGACTTGGCGAATTATTTATATTGTAGTATTTTCGCACGTTTTATTTATTTTAAGCCATTATTTTTCTTTGCTGCATTTTCAAATTAATTGTTTTTTGTTTTTACTTCAAGAGTTATTACTGGCAGTGCAGAAAACCTTCAATTACATGAGTTTCAACACAGTATTGTTTGCTTTAGTTCCACTTGTGCATCCGTCTTAAAAGTTATTGAAAGTTTTTCACTTGTATTTATTTATTTAATATATTTTTTTTTACGAAAATGGCGCTTTGTTGCGCTGAATTAAAAGTGTCTCAATGAAAGTATTTTTGGAAAATATAAAAAAAAAAAAATTCTGAAAAATTTGAAAAGTATTTTGAAAGAAAGAAATAGAGAAATATAATTTTCCTTGCAGAGCTAAAAAAAAGGGTTCAGGGCTGGACAATTTATATTTTTGTAATCCTTGTGACAGCTGTTTTTTTAGTCACAGTGCTAAAGTACACCCACAATAATACGATATTTGATGGAAAAAAGCGTGACCACTACTCTTTATGGCTTTTATGTTAAGCATATATAGACATATAAACATTTATCCATATCTAGAAACATAAATAGTTAAGCATACATAGACATATAAACATTTATCCAACGGTGGCATTATGATTACTTGGGCAAATATTCGCCCTTCAAAAAACGTGACCACTATTTTCTTGCTCAGTCTTCTTTTGGCCAAGTGCAGGCATATAGCTAACTAAAAATCCACACAAATATAAATGGATACACCAATAAATCCCAATGAAGGGAAAAAGGGTGAAAAAGATAAAAATATTAAATATGACAACAGTATATTTTGAGGTTATGTTCGTGCTACAAGTAAATACAGAATAATTTACATCAAACGATTACTTATTTGCATAACACCTTTGCAAAATTAAACTCAAATTTGTGGAAATTTTTGTAATGCTTCGATGAGCAAACATAACCTGAAAGCATATGCTTGTTTATTTTTATAATTTCTTTAATTTTTTCTTCTCGTTGTGTCCATGTAAATACATATGCATTTATAGTTATTCATATGCTTATATTTTTGCAAAATAAAAGTCAACAAGAAATTAGTGGTCACATTTCTTTTATATATTTTTTTTATTTGTTTTTTATTTTTTTTTTATTTTTTTTTAATTTTTTTTTTTATTATTATTATTTTTTTTTATTATTATTTTTTTTTATTATTATTATTTTTTTTTATTATTATTATTTTTTTTTAAATCAATTGTTTTGAAACAAGAGAAATACATTTTGGCATTAAATTGAAGAAGGAGCATGATTTGAAGTTCCATTTACATGCCCAAGTAAAGAAAACATTTTAAAGCGGCATATATTTTAGTTTGCCGTTTGCATTTCAGACTGAATAATTGTTGGCGAATATTTTCACATGGCATAGACATTTGAAGGCGTATGTTTGTACACAACAAAATAGAACGCTCTCTATTTGGAAATATGTATCACGACTTTTCCTCATGTGTTTATTACACAAGTAATGTTTTAAATGTAACACACGATATGTAGCTGCTTACACGTGTAAAAGATGACAAATATAATGTGAAAAACACATCGTCTGTGGGGTACTTAAGCAAGCCAATGAGGCGGCAATTAAATTGAAAGTTTTTCTGGCTGTCTTTCTTAACTGTGTTGGAGTGCATTCTATAAATTTAACGCAAACATTGAAAAATAATTATAATAATTGAATTGAATGTACTGAAATGGTAGTTATTGATGTTGGCATTTACACATGTGTTAATTGAGATAATTATTGATGTACATTTTTAATAAATATGTAGTAACAAACGAAGACAAGTGCTTAATATACAGTTAGACAAATATGTTAATTGAATAAGGCTTATAAATTTTTTTTATTTTAATGTAAAAACTGTACAAACTATACAGTAGTGTTCCCTGAGATGTTGCAAAAAAACGGTCTTCCATCCCTGGGCATTCACTTGTGTTTGTTATAATTTTTTTTTTTTCATAATTTGGACTTAGTCGTACTTTCAGCTCATCAATATCGCACCTGTTCCTTCGTTCGCATCAATATATTTAAAAGGGACACAAACATCAAAATTTTGTTTTGTTTCAAATCAATTGTATTTAAATTTGTTTTAAAAGAAAAAATATTGGGTGCGATTATTGTGACTGCGGAAAACATTTTTTATGCGAAAGCAAAATCTACAATTATTCATTCTGTTGCTGCGGTATTATCTCTACAGTCGCGGTATTGTCCGTAATGTAGCTAACAGACCTCTGTTATTGTTATAACATGGCTCTGTTAAGCCCAAAGTCTCTTTAAAAAAAATGCATTAAATTCCAAAAAAATTTGTAAATTTAATATATCACTAACAATAATATTTTCTAGTATAATTTTAGCAAAACGGAGTCACAAAAATGTTTAATAATGACGATAATAAAAAAAGTTTAAAAAAGTGTTCGATCCTTTTCTGGAAAACGGTAGGACATGGGCAAAAAGAAATTATGGCACGTTATAATATCTTTTATTCGTGTTTTTTCTGGAGCTTGAAATATTGGAGAGTTTGTAGACGACTAAAAAAGTGTAGAATTTTCCTCAGCTCTCGAATATTTTGAGAACCATTACAAGCACGATTGCCTTTTTTTCTTGATATAATTTGGATTTTTTTTTGCATACATAATTGATTAAATGTGTCATGCTTGTTAAATTAATTACGTTTTTCGACAACATTTTACACGTACAAACTTTTATAATTTTCACAAGAAAAAAATGTCATTGTTCTTCTTCTTGATTTCACAGCCTTGCTGCACATTTTATTAGAGCATTAGCAAAAATTATTTTGTTGTTGCAGTGATGCTCTTGTTTGTAGAGATTATTTGAGATTTGAATCATCAATAAGAAATATTCGAATAAATGCTGTGGTTTTGATTTAATTGCAAACATTCTCTAGACTTCCTTTGAATGTTATCATGTACAATTATAAAATTATTCAGGTTTTTTCGATCAACTTTTTTGTCTTAATGCAAATGATAGAAGGTCATATGTAGAATATAGATATTTAATAAAAAAAAATGAGCTGTAGCAAAAATATTTCGATCTCTGCACTCATTTAACTTTGTTTTCATTATATTATAAGATTTACTGTCGTTAATCATTATTGTCGGGATTGAGTTCGATTTTAGTTCTTCAGAATTGAGAAGAAAGTTTTTTTTTTGTGAAATTGTATATTTAAAGAAGGCAAGAGAAGGAAAGTTTAAGGCATATTAGCTGGGAATGTACGATGGCTGTTTCATAATTATAACGAAAAAATTGCTTTTTTGAAAATAGTAAACAGGCTTACACCAAATTGTTCACTCGATTCCTATGCCTCTGTACTTATTGCTTATCATATTGTAAGTTGTACGTTTCTTAATATCATTTAATTTTTCGATCTATTTATGTTATATTATGTTTGATGGTATGATCACATATAAAAAAAAACGTGACCACTACTTGTTGTCCTGTATTTTGGATTAATGCATGCATATAAAAAACTAAAAATATAATAAGTGGATATCACAACAGAAAACATGGAGAGAGAAATGCTAAAAACATAGAATTTCATAAGAGCATATTTTAAGGTTATGTTTACTCAACGAGCAAATCTAAAATTTAAAACAAATTTTATATTTCTGAATGGTTCACTATACATTAATCGACATTTATGCAATTAGTTTAGCACTTACAACAACTTTCACTCTGTATGGGTTCAAATTTGCTTTGAACCCCGGGCCAGGACTAATTGCATACTGTTTTTAAGCAGCAGTGCCTAGCTATGCTCCTATCTGAGCTCTTCATTACTAACTGTTTCCATTTAATCTTAGTGAACAACTTTTAATTTTATCACCATGACTTTCTGTTGATTGGAATATATTTTATATTCTCTCACCAATTTGATTTTTTATGTTTGTTGCTACAGTATCACGGATAATAACGCTTTCAAACTTTGCGCCATGCTCAGCATGCATTTGGTCATGACCTGTATTCGAAGCAATTCGGCTTCGAATACAGGTCATCGTGGTGGACGTGAAACAACCATGTTGTGTCCCCCAGCCTATAAGTTTTCATTTTACTTTTCTTGTTGTCCTTCTTAAAAAATGTTGATCACTCACGTTTAAGCACAAACAAATCTCTATTTTGAGGAAATAAAATTGAACTAAAGCCCGATAAAAGTAGTCAGCAGTAGCAAATCATGTAATTCGACTTTGGCCTTACAAATAAGGGGAACAGTTTTGCAAAAATATTTTTTTTATAATTTGGATTTATTAAGCGTACGTTTTCGTCTGAAAAAACTATGAAAAATATTTTATATATTTTTTTTTAAATTAAATTGAAACTGGTTTATGTAACATTTTGATGCAAACTCACCCTCCAAATTCGCTGACAAAATCATGCCAATCTACTCAAAATTTGGTTTTCACATTAGCAAAACATTGGCCCAGCTAATGCCCGTATGACACTACATTTTTCTTGCATTGTTTAAATTTTGGAGAACAGTGCAAATATAATGTAATAGTAGAATTTAGTATGTGCAAAGAGTTCAGCTATATTAAGATAAATGCAAAACTGTCAACATTTTTGTTGAAGTTTTCGATAAAAAATCAGATTATGTCAGAAAAAATGTAAAATTTTTCAACTTAAAATTGACATTTCAAACTTGAATGTTGCTGTTTCAGCGGTTTATGGACAATTTTTGCGATTTAACGCTTGTTTTTTGAAATATTTTTATTTCCTAGCGCTTTCTTGAAATAAAAAGAATACAACACTCAGAATAAATATATCAGTTTTGTTTACGTTTTGTATATTTGGTTCTTTCTAGCAATTGCTGTTTCTTTCTATCAATTCTATACCAATTAATGAAAGAAAAATGAAGTATCATACGGGCTTAAGGCTTATAAAATATTTAAAATTTCTATTTTGGCGACCCAATAATGCAGTGCGTTTCTTTTTTGCTCTTGTCTTGGGTTTGAATTTTTCATATGCCCCAGATGTCGCACTTTGGATGCGTGTGGCTCCGTTCCTGTGAAAGGTGTCGATTTTAAACGCCAAACTTGAACTTAATGATGCACTCCATGCAATTTTATTAGACCACAGCAGGCGTTTAGAAACTGCATTTTGTTTTCAAATTCCGTCATAGTAAGTCGCCGAGCTGTTTTGTATGCACCGCCGTTTCTGATTCCACTGGCTTTATAAATTTTTAATGACGGTTTTTTTGGGGGAATATTCAATAATTAATCTAATTATTTATTTACTTTAAGAGCCAATTGTTACGTATTATTTTAGGTCTAAGAATATACGCTATTAGTTCTTTTCTGTCTTTTTCAGCCGTCTATATGCCGCCAACATTTCGTTGATGCTACTCAACTCGTCAGTAGATAGAAAAAACTTGAAATAATGCTTGGAACCTGCTACATATTCTATTATTCCCCTGAACATACTGAGAATCACAAATTCTCAAACAAATTTTTAATTTAGAAAATTGTGTTCTAAATAAAAGTTTTGTTTGAGCATTTGTGATTCGCATTGCGTTCATGGGAATAATAGGCAGGTAGTCATGTATATTATTTTAAGTTTTCTCGAGTCTACTGACGAGTTGGGCAGCATAAACAAAATGTTGGCGGCATACACATGACTGAACAAACGAAAAAAAAAGAACAGAAAACAATCATTAAAGTCTATTTTTAGACCTAAAATAATGTTTTTTTTTTTCTTATTGAAAGAGAAGTACGCAAAGGAGAGAGAAAAGGGTGAACTTGTTAAACTCCATTAGTTATTATTGTAGAAAATTGAAGCTTATTATGATACATTTTTAATAGACAATTAATATACAAAACATATTTCTTTTCCAATCGAGAGTTGCTCACAATTTCAAGTGCTGCTGGTAAGTGCTGCTTCAAAGACAACAGCGTGTATAAATAATTTTAAATAAGTTTGATTTTGTTCATGTTTATATGAATATATTTATTTTAACACCAGAACATTTAAGAATACTTGTGCAATAATAAATACTAAATACTACAATGACATCATATGGCATAAACAAACAAAATTATTGTTAAAAGGTACTTCAAATAGACGGCAAAAATTATTATTTTTGTTTTAACGTTTCATTTTTACCTGATCAATAATCGTGAGTTGTTGTGGTTGTTGTTGGCAACAATTTGTTACGTGCAGAACTTACGGTGGCAGCAAGAATGTCGTAAATGGGAAAACAGTACGACGCAAATCACTAAACATAAAAAAATAAATTGATGGCTTTGTAAACATTGACGAAAAAACCTTTTGGGTCAATTCTTGGTAATTCATGTTTAGGCTTGAAAAACTTCAATGGCCAATAGTGGAAGTGTTTCATTCTTCTCCTTTTTACTATTTTTGTATATTGATTTTTATTTTATGATTTGTAGTTTCCAAGTTTCTGTTCATTAAAGAAAGAACCCAAGTTTTTTTTTTTATAAGAAAGGTTTTTTATTTTTTTTTTTTATTTAATATGACTTGTTTGGTTAGTTTAGGTGTAAAATTGGATTTAAAAATTTTTGAACTCTGCTGTTCTCTTGAAAACTTATTTTTTTTTATCATCAATTTGTTTTTGTACATTTGAAAAAGTCATTCATGAAAGGGCTTTTGTAAAAAAGTTCTATAGTATGTATGTACATACATATATTGCAATTGGAAAAAAATACAAAATAATAAAATCAAAAATCACATACACATGTGTATACATACATATTCATGTACATACATATGTATGTACTATTCGTGTAGTAAAATCAATTAGATAAGGTTTAAAAAAATGACTTCGTCAAACTGTTCAATAATATTGAGTTGAAATATATTTATTTATTTGTTATCTATATGAAACACCGTTTCCAGTTGCATTTTTGAACTGCAAATTTTGTAGTTAATTTGAAAAGTAGGTAGTAAGTAAGAGCCAATTAATCATGAATAATTTTTCCCCTAAAATTTTTGCCATTTCCCACAAGTGCGATCATGAATATTTTTTCCCATAATTTTTGTTCCCATTTGATATTTCCCCTTATCGTGAATGGATTTTTCAAAGACATTTTTCCCATTTTTTGTATCAATTTGTTGTTCATTTAATTTTCTTTGGGGAACTAGAAAAAAAAGTGCAAGTAGTTGCTACATTTTAATGGATATATAAAATAGCTGAAAACTATTTTTAGGTCTAAATCAATAAATAATGTGCAACATGACAGGCTGCTCAATAGGGTGCAAAATAACCGACCCATTGCATGTGGTTTTGTGAAGGTTTCCAAAGATGTGGTGGCCGAATTTTGGTATTCGCTCACAGAAGAACTGAAAAGTGCTGACCCTCCCATTAAAAAAGATCATGCATGGAATTTTATCCATTCTGTGCAGAGACTTTTCTAGACCACTTCGCAAAAAGTGGATTGCGCCATTCCTACTTCGCAACAAAAGAATCTGCATGTTCATCTATTTAACAGAAATTGTATTGAAATATTTGATTTCATTTGTCTTAATTTTTTCAAAATTTTCTACACAATACATGTGAATAATGAGAATTTAACACTTTTTTGGTATCCACCCTCTGCAAAAAAACGTAAGCATGCGCTTAGTTTTACGATGGCCGGAATATCATATGATTTTGTTTTTGTTTCCGGCAGAGAATCTGTCAAAATATTTAACAGGCATGAAAACGTCGAAGTATGCACCCTTTTTTTACCTTTTAAACTACAAATTTCTGTTTATTAGTTATAAAACATAAATTTAATTACTTAGTTTTATCACTTACCCACAAATTTTCAATAAATTTCCTTTGTATTTATATTTTCTTCTTCCCTATTGCACACTCACTACATATTGATGGCAAAACTAACGTTCCCATATTCATATTCATGATAGAAAATTTCCCTACTTGGGAAATGAAAATTTTATGGGAATAAAAATTTCACATTTTACTCACGATAGGGGTGATTGTTTTCTGTTAAGCTTTTCAGCCGCCTGCATTTCGTTGATGCTACTCAACTCCTCAGTAGACTCGAAAAACTTTGAAATACTCGTTAAAAGCCTTAATATATATTCCAATATTCTTAGAAAACTAATAAAATTTTAATTAAGTGAAATTTCGGTTGAGTAGAGATCCAGCAACAAAAATATTTCGTTAAAATAAAATGCCTTGAATAGAATATGTTAATTACTGTTGACTGGATAATATCAAAGGCCCACCAAAATAAATCTTATTTTAGCAAATGGCGGCCCATTGTCCAATATGTTTTTACAGTGGCGAACTAGATAGCTGTGTGAATGCCAGTGAACTAGCCATGGGGCGATACACTCGCCAAGAATGCGTAACGATCGTGTCTATGATGAAATGGATAGTTTTTGGACCAGTCGACAACACCGATGTAAATTTTTGAAATTTTGCTACAAGATTTGGCTTCAAAAAGTCTGATATATATTAAAATTTTTAAATTATTTTTTTTTTCAATTTATTAGTCTATTGACGATTGTATTGGCGACAAGGAAAATACAAAGAATGATCTATTTTTTATTGGAACGAAGTTCCTTAACGCGGCTTGCTGGTAGTGCAAATTAGTAGAAATCGTCACGAAAGCGTGTGAGCTGTTTATATGTATTGGTGTATCTGTCGACAAACAATTGTGTCGGTGTCTCCGCCGCTGTCAGATGAGACACCTACCAATAAATATTAATTAGTTGTGAAAATGGACACTATCAGTTGATAGATGTCGCTAAAGTAAAGTATGTCACAACAAAAGCAACAGCAATATTGAAAAATTTTCTTCGTTTTGTAGCAGATTGACAAAAAAAATACTGCATGTGTCAAAAGTAAAAAAATAAAACGTTCGAAAAATTTTAAGAAGCACATAAAATTTAAAAATTTCAAAAACAACACAAAATAAAACATACAGATGTCACCTTGTATTACATTCGAAGATGAAGAAAAAAACGTAAGGAACTTCGTTCCTAACGGGGGTCCCCGACCGCATTTATTTTATTTTTTATTTTTATTACTTTAGTTCTTTAGTAAAGTTTTGGATGAAAACAAGTTGATAAGATAATAGTCAGCTATGATTTGTTTTACCATCAAGTGTGACTAGTTTCCTAGCCACGTATGTTAAATTGACTTGAGTCATGTGCAATTAAGTTATGAGCCATGTATGACGCTCTGTTATACATGTGATTAGTTGAATGGTCACGTGTGAGTACGCGGTATTAGTCAATTAGTTTTGAGCGATGAGTTATTAGCCACGTAAGCTAAACTTACTAGTCACGTGCAATTGATTTACGAGTCACAAGTAATCAGTTTACTACCATCAAGTGTTCATACCCTGGCAGCCAAAGTGCTTAATTTAATAAATCAAAGTTGAAATGGCTGCAAAACAGCTAGCTGTACCCCAGCTTATGTTGTAAGCAATAATTTGTAAAATTTAAGTGATTAATACCTTGTTCATACATGCATTTCTAATTGCGATAATATTCAGTTTATTGACATAATATTTTTCGCGTTCATACATACAAATATTGCGCCAACTCAATTAGTAATTGACAGCTGGAAAAAAGTTGTTGTTTTTGCTTTGGTAGTGAGAAGGAAAAAATGAAAAATATTTTCAAATAAGAAAAATGGAAGAAAAACTGCCTTTTATTAAAAAGATTTTAGTGTTGTACAATAAAAATATGGAACTTGTACAAGTAGTGCGTTCATGTTATGACTCCAAAGCGGCAATAATAAAAAGAAAGAGAATTAAAAATTTGGAAATGCTGCAATGTTTTTATTTTTATTGGATTTATTTTTATTTTTTATTATTTTGTTTTGTTTGCTTTTGTTGACATTTATCTCGTCATTCATCTCGCATTGTATACTTTTGCTTATTAAACACATCTTTTACAGTGTTGTGTTTCATCTTTTTCTCAATATTCAAAGCAATTTTGAGTTTATTAAGCAATAACTTTATTGACTTTTTGTATGGAATATTGAGCTCAATAATCAACTTTATTGCGATTATCTCAATAAAGGCGCATGTGTGAACATGGTATAAGGGTCTTATTCATAATAAATATTGCAGGTTAATTAAACTCTTATTTGACAGTTTTTCCATACAAATATGTCAAATAACAGTCTATTATAAGCCTGAAATAATTTTTATGAATTAGCGGGTAAGAATTTAAAAGGTCTTAATGTAAATGGTGTCATCATATGCGACAACAAAACAACACTTTAGTACACAACAGATAAAAAATATATTTGGGCCATGTTCTGAGCAACCGCATCATAATAAAATATTAATGAAACATTATTCAGTAATTTCGAATTCCTTTAGCACTCAACATTCAAAATAAATGCAAAGATTTTGTTTAAAGTATTTTCGGAAAACCCAAGAGTTTTTCTGAATTAAACTTGACCTTTAAAAAGCAAAAAAAAAAAAATAAAATTTATATATTAACATAAAAAGAAAATGTCATTTATTTTCAAGAAAATATTATTTGGTCGTGGTTTCTGCTCTTAAAGGCCATAAAAATTATTTCTTTTTAAATATGACCGACAACCAAAATAGAAAAGAAAAATTAAAACAGAAAAAAAGTATAATGCATGTTTCTTTTGAAAACAAAAATTCAACAAAGAAAAACAATAAATTAGTGTTATTTAAAATTTCAAACAGAAAACACCTACCAACCATCAGCACATTTTCTTGAACCGGACACACTCTTTTTATTCTAATATATATAATATATCTTACATAAAATATAAATATTTGAAAGCAAAATAAAAGAAACATGCTAAAGAATATTAACGAGTATCAAGAAAATTTATCGATTTTAAAACGAAATGCACGAAAATGTACTACGAACTTGCAAATTATCAAATTATAAAACGAAAACATTAAAAAAAAAATAGATTTGATTCGAAAGAGAACGGCAGACAAAAGAGAACAACAAAGAGATCTTTAAGTGCTCTCTTACCTTAAGAAATTGAAACAAACACAAATATGAACCAAAAATTTAAAAAATAACTAAACTGAAAAATGAGTGATTTATCCAGAATGTGGTTCCGTTTAAGAGGCAGCGGCAGTTCCACTACCACCGAGGAGGGAGATGATTTACCCAACCAAAGTCCTGTAAGCACACCACTAAACCTAAAAGCCAGTCCAACGGAAAACAATGAAAGCTGCTCTAAATTCGAAAAGTTTCGTAGAGGCAGTTTTCGCAAAAAGTCCGCCACCATTAGTCATGCTAATCAGACACCCAAATCCCCTCTACCCACTTCAAAACATTATAAACCCTCTACTTCTCTGGAAGAAGCAGACGAAATGGAAGAGAAATCCATTTCAACATCAACAGCCAAACAAGACAAAACTCAGGAGAAAAAGAAAGATAAACCAAAAAAGAAAGATAAAGATAAATTGCAGAAGAGTTCAAATGTCACAAAAAAAGACGACCAGGAAGAGAGTTATGGTGTCATACCTCATAGTGATTCGCTGACCAAATGTAATAACAAGAAAACTTCTTTGAAATCCCTAAAAAATGCCGAGCAACAGAAAAAGAAATGTCACAGAAAATCTTCCCAGCAACTTAAACAAGATCTGACAGACAAAAGTTCGGCGCTTCGCACTATATTTTCAGCCCGTAATTGTAATATAGAAATATCCGCCTTGGCGGAGGATGATGAGGACAGCGATGGGGGTGAAGAAGATGATGATGATGATGAGGATGAGGAGGAGGAGGAGGAGGAGGATGAAGATGACGATGTTGAAACCGACGAAGAAAATAGTGAAGAGGAGGATGAACAACGGCAAAAAAATAAATCTTCCCCCAGTGACAATCTACCACGGTCCGGTAAAGAGAAGATATTCTTAACCGATCGCAAATTTCGCAACAATCGCATAGAGAAAAGCTCCTCCAAGACCAAAGTTTCAAATGGTGACGTAGAGAAACGTGAAAGTATTAAACGTTCCCGCAGCAGTCGCAAAATACCCACAGCCGCTGCTCTCATGGCAGCAGCCGAAGAGAAAACCAAACAAACACAGCAGCAGCAGCAGCAGCAGCAACAACAAAAGAAAACAAAAGCCGATGCCAAGGAAGCTAAAAAGCAAAACCGAGCGCACACGAATCTCAATCTGCAGGCTCTGGTTAAATTTGTGATGAACAACAAAAAGTTTTTAAACACTGATGACTTCAATTTGATCAGACGCAAATCAATCTCAGAGGCAGCCTCGGCCGTTATGCAGGTAGCTGGCAGCTGTAAACCCATACCCATAGCCCTAAAATATCCACAAGACAGCGCAGTGGCGGGTGCACCCAAAGACAATGACGTCAAAGCCGAACGTAATGTGGTTCTCGTCAAGAAACAAACTCTAAATAACTCTTTCTGTGATCGTCTTTTAAACAGTAATAATAACGCTAATACCCTTAACGTCGACTCTCTCAAGCCTCCAGTCAAAGAACGCAAACGATCTCCTAAATCTCCTGCCACTCCTCTAATTTCCAACTCTTCCACGGTTAAAGTTAAACGCAATAGTTCGAATAGTAGCAAAAGTAGTGGTAATTTTGAAGATGAGGCTTTTTATTCGTGCGACGAACGTGATGAGGATGAAGTTGATTGCTTGCCGGCGTATCCTAAACAGCCTCTGGTCATTGCTGAGGCCAAGCGTAAATCATCTTCCCCTTCTCTAACGTCGAGAGTTGCGGCCAAGATCAATGAGACCACCAATAATTATAAAAATCGTAAAGCGGCCAATAAATGCGCCAAAAAACGCAAATCTTTAGCGGCTTCTGCTGTGGCAGGAGTCGAGAATAATGAGGGACCCGAGTTCTATAAACAATTAAATGTTGGTAAGCTAAACTTCCTCAAATATTTTTTAAAGCTCACATGTTTTTCAAATTGCGATAGAAGGTTAAATATTTGATGATCACTTTTTGTCTATACATCATTTTTGAGCGCTCATAAAATAAATAACTGGGCATATTTGAAGATGGCGACCATCGTGTTTGTACATTCCTCTTAGACAACAACTTACTGCTTCTTTGTAGATCTTCGATATCTTCTGGATCTAGTGGCTAGTTAAAGTGTATTAATTACTTCAGTGATGTATTTTCTATATTGACTTAATCCTAGAAAAAATGGCTTTCGCATTTGTGAGCAATAACAAATTTTTACGGCTTCAGTACTAAATGTTTTTGGATGCTAATCATGGAAGCCATATACATATGCCTTGAAAATCACATTTATTAAACAATTGGATCCACGCACTAATATAAATAATATACATATAATACACTCATGTTATTACTTACAGTGTAGTTTGAAGTAATTGAATAATTAGTGAAATAAAGAGCTGAGTAAGCGGTATAATCTATCGCAAACCTGCTTCCAGGTAGACCGATATTTTTGTTAGGGTGATACGAAGAATAGAAGACTATTCATCTAGAAAGGCTGATTTTTTAGGGTATCGTACTCGTCAAAGTGAAACGGAACCCTATTACCGAGACAACTACGTCCGTCCGTCCGTCCGTCCGTCCATCACAGCGTCCATTCTCCGAAACGGTAAGAGCTAAAGAACTGAAATTTTCACAGGATGTTGTTGTACCTTGCCGCTACAATAACAAATACTAAAAACAACAACAAAGCGAAAACTACCAGGTGCCCCGATACAACGAAAACTTACAATTAGCTATAACTCTCGAACCGTTCGAGATAGAAAGCTGAAATTCGCTGCTCTACAACAACAACTGTAAAACTACCAGGTGTCCCTATACAACCTAAAGTAACAATTAGCCGTAGCTGCTAAATTGTAAAAGACAGAGAGCTAAAATTCGCACAATATAAGTATTTTCATATGCCCTACAACAACAAATACTAAAAACAACAACATTTTGAAAACTACCAGGTGTCCCTATACAACCTAAAGTAAAAATTAGCCGTAACTCATCAACTGTAAGAGACAGAGAGGTGAAATGTGCACAATATATGTACTCACATATGACCTACAATAACATATGCTCAAAACAACAACATGTCAAAAACTACCAGGTGTTCCTATACAACGTAAAGTAAAAATTAGCTGTTACTCTCGAACCGTGAGAGACAGAGGGATGAAATTTGCATAATATATGTGTTTACATATGCTCCACAACAACAAATGCTAAAAACAACAACAACTGTAAAACTACCAGGTGTCCCTTTACAACGTAGAGTAACAGCTGTAACTCCCGAACCGTAAGAGATAGAGAGGTGAAATTCGCACAGTGTATGTATTCCCAGATGCCTTACAACAGCAAATGACAGCAACAACAACAAGTCGAAAACTACTAGGTGTCCCCCTACCACATAAAGGGGCCATTAAACGTAACTCAAGTTAAGGTGTAAAAGACAGAGAGATGAAATTTATACAATATATGTATTCACATATGCCATTCCATACGTACATTACATATATGTACGTACGGAACCCTATGAGTGCGAGCCAGCCTCGTACTTGACTGGATATATTCTTTAATAATTTAGAAACGAATAAAATTTGTTCATGATATCCTGGTTTCCCTTTAGCTAATACTTTTATTACGCACCTGATCGAGAACTCTTCGGGAGAAAAATAGTGTTTGCTTTAGATAACAAAATATCTCTTGGAACTAATATATTAATATATCAGAGTAATGCATGCTTACTATAGACCCTGTATTGCAGCGATCAATGCTTGTCAGTAGCCACAGGGTCTTCTGGTCAGAAGCCTGATACATTGAAACAAGACTTCGGTCTATCAAATTTGGAGAATGGGTCCCCTACTCTGGGTCCTCTACTTTTTATTGCAGCCTTGATGTGTTGCTTGCCAAGCTATTGTTGCAAGTGAATTGACACTCAAGCCACTATTCGTAGATGGCGGTGTGACGTCTTGTTTTCACCACGAGGTTTGATCCGCCGCCAGATAAGATCATCATGACAGATGATGATGTAAATCATTCCACATCTGCTCACCAACCCCCAATCCCCGATTAGAGAGTCGACGTGAACATGTCGAGGAGGTGCCAAAGTAGAGCACCCAGAGGACATTGCCGAGTTCTTTACTGGGGTATTAAACGACTCTGCCTTAAACATTGAATAAGCTTTAGATTAAAAAAGTAATTAAACTTTATTCCGATCGAATTTGTGGCGAACTATCTGCACTATTATAGTGGATAAGAGGTGAATATTCGAATGTGTACTGATAGTGAGGCCGATATACATAAATGCTCTAGCAGGTGTCAGTATGACATTTCCACGAAATCAGGTTGGGCTCTTGTGTAGATACTAGCTCTTGGTTTTCTATTTCCGGGGCATATAAAGGTTCTAGAGTGTCTGGATGAAATGGTGACCACAATTATAACAAGAGAAAATATTTCGTAAAGGGTTTGTTTGCGAATAACTCTCACCTCATCTCTTAGTACTACAGCTAAATAATGTTTTCAAGGGCATTTGAGTGGCAGACATTCAAAATACTCTTTTCCAAATTCTGTGCCTCATATGCAAATTTCTTGTTTTTTTATACATATTTATATTTTAAGGCTTTATGTACCCATCTTTCTTATAAATATAACTCTGTCTTTTTCAGAACGTTTAAATTCCACTTCAATACAACGGCATCCCTCAGACCGCAGGACGGATTCAGCCAATTTATCAATACGCTCTAATGGCAATACTTCGGCGCATTTAAATACCAGCGACTTACAATCTTCATTTCATGGAACCGATACTGGCCTGGGTGGCTTGGTGCCAGGCGCCAGCAATGCAGCCACTGCTGCCTGCAGTGATGTGGGCGGCACAAACATTGGAGCCGCTGCCCAACAAACTGTTGGTGCTGTATCGCCCGGTGGAGCAGGTGCCTTGGGTGCCCTTAGTGACATAAATGCGCAGGACGCAATTGAGGGCAGTGCACGCAGAGAACGGTGAGTGTGCCTGTGTGTGTGTTTTTTGCTTCCATCTTCTTAGTGACTAATTGTATAACTTGTATGTTCCTATAATAGCCTGCATCAGCAACATCAACAGAATAAAAGTGCCCCTGTTTCAGTTAATCGTTCGGAATCGTATAAGGAACGTTTATCTCACAAACGTAATCGCAGCCAACGTAAAACATCCGATCCAAATTTGACATCCAGACCAAAGTAAGTAAACAGTTTTGATATAATTATTGCGTAAAGTAAAGTCATATAAGAGGGGCATATATTTTATGTTTACAAGTTATTATATAATTTACTAGAAGGTTCATTAAGAAGATTGGCCAGTTGACCTCATTATGTAATTCGGAGGTAAAATCTTGGCTTGGATGCCACGCACCAAGCACGAACATCACTGCGAATTCAGATTTAATTTAGATTTATGTTAGCAATTGTTTCTGTATTCTGTGTGAAAAATTTCATCGTTTTCTCGTCTCTGAATGAGTTGAAATAACTCTGGAATACTGCCTCTGCTGTAATATCCAATGAAAACGATACGTAGTGCATGTTGTAGGGTAATAAAATGTTAAATACTTAAATATGTGTACTCCTGAATTTATCCAAAACTTTGATTGAAAGCAGTGTGGCCCTGTCCGCATTTTCATCGCCAGTTTAGGTTGATTGGAAGGGTATGTTTGCCCATGTCGTGTGACATACATATACAAGCCAGTCTAGGCTCCGGGTCTATGGGAACTTTGTATCATTCGCAAAGCTCTTTAATTTCCCCCAGCATATGTCCCTTAATTGGATTATATCTGGTAAAGGTATCGCTACTGTGTTTGTGACAAGGCGGGGCACTGGCATAAATAGTACTCTAATGTCTCGCTCTGCTCCCTACATTCATCTCTTTACGGTATTTGTATGGCGGTTAATATATGCCAGTAGCTGAGAGTGACCTGTCAGAACTCGCACTACTCTACTTAAATCGGTCTTGCTAAGACCTAGCAGTCTCAAAGCCTATTTGCCTGGATCTGCGATATACTAGCCCTATAAATAAATGAATATGTATGGTAAATGATGTTGTCTTCTGCAAAAGAATGGATAGGGTTTGAAGTTTGACAGAGAATATCGTTGAGAAAGTTAAGAAATAGCATAGGACAAAGAACGGAACCTTGCGGTACCCCCGAATTTGACTTGAACTCATTTGAAGAGGACCCATCTTTCACAACACATATAGTGTGGTCGCTGACGAAACTCGATATGAATTTTAACTATGAATTTATTACTGGAAAATGAGTTTTCAGTTATACACCCATATTCATAAAAATTATTGAAATTTTATTACACGTTTATTTGACAAATATTCCGTAGAAATGCGTCAAATAAGAGCTTAATAAACGTCCAATAAATATTATGAATATGGCCTATAATGTCTGTAAAAGTCACTGGTGTATATCAAGGCGAATCCATCACAGGTGCCCGCATACCAATTCGCTTCAACATTTTTGCACAATTTTATCTTCTGAGTTGTCAAAGCTGATTGCAAACGACAACAAAACGTATGACGTCTCGAGAGAAAATGTTGAAGCGAATTGCGACCACCTGTAGTTAGTTCGCCTTGGTGTATATGAAAATGCACACAGTCACAGCGTCGGTCGAAATTCGTTGTACGCGGCGAACTTGAAATAGATTTACATATTTCTATTTCTTACGCTGGCGAACGACGAACAAATCAGTGGCCATGTGGCCATTTTGGTTTTAGTTTTCAAGTGTTTTAGTAAAAGCAGTTAATTTTTACTTTATTGGGTTTTATTTTAAGTGCTAAACTTTGACTTTTTGCATTTAAAATAAAAAGCCAACATATTAGATTGTAAAACATGTTTGTAGTGTTTAATTTTTTGTTTTTGGCGATGCTAAATTTTTTAGCAACCAATTTTTTTTAATATGGTCACCCCATCAGCTGTTCAACTATAATAAGATAAAATTAAAAAACTAAGAAAATGGATACAAGTGAAATTATAATGTTTACGTGCAAGCAAAAAGGCTTTTACCATAATGAACATGATGATCATTATTTTAATTATTTTTACAAAATTTTAAATTCTTTGATTCATTTAATTTTTGTTTATCTTTGAACAAACAATAAACAACTTTATTAATTATAACAGATGTTTTTGTTTTTCGTCGTTATTGTGCTTCATACGACAAATTTACACAGCGTGTTGGGCGAAATTCGTCGTTCGTCCCAGTTGTGTTCCCTGCATAACGGCCAATTTTTGAGTTGATAACACAAGGAAACAAAATTGAACTGTTTGAGTGTTGTTTGGAATTCTATAGCTATTTTTTTTTTTTACTAATTTGAGGTCGCTGATTTTAAATCTAAACTCCATTTTTCTCCATCAGCTCGACATTTTGAGATATACCGTGATGTCTAAAATTAAGGCTCTTCCAGTACAAATATTTAAATAACTTGAAAACGGTTCACCATATTCAGTTAAAAAAAAAAAACTGAAATTCGTCAACAAAATTATCTTTAATCCGTGCCTACATTGTTTTTAATTTGAACGAGTAGTTTCAGAGATATCGTTGTAGTTTTGAAAAAAAAAATAAAAATTTTATATAAAAAAAAAAAAAAATTCTTATTTAAAAATTCATAAAAAAAATAATGCAACTAAAGTCACAATGTTGGTCTTAAAGCATTTAACAATTTTTCTTATCGCGATTTTTGTCAATTTAGTTATCTCAGTAAATCGTTGAGAAAATCAAAAGTTGTGCACCGATTTCAGTGAAATAAAGCTCATTTAAATCAAAATATATTAAGTTAAATGCTTTAAGACCAACATTGTGACTTTATTTGCATTATTTTTTTTTAATGAATTTTTAAATAAAAATTTTTTTTTTTAATATAAAATTGTTATTTTTTTCAAAACTACTACAATCATATCGCTGAAACTACTCCTTCAAATTAAAAACAATGTAGGCACGAATTAAATATAATTTTGTTGACGAATTTCAATTTTTTTTTTTAACTGAATATGGTGAACCGTTTTCAAGTTATTTAAATATTTGTACTGGAAGCGCCTTAATTTTAGACATAACGGTATATCTCAAAAAGTCGAGCTGATACAAAAAAAAACCAAGTGCAGATTTGGATTCATCGTCCCAAATTACCTTTGAAACAACATTCAGTTCTTAAACAACAAATACCTTGTTCCCTTGTGTAATCAAATGCCATTTAGCTTTAATTTTCATTTAAGCACAAAATTTATTTTTTCAGCACTCATTTGATTGCAACTTAAATGAACAACTCTGGCCATTTAAAGCTCATTTATGTTTTATAGATTAACCATATGGTTTTTAGTGTTATTTGTTGCTGATGGGCTTAAAAATTAAAGGAACCACACACACACACACAGATGCATGCATGTGATTTTACTTCAAGCGGTATCTCTAAAATAAGTTGTTAATATTGTGCAAACCAATCGTATGACAAGAAATATTAATAATAATACAATCATTAAAGGGATTTATTTAAGAACATTTTGCATCACTGGTAATAATTATTTTCTTTAAAATAATTTTTTTTTCCTCCAATAAAAAACAGCTGGAAAGATTTCCATAAAATTTGGAAATAAAAAGATGCATTTATTTGCGACTGAAAAACTGACATTGCATTTAAATACATCATAAATTTAAATAAAAGTTAACTAATTTCACATTTAGCTCTCAAGTCAAAAATTGGCTATAAGGCCTGCTAAATTTAAAAAAACCTTAAGTTTTGCTCATCTTTCTTGTCTCTTGTTTTCTTGTGCACTGGCGACTTGAACAGCTGTTAGATTGCAAGCGAAAAACGCTTGAGTCACAGGGTGACCTTTTTGATCCCGTATTCGTAATAGGTAAACGCGTAGTTGCTTACTGGCTTATTTAAAAAAAATATTCCATGTTTATTCCAAATTATGTAGAGGTATTTGTCAATTGAGAACTTGATAAACACGAAATATTTTTAAAAATAATACCAATAAAGCATGCATTCGTAATAGGTCTTGGCGTGGTTACTGCATCGCCTTTATATTCTGTAAAGTTGGAGTCTTGCATTATTATTGAATGTTGTTGACTGGCTAGTGTCCACTGGGCACCAAAACAGACAAATTAACAACTTCTGACTTCCTCAGCTTTGCACAAATAAATCTTCTGTTTTTATGTTATAATCCATATCTCCACCTTTTTCACCCACCAATCAATCCTCTTTCCTCTCTTCCTAAATCCAGTATAATGCAGTGTACATGTAGGAGCTATTCCCCACGTATACATTGACGTTTTAAAGTCACTTGGCGAGTTCAAAAACTTGTGAGCATGAGAACAGGCCTGAAAGGTTCGAATACAACAAGAATTGATACATACATACCTCGTACATGATTTTGCACTTTCCACATTTCATTGTCCATTTTATTAACTTTTAGCTGGATTATGAAAATTTTTTTTTATTTATGAACGATTTCGGCCATAAAATTTTCATCTTTAATTTGCAATAAAAAGAAATTAATTTTTTTTAATACTTTTCTTTCTGTTATCCCCACCATCCATTCGCCAGCAGCCAGTAGTGAGTAATGGAAAAATTGTTCACTATTTTTGTTTCACTTAAATAAGAAAAATTGTTCTTAATATTTACGAGCTGTAAAAATTATCATTAAAATATTTTTGAACGTCAATATTCTTTTGTTCAAAAACGAAAATTGCTTTTTTTTTCCTTTTAAAGGAAGCATGTTCGCACAAACGCATTTATTTCTTACATATGGTTGGGTTTTTTTTTTTGTTTTTTTTTAATAAAAACGTGTAAAACAAATAAAATTTTATGATGTTTTTTGTTTTTGTTATTATTGAATATTTTCTTTGACATTTTTCTTTTCAATTATAGAATTTACATTATTTACATATTTACAGTCAAACTTCCCTAAAGTGAATCAAGTGGACGAGGACAGAAAATTATTTCATTATACAGAAATATCTATTTTTATTTAAAATAATCAAAATAGTAATTTTGTTTGAACTACATTTTTCCCTTTTTCTCAATAAAAGCTTTCATAAAAGCTTCAATTGCATTAACCCCCGATTTTTGACTTGGGATTTAAATGTTTAATAAAGGAAAATTATAAGTTGGATTTAAATACAAAATTAGTAAATTTTCCTTAAAATTTAAGTTGTATTTAAAATAGCTTTCTGTCTAAAATTATTTCATTATATAGAAACTTCATTAGACAGAAATATCTATTTTTATTTAAAATAATCAAAATAATAATTTTGTTTGAACTACATTTTTCCCTTTTTCTCAATAAAAGCTTCAATTACATTAACCCCCGATTTTTGACTTGGGATTTAAATACAAAATTAGTAAATTTTCTTTAAAATTTAAGTTGGATTTAAAATAGCTTTCTGTGTTACAGTCTAAAATTATTTTTGGTAATTAATTGTAATAAAAGTACGGCCGCACAATGTAAATGTCAAAAAATTATCCATAACTCAATAAAAAACAGCTGTTTAAACAAATTTGGAAGCAAGTGAAACTGTGAAAAGTTTAGCAAATAATAAATTGTTTTGTAAAAATTATTAAAATGAGTAGAAAAAGTGTTAAAAGGATTCCCAATTTCACTGCCACAGAAGTTGATTACCTTCTGGAAATAATAAAAAATCAAATTATGAAAAAAAAACATGTGCAATTTTCTTAATTTGCAGACCAAAACCAAACTGTCAAAATCATATGGCAGTACGAAAAACTTAAATCGATTTTAAATGGGCACGGCAGGTCGTTTAAGTTTGATTTAAATAGCAACTGTTTGACTCAATTTTGTATTTAAATCAAATTGAAATGGCATTTAAAATCCAAGTCAAAAATTGGGGGTTAGACATTTAAATACATTTGTTGGAATGTTGCTCTCCATCTC
Organism: Sturmia bella; assembly: GCA_963662145.1. NCBI lineage: Eukaryota > Metazoa > Arthropoda > Insecta > Diptera > Tachinidae > Sturmia > Sturmia bella. Next base: position 48,970,488 of record OY759172.1, on the reverse strand, counting down.
CAAGAAAAGTTCGTAATAATAATAATCAAGTGAAGATTATTGCTTCGTCAATGACTTCGTGAAGACAAGTTCGAAGTGTCTTATGCTAGGAACACAACTGGGATGAACGACGAATTTTTCGCCGCGAATATTCGCCGTCAAAAATAAAACACATTAGTGTATATGAAAATGCACACAGTCACAGCGTCGGTCAAAGTTCGTTGCACGCGGCGACCTTGAAATAGATTTATTTCTATGTCTTACGCCGGGGAACTACGAACAAATCAGTACCATGTGGCCATTTTGGTTTTAGTGTTCAAGTATTTTAGTAAAAATAGTTAATGTTTACTTTAATAGTTTTTATTTTAAGTGCTAAGCTTTGAATTTTTGTATTTAAAATAAAAAGCCAACATATTAGACTATAAAACATGTTTGTAGTGTTTATTTTTTTTGTCTTTGGTAATGGTAATTTTTTTAGCGAGTCGGCTTTAGTATAATGGTACCAATTGCCGTAAAATGAAAAAGTGTGCTGCCAGATGCATGCAGATTTTGTACGCGAAGCCGGTGTTGGTTATACCATGGAGGAGAAAATCCCTTAGCCCGGCCGAAGCCCGGTTGTCAGGAACAAATTTTGCAGACCTATGAAAAAATTTATTTAATTAAATGTGAAAAAATACGATTTGGGATGCTTTAAACCGTTTATGAATTCGCGATTTTATGTTCTGATCAAAAACCTTCCTCTGGCAACACTGTTTTACCAACATTTTCATATTTTTCTTAGTAAATTCCGCAACTTCAACATCGAATTATTAATAAACTAAAAGCTTCCGTCAGACTTTGACTTCAGTTTTGTGAGGTTCACGACCCCCTCTACAAACCTAAAAAACTCATTACTTTCAAAGCCTGGCTCCATATTCTAAAGTTTCCCCTTTTTAGCAACCCATTTTTTAACCGGCGTATTCGTTCGTCGTGTTGGGCGAAATTTGTCGTTCGTCCCAGTTGTGTTCCCAGCATTACGCTTAATGTTTGAATGCTCGTCTTCTACATTTTTTTTTGAATAACTGACTTGTTTTGTAAATTGTTTGATAAAGTACTGGGAAGAATTCCAAACTCTTTAACCATATCTTGTATCTTTGAAGTCCCTTCTTCAACTCCATTAATTACTGATAAATTTTTTCAAGAGAAATACTACTCCGATGCATCATTTTTGTTCACTGAACTCGGTCAACTGATGTCAAAAGTCAAATCATAAACTTGTTTGTATTCAATTTCATTACTTTGCGAATCCCAAAAATATAAAAAATATTACTGTTTTATTAAACTCTTATATGACAAATTCTCACTCAATACACAAATTTTTATAAACCTGAAATAATTTTTATGAATGAGGATGAAAAAATTTTGTTTATAAATAGTGTTGCTAACAAGTGTAAAATAAAGCTGCTAAAAATAGTTCACTATATGCAGACAAAAACACACTTAAAATGTATTTTTGTTTCCAAAAATTTGTTCATTGTATGGAAATTGATTATACGGAGATCAAAATACATTGGAAGTGGAACGAAAAGGCTGTGTACCTGAGTTTAGTTCATTATAAGGAGAAGTATAGAAGTTTATAGAAGTGTATAGAAGTTCACTATAACGAAGTTCGACTGTATTATTAAATAAAAGCTTGCTTGCAAAAATGTTGCTGCAACTTTAGCATAAACTTGCAAAACTTTGAGTTACAAAAATAACGGTAAAACTAATGAAATAAAATTTTACACCTCGAAAGCTTTTTCTGCCTTGAAACTTTCACCTTTATGAACATGAACTTTTGCTAGAAAGCTTCTCATGATTACTTCAGTTAGATGTATGCATATTTTAGCGAGCTTTGCTACATTCCCATAACTTACTTGTTTTGTTTTGTTTTGTTCCGATTGTCCGGTGTGGTTGCTTTCGTCGTCTGTGTCTGTGTTTTTCGTTTGTTTTCTTTTCCAAACGAACATCTGTATTTAACAATTTTGTTGTTGTTTATTTTGCATGTGTTTAATGGCTGTTCTTGTTCTTCATTTAAGACATTTTATTAATCACAAATATTTGCAGTCAGTATGCCCGCTCTACGTGTGGCTTTCACAACCAAAATTTGCGTTTAGCCGAACTCGCTGGTTCTTAATTATCGTGATTTTGGAACACTTCGAAATAATCTTGCAGGCATTTGCATTTATTGTTGTTATTTTTCGTGAATAATTTCGCACGCGTTTCATTAAGATTTGCCGAAACGAAAAGCAGATTTCTTGCACCAGAAATAACAAAAAATAATTGAGAAGACAAACAAAAAAAAAAAAAATTAATGAAAAAGTGAATTTCATATAAAAACTGAATTTATAAATTTCAAAAACGCATTTCTTAAGTGCTTTCACTGAAATTATTTAAAAATATGTGTATGCATATTTAAATAAGTATTTATATTGAATATATGCCTGTGTGCCTCAAAGTGTAATTTCAAATAATCGTATTAGAAAATATAAAACGACCAAAACAATTGCATATTGTTTCGGTTCAAGTGGTGAAAGAAAAATCAAAAAAAAAAAAATTTTTTTATTCAAAATAAGTAATTTTTTCTTATTTGCCTCTTTCTGTAAAATTGTAAAAATTAACATTCCTGCAATTATATTGAAATCAACCATAAAATGTGAAAATTTGTTTTTGTTTTTAATATAAATTCACAAACGAGATGAAACTGTATGTTGAAACAGAAAGTGGCTAAAAATCTAGTTTACGGAAGCTTCTCCAAATAGGAAATTATTTAACAAAGTACATAAATATTTTTTTATGAACTCAAGCGCCATAAAATAGTTAATAATTGTTAATATTATTTTATCATAATTAAAGTCTTTAAAAGCTGGAAAATGTGTGTGTACAGTAGAACCTAAATGCTCTGTTTTAATTTTTCTAAGCAGTTCTTAAATTGAATAAGAACTAAAGAAATGCATCTGTATGCGGGTGTGTTCTAGGTTTCGACTCGAATTTATTTAGCAAAATTTTTTGAATCCCCATAATTCATTCATAAATTGGTGCTCTCAATTCAGCATGTTTTTACATATTCGAAGTTTCTGGTCGAAAAAAAAAAAATCTAAATATCAAATACATAAACAACAGCTTTTTATCAGCTGTTGAACAAATTTTAAATTATTTTAATTAGAAAAGATTAAGTGAAAAATTAAGTTTTTGGAAAAATCCCTCGAGCTGCCGTAATTGAAAACGAACTGACTGTTCTACATAGTTCTAGTGGTACGGTTCCAACATGTCCAGTTTTTTTTTTTCTCTCTTTTTTTTTTTTTTTTTTTTGAAAAAAAAAAAAAAACAGGTGACCATTTTCTTGGAAGCGCTTTGCAAACAAGCAAATTTTGTCGGATTTTGATATCCTTGCAAGAACCATACAGTCGACTACTGTTTACTTTCGGGCGCACACGATTCATCACCTATCAAGATTTTTTTGAGCATTTCTTTTCGATTGGTAACGTAATGAGGCTTTTTGTTGGAACAAAGGGTGCTGGACAACTAGTTGTTTCGAAGCCGCCACACTTTCTCGTCAAAGACGGGTGCTGGCGAGAAAGTGTGGCGGCTTCGAAACAACTAGTTGTCCACCCTGCTAAATGTCTTTGATGTTTTCTTTGTCTAATTTAATTAATATCAATCACAAAGATAATATAGAAAGAACTTTAGCCTGATAAACTTAATACAGAAATTTTTTATTATTTTATTATGTTAAAAATTCCATGCTAAATGTATTTGATTAACTTATTTTTCATCTTTTTAACTTAATAGCTGGAGCTTGAGGTCACTTGTTTTTTTTATTTTTTTTAATGCTTATTAAATTCAATATTTTGAATGGGTATGTTATGTTCTTCAGAAAATTTTTTTAGGTTTTTCTTTTTCATCCCTACGGGGGTTGCTTTTTATGTTTGGGGATTTGGAAATCTGACAACTGACAGCTCTATCGTAAAGTTAGACATTTTTGAGGTAAAACATACTCAGTACGTATTGGCATGCGAACGCTATTTGCATTGTTTCAGTACTTTAAATGATTCATGTCGTCGTGAACATTTTCAACTCGTGTGGTGAACTCAATCGTGGTCGTAGACGAATGTCATGAACTGATATTGCAAGATCGCCATGAGACCTATCGTGGGACCTTAGGCATTAGTGGGACCAGCGTACATTCAATATTACACAAACATTTGACTCTCGAAAAAAGTTGTTCCCTTTTAGCGCCTACACAATTTGTCAATTGTTCCAACAAAAAGCCTGATAACGATTGATAAAAAGAAATGCTCAAAAAAATCTTGACAGGTGATGAATCGTGTGCGCCCGAAAGTAAACAGTAGTCGACTGTATGGTTCTTGCAAGGATATCAAAATCCGACAAAATTTGCTTGTTTGCAAAGCGCTTCCACGAAAATAATCACCTGTTTTTCTTTCCAAAAAAAAAAAAAAAAAAAAAAAAAAAAACTGGACATGTCGGAACCGTACCACTAGAACAACGCAGAACAGTCAGTTCCGAGTGGTATACAACGATTTGTTTTTCAATTGTCGTCCATAAAGATTGCAAATTGCAAAATTTTCGGTCAATTAAGCATAAAAGCTTAAACGATTTTGAGTTTCTTAGGCGAGTATGTTTAACTGCTTTTTCTTTTGTGTTTCTTTTTTTTTTATTACGTTTTTAAGCATAACTTTGGTATAAGTGGGAAGTGGAGCCCCAATATTGTTTATTTTTGTTTTTGATATTTATTTTATATATGCATATTTGGATGTTTAGTTTTCTGAATCAATAACGACTGTTAAGCGGGATAGAAAACAATTAAATTTGAACTGAAACAAAAAAACTTATCTGAATGAAAAAATTAAAAATTTTTTTTAAATATCTGTTTTATTTGTAAAAAAAAAATAACTTAAAATATTATGAGTTTCTTCTGTTTAACTGCTTTTTCTTTTGTGTTTATTTTTGTAGTACTTTTTAAAGCATAACTTTGGTATAAGTGGGAAGTGAAGCCCCAATATTATTTATTTTTGTTTTGGATAGCTAAGAGATTTCTGAATATATATTTTGTGCAATTATGTGTTATCAGGTTTTACTTTATGGTCAACACTTTATTTTGAAAAGCATGCTGCAGTCACCCGCTAGAATTCAAGATAAATGAAGATGATTCCAAAAAAAAAAATTTTTTTTTTATATACATACATATGTATGTATACCACTCCCTGAGATTTCGCTTTTATAGCTTTTGTGCACTTTGCCTTCAATTGTAATCTGTTTGCAAAATTTTTCATATTGCTACGGCTTTTTACAGATTTCTGGCTCTGAAGTCTAGTTGAAGTTGTGACTTTTCCATCCCTGGTGTGTACCCACTAAAATGGCAACTATTTGCAATTGTGTAGAAACCCGATTTAATTTCATGAGACTCTTAAACATAATTTGTTTTTATTAATAAACAAAAATTTTTGTAAAACATTAAAAATTTTTTTCCGTTTTGAATCTTGCAGGAAAAACAAACGAAAAAGAGTTGCCACATGTGATCTTTGATTTAATTGTACTACGTGAATTATGGTTTCTTAAAAGCTTTATACCTTTTTTGTTTATTACTAAAAATAAATATCTTATAAGCGAAATGTTCATGAAATTAACGTGGCTTCCTTCACACGCTGGCAAATAGTTGCCATTTGGATGCTTAAAAAACGGGGATGGTAAAGCTAAACTATTACAGACAAAAACTTGCGTATAAAATTTAGGTGGCCGCTCTGCAAATGTCGGTACAGTGCACAAAAACATGTTTTCTATTTTTTAGGCATAAATAAAAAAAAATCGAAATAAAAAACATGTTGGGAATTGCCTTTAATCCCAAAAGTTTTGAAAACGAACCTAAAATCTTCCTTGAATAATCGCTGGAACAACGATGAATTGCCCTCCGTTAAACAACTCACAACAGTTTGCAGAACTGGTGTTTTTAAATGCATATACACTGGCTCTGAAGCTGAAAAATTAATCAGGCGTAAAAACCTGCTTAATTAAAAGACCAGTAAAAAATCTGAGTGAAAAATTTGCCTTAATCCCGTGTGTATTATGCCAATAAAAATATTTAGCGTATAGTTTTTTTTTTTTTTAAACATAAATTTTAAGAAAAGCACGCACCTTACAAGACACCATAGAGCAAAAAAAAAAAAAAAAAGGCGGGGGCATGGAGCAGAGCGTTTGTAACATTCGTTTGCTTAAACAAAATTTTAGCTGCACAAAATTACAGACATGTACATGACCCATAAAATTTAGAACCAAGATATTTGGCGCCATAATAAAGAAATATCTCTAATGTAGTATGTTTTTGTTTTTTTTTTTAAACTTTTTGAAATATATACATACATATAAATGTACTTTTTATAAACAAATTTTGCATGCATGTATTTTTAGTAAACTATTTGTTTGCCCTACATTACTTTTGATTTATACTAATAATAATTTATGTTTTAATTGGATACAAAAGATTAGAAAAGCTTAAGCATCTGCAACAAACATACATACATACTTACATAGAATGCCTTCACTCAGCATCTATTACAAAGTTAATTATTCGTAAAGTATGTGTATTAGATAAATGCTGCCTGCATAAGAACAAAATTATTTTGTAAAACAATTTCTAAAAGTAGCAAAAAAAAAAAAAAAGTCAATACAAATATTTTAAGTCAACCACGCATCCATTCTCTTCTCCCACTGAACTAAATTTAAATCAAGTGCTGATGGGGGGGAAACTTTTAAACAATTTTCCAACATTGTATACCCATAGAAAAGCATTTGACAGATTTTGATTGAGTTTTTTTTTTTCTCGCAGATAGAAAATATTTATTCTGAAACAAAATAAGGGGGTGTGTATATGTACATCTGTACGTAGGTTTGTAGTATGTAAAAGTATGAGTACAAGATTTTGGCATTTCATTTATGTTTAAAAACTTTTCTTTATCTCTGCATGTACATTAGGTCGGGTCGATTTGTACGTACACACATTTGTCAAGGGGAAAAAGTTCCACCACGACATTTCAAATAAAAAAAAAAAACTTTTTTCGAGGCGTCTGATTTTATATTTTTATATGCTTTACAAGAAGTGTTAAGGGTATACATAAGTTTGTTATTCCGTTTGTAATTTTCTTTAGGTTTCATTTCCGACGTCATATATCCTTTTTACATGTTGAAAATGTGAAACAGTCGTTTACATTGACAACATCTTTCCTCTTTCATTTATTTAGATGTCAAAAAAGAGAAAGAAGACGCAAAATTTTTGTGAAAAATAAAAAAGGACTTTGAACTTTTTTCTTTCCACAGGTCAAGCAACATGTTCTATATTCTCCATATTGATTGACCATACGATGGGTTTTCTTTTGCAGTGCAATTAAAATGAATTTATTTATAATTAATTAAAAATTGTAACAAAATACATATTCCACTCATCTTTTTATGTTAAATTTGTTTTCTGAAATGTCATTTTGCTAGTGATGGTACAAAAGCAATAGATTTTCTGCAATTCTTTTAGTGATGACACTAAAAAAATCGAAAGATGTAAGATGGAACAAAATGAGAAAGCATCATCTTCTGCTGATGTAGAAAGATGTAGAATTTTCGCCCTGTATAATTCTTATGGGAAGATGTAAACATCTTTGCAAATTGATGAAAGTGGCCTCCATATGTGTATATACATATACTCCAGATCAGTTTCGATAGAAAAGTCGATTTTAAGGAACTTTGTGCATGGCAGGGAGCTCATATATATGTATCTATGGGTCAAACTGTACATGGTTAAATCCACAGAGCGCACAGCAAGCCTATACTGGCTTAGGTGTATGTTGCAGCACATGGGCAAACAAACCCCTCCAATCAACGCAACCTATTATTTTCTATGTAACTAAGCGAGCGAGTGAGCGATGTCGAGAGCGCCTGGCAGATAATTTAAAGCAATATTACATATTTACGAAGCTAGTGCTCGTATAAGAGAGCTTTCGGTGCTAAAGCGTAAAGCTGTCGATGAAAGAGATTCATTTAAATGCATTAATTAAAAATTTTCGATATTGATCTGTACATATCGGGGTTTTTCAACTGGAACAGCAAACGAGGCCATATTTCTTGCTGCTCTTTTGACATTTCCCTTCAGTTATGGGCATTGCCATTTCATCATAAAAAGATAGGCGAGCCAACAACGAGACGAAATTATTAAAATTTACTACCGAAATTCGGAGTCAGTGGCTTCAACGTTAACAGCGCTACGTCCAATTTATGGTCGCCATAATCAGTGTTGCCAGTTTAGGGGGTTTCCCCCTAAATTTAGGGGTGAACTTGCGGTGTTAAATTCTTTCGTAGAAAATTTAGGGGGAAACAATTTATTTTTGGGGTTTTTTTAGGGGATTTCTGTGTTTGGTTAACCAGTAAATCATCTCGTAGTTTCGAGTACAGAATTTTGCAATTGGTAATTTTAAGTACTTTTTTTTGTTGAGTTGAATGAATTTTTTCCTCACGGGTAATTTCTTTGAATTTTTTCCGTTTCTTAAGAATTGGTAAAATTAAAATATCTAAGAACCTTTGATAAAATTGAAACTCTTCTTTATGAAAATGTCAAAAGAACATAAAGAGCGAAGAGGTCTTCGAAACTCTTAATATTTTTGGAGACAATTAATTTTTTCTAGATACGCAGATAACAATTTCCAGCTGCCTATGAATAGGTACTTAGGTCCCAAAATATGTGAATACAAATAAATAGAAAATTTATAATAAATATACATACGCCTGTAATCATAACATATGCACTGAAAAATACATATAGTGATTCGCTAACTGAAGCAGAATGTTCACTAAACTTTTTTAGCGGGAATTTGTAGAAAAACATTGAATTTTAGGGGGTTTTAAAATTTTTCTGCGGGGAAGAAATACATTGACCTGGGAACACTGGTCATAATCGTCCTAGCAGATCAACAATTAAGCGTCTAGTGGGAAAAATTTTAATCCAGTGAGACAAAAAAGCGCCCGTAGTGTCGAGAATATTGCTGCCGCTGAGGCTTCAGTTGCAGAAAGCCCAAATGTGTCTCTCACACGTCGTTCTCAAGCGTTGGGCGGCATCTCTGTGACATCGTTGTAGCGAATTTTTGCGAAAAGATCTTGGCCTACATCCTTACAAGATCAAATTTACGCAAGAACTGAAGCCGCTTGACCGCCAGAAGCGTCGTAGGTTCATGAATTGGGCTGATTAACAACTTGAAAATGATTCAGATTTTCATCGAAAAATCATTTTCAGCGATGAGGCTGATTTCTACCTGAAAGACTTTGTCAATAAATATAATATGCGTTATTGGTCAGGCAGCAATCCACACGTACTCCATGAGTTATTATTGTATCCCGAAAAAATTACGGTTTGGTGCGGCGGCTTCATTGGGCCGTACTTTTTCCGTGATGATCATGACCGGCACGTTACTGTGAATGAAAATCGCTACCGTTTAGTGAAAACCGAATATTTTCGGCCCCAATTGGATGATATGGACTTGGAGGACATGTGGTTCCAACAGGACGGCGCCACAAGCCGCACAGCAAATGTCACAATCAATTTATTGAAAACCAAGTTGAGAGAACGTGTTATCTCACGAAATGGTTCAGTCGATTGGCCGCCTCAATCGTGCGATTTGTGCGCCGTTAGACTATTTCTTGTGGGGCTACATCAAGTCTATGGTACATGCCAACAAGCCAGCGACGATTGATGAACTTCGTACGAATATCGCACGTGAAATTGCGGCAGTATCGGCCAATTTATGCTTGAAAACTGTCGAAAATTGAGTTCAGCGCCGGGACTTCTGTAAGCATGACCGTGCTGGCCATGCAAAAGAAATCGAGTTCCATACATAATGACATCGAACGTGCTTTTGCAGGAGTAAAGAATTTTATTGATATCCAAAACAATTTTTGTTTTATTTAAAAAGAAAACGTTTGTAGTGCTCTTATTGAAAAACCCTGTATATAGCCCAAATTGATAAAATAGTCGATATACTCCAAAATCGATGGCACAGCACCGCCTGCTGAATCTAAAAGAAGAGTCGTAAGATCTTCTTTTATCCAACTTTCAATTTAGTTTTAACTAAGAGTATAAATCGTCTTTATTGAACAATCGTTTACAATCGAATCCTTTTCTTTATAATTTTCTATATTTTACAAAAAAAAAAAAAAAAAAAAAAAATGGCCTGCTGAATCGACCCGCCCTACTATACATACATAAGTATATTAAAAGATTCCAATGACATGATTATACAAACGCAATTAAATAAAAGATTTGCATTAGAAAGATATTTGCTTTTTTTTTTATAAATTATGCCTGTGTGTTTGTTGTTTCCACTACTTATTTAAACATGTTTCAGTTTTTTTTTTTTTTTTTTTTTTTTTTTTTGTAAAAAAATTTTTCTTAAGATTATACAACCCAAAGCTTATTTTTTTGAAATATTTTTAAAAAGGAAACATTTTTTGAGTTACCTAAAAAAAAATAATAATAGTGGATTTGAACTCTGAAAAATTGTGATAAACAACTGAACCCTAAAAGAAAATTCCGTGATTAATTTAGCATTAAAATCGAACTATATGATTTATAATAGTTTATTACCTTATCGAGCTTTAGTTCGATTTTACTTCCTCCGCATTGAGAAGGATTTTTTCTTTGCAAAATTATTGTGACAAACATTTCTAAATCAAACAAGAAAAGTGTATTTTTAATGCTCTCACCAAAATCCAGTTGATTTCCAATTGATTTTTGTGCATGTTGCTATTGTATCAGTGATGGCAACACTTTCAAACTTTGCGCCGGCTCCAGCGATTTTTAAGCGTTACTTTAACTTTGTTGCCGAACTGTGAACTATGAACTCTGGATATTAGTGGGAGAATAAATAATATATTTCAAGCCACAGAAAAACTTAACGATTAAATTTAAAGTGGAGCAATAAGATTAAATATAGACCATGAATAGTAAAAAGCTCAGGTAGTAGAATGGCTAAGCGCTGTTGCTTAAAAACAGTATGCACTTATTCATGACCTGGATGCGAAGGAATTTGGGTGCTGATGAGCGTAGCGTCGTGGTAGACATGAAACAAGTACCCCAACTATTAAGTCTTCCACTTTACTTCTGTTTTGTCTTCCCTTGAGCTAAATATCGTTTTATTATATGCATATATTTTTTTATATATATTCGAATGTTCATAGTATTCGAATAAATATTAAAAATATATGCAATAAAAAGACCTTTAGCTCAAGAAAATCACTATCATTAAATTAAAAAAGGGGTCGAATGAATGCAAATATTTTCTTGTCTGCTTCCAAAGTGTTGATCATTTTGATTTTATCTCAAAATATCTCTCAGTGCGGAGGAAGTAAAATCGAACTAAAGACCGCTGTTAACAGTTGAGAATTCTATGAGTTTTTTTTTTCTCATTTCCCATTCTTTCTATTATGATGACATAATTTCTTTGTAAACAATATTGCCGGCAGAAAAAAGTATGTATTATAAGTTGACAATATTTTTTTCCTCCAGCTTTTGTTATGCAAATGCATTTTTAAAATTACAAAAACATTTTATTTATTGGCAGATACAGAAATATAGATACAGAAATATAGAAACACACAATTCTTAAAAATTTAAAACCAATTCTAAAAAATACTAAAAAGTAAAAAAGAACTTTATGAAATTTAAAATCGGATGATTTTTTTCGCCAAAAATGTTGTCCCCGAGATAGAAATTTCGCATGGGTATTTATTTGTAGGTTACGGAATTTTGCCTTTTGGGTATCGATATGTAAGTTGATTTTTACTTTTGTTAGTTGAAATTGCTTTATTTTGATAAGCTAGGAAAATGTTTCTTTTATTTAATAAAATTTTAATTTTTTTAATTTTTGAGACTTCGTCTGATGGCCGGTTGAAATTGCAATTTTTCACTTTTTGTAAATAAATGCCAAAGTTGTGCCCAGATAGTAATCATTTTTTTGTTTGCAACTTTATTTGCTATGAATGTGTGAAAATTCATCAGCATAACTTTATTTTTAGATTTTTTATGCTGTTTTAAAGAACAAAAAATTTCGAACTTTTGCAAAAAAAAAATTTAAATTTTTTCATCGAAAAAAAAATGTATTTTCTAAACTGCTAAACTGATCAAAAAGAGTTTTACAGTTATTGAAAGATAATTTTGTTACCGAATTTCGGTTTTAATATTTTTTTTCAAAGGTTTATACTGGGGCCAAATCGTTGCATTCGATATCGAATGAACTATCGAGCAAAAATAATGTAAAAGAAAAGCAAAATAAACAACAAATACACAGCATAAGTGACCGAATTCGTTCGATATCGAATGCGACGATTTGGCCCCTGTTTTTATGTTAAGGGAATATATGTTGTCCTACCTTCTCCATTTTTAAAATAACGATAACGAGCTAACACGATTCAGCACCACTGAATTCAACACACCCGATTTAGGTTTAGTCACTGGGTGCCCCGTCTGTCGGTTTTTTCAACTAGCACAGTGTAATAGGTCTGAATAACATTATTTGAGGTATTTATTAGTTTTCTGTCAAGCTTTGCTTGAACTGACGTTGAGCACAAATATTAAATTCATTTTATATAATTATTATTGTATTAAGTTTATCAGGCTCAAGTTCCTTCTTCACAAAAGCTCAAATAAATATATAAAATGTAAGAAAAAAGGGGTCAAAATAACTAAATATTAAAGTTCTTTCTTCACAATAAGACAAAGAAGATATCAAAGCTATTTAGCTGGGTGGATATCTTCTTTGTCTTATTTGATTAGCATCAATCGCTGAAATAGTGCAGAAGGAACTTGAGCCTGATAAACTTAATACAATAATAATTATATAAGAAAAAGTTTGAATAATGAAAATCAATTAATTTCATTTTATAAATATGCGATAATAACAATGCTGTTATTGGGAGATGTTGGAAAAAAAAAGAAAATCTCAGGCTTGTTACGGTCCTGGAGTTGTTCAAGGGTTTGTTATAGACTAAAACAAAATTCAGCTTCTTTTTTCTTTAGTCTCAAACTCTCAAACATTCCGAGAATCGGAGTAAGCACTATTAGTGGCGATTACTCACACTTTCTAATTTTTCCCAAACAAATTTTTATTCATAATACAGTTATTTCCGCTTAACTTAGTCTCTAAAAATGCACGACTTTAAGCGCAATTAAACGGGAACTCAATTAAGCAATACTCGGTTAATTGAATCGCCGACGCAATTAAACGAAAATCATTTAATTGAACAATGTGTGCAATAAAGCGAAACACCAATGCGTAGATGGAAAACAAAACTCATTTCTTTAGTTACATATTAAGTTAAAAAATGGTTTAGGTTTATTGAAACTAAATAAAAATCGGGTACGTTCATCGTACAATGTTTATCAAAGAACAGAACCATGACCATTTGGCCGGAAAATATTTTTTTTTTACGTTAGTGGAGCAAAAAAAAAAAAAAAGAAAACTAGGTAGACAGAATCAATAAAGTGAAACGTTTGCTCTTGTTTTTCGCAATACGGTCTTAATTTCCGAACCAATTAAGCGGGTGACTCAATTAAACGGGTATTTTAACATAGACAGGTATACTGAATGATTTCGTTCCAAGATTTTTAATGCAATAAAGCGGGAAACTCAATTAAGCGGGGCTCAATTAAGCGGAAATAACTGTATAAGGAATGCGAAAGGAGAAGAAACAAAATTTTTGTTTAGAATTAAGCTGAATCTTTTCTCCGGCCTGGTTTGTAGACACCCTGAGAGTTTTTAGAGGAGTAAAATGTTGGATTAACCTACATTGGGTGTTCCACCCCCAAATTTTTCACAACATCTCAAATTCCCATCTCTTTTATTTGGGGCTCGCAGTTGTTTGCCTCGAAAATTGAATCACACACCCATGACCAACCTGTAATAAAATTTTCAAGCCCACCTGAAGAGCTCCCATACAAAAATATAAAAAAAGGTAGAAAATCAGGTGACTCGAAAATGCTTTATTGTAATATGTCGTAGTGGAACTTTTCCCCCCTGCCAAATGCTATCGAAAAATCATTGTTAACATTTTGTTTTTTTTTTTTGTTTTTTGCTAAAATTGCCACCTGAACAACTGACCAGTATTCGGGTGCGGTGGTGTGATTTCTTGCTTTACACCACCAGTTTAGGGCATATAGTTGCATGTAAATCTTATCACGATATCTCTTCATTGTAGGGTATCTTATAGCAACACCTTCCTTGTTTAATTTGCTTTTGTCTCTGCTCTTTCATCTCTCATTTGATTCAATTGATTCGTATTTCCCCTGCTCTACATGCACATAAAATTAAAGTGCATCGTTTGTACATTTTCAATAAATTATTTATTGCTCGCAATAAAAATCATAAAGCCACAAACAAAGAGTCTTTATTTTCCTACATTTTTTCAATTTGCCATTTTTAGCCCCCAAACATCGAAAGGTTACAGCTGTTGAACGCAAATTGGCCCCTCACACGAAATGAAAACAATTTGTTTTTCTGCCACCACTCACTTGCAAACTTATGACCTGTTGTGTTTTCGTAAATTTTAATCGAAATTCAATAAAAGAGCCAAAATCAAAAGTAAACATTAAAAAGTCTTATAAGTACAGTAGACTCGCGAAAACGTGAACATCCAGTTACGTGTACATCCAAAAACGTGAACGTTTTTATTTTAACATTGACTACTCTAAATCGTGAACAAGTGATGATGGCTCTAAAATGTGAACTTTATTTCTAATGATTTTTTTTATTTTCTTAAGTCAGTTCTGTAGTTTTTATAAATTTTGGGAATAGCGGTATTTTAATTTAATGACAAAAACATCTTTTAGAAATGTATACACACCTACTTACATACATAGGCACACATATAATACTTAATTTCAGTTTTTATGTGGTAATTGTGGTCTCCACGCGTCTGAGCATAAATAAAGGGTACATAGAAACAAGTGAATTTAAACTCTGTTTCATGTCTGCCAAGAAACCAAAAGTTTTAACTCTTCAAGAAAAGTGTGATATTATTGAACATTTAAGGAATGGTGCATCAGTAACGGGGTTGTCAAAAAAGTACACCTAAGTCTGTTTTTACACGGTCTTTTTGTACACGGTTTTGATATAACACGGTTTGAAAATTAAATATTTTTAATTTTTTTACACGATATAATTCCATTTAGCACGATTTGAAATTTTATGTACTTAAATTTTTTTTGTCAAATTTAATTTTTGCGAAGTATGTTCATATCACAAAAAAGTATTTATGAAAGAAAAAAGTCTGAAACCATCGATAGTATCGATAGTTTGCGAGCACTAGCTTAAAGATTTAAGTGAATTCCCCTTTAGCGCGTACAAACAATTTTTACTGGTCACAACATAGTTTTTTAGTTCCTGAACTTGCCATACATTTAATTTATATTACTTTTAAGATTAGAGTGCATATCTTTTTTATCATTAATTACTATGCTTGTGAAAATAAGCATTATATATTTGATTTAATAAAATAAACATGAATTCTTGTTCTTAAAAATTCTTGTTTTTCACTAATTTTAATAGATTTTAGAGATTAGGAACAAATCACCCATTTTTGTATAAGATCAATGTCTTTTTTTACACGGTTTTTTTTTACACGGCTTCTTCTGGAACCAATCTACCGTGTAAAAACAGACTTAGGTGTACAATGTAGATATGGAACAGTGTAGATTTTATTGATTGCTAGGTCGGAACAAATTTTCCACTTTTTCATAGCTTTACATCAACTGAAATGAAGTATTGCATTAAATTTATTAAATAAAATTTGTTATATATTAAACAGTTCTGCATACTGACCTTCAATATATTTTCATGCAAAAAATAGATTGGATTTTTTTTACGTGAACAAAATCAAAAACGTGAACATTCTCGGTAAAAATTAGTTCACGTTTTCGCGAGTCTGCTGTATATACTACATACTGCATGTTAATGTTTATGCATATGAAATTGTGAATGAAACTGTTTCAATGAATGAATTTTATATTTATGCATATAAAAACAATTTTCATTTGTGGCGCAAACAATAATGTAAACAACAATAGATGAATTCGCAAAAACTTGAAATGAAAAATGTGTGAAAGAAAAGGATTTTCATTTTTTTTATTTCAAATGCCGCAAATAAAAAGTTGCACATAAATCAAAATAAAGCAATTAATATTAAAACATATTAAATGCCTTAAATAACACTTAAAATATTTTGTGTTTATTTTGGGGTGTATCGTGTTCTTTTCATGCAACATTTAAAAGAGCATTGACTTCGGACATAGTCAAGGCCAGGTGCTCAAACTGGCCAAGCCCGTGCTGTTAGGGGTTATGGGCTGAATTTTAAACATATGAGCCCAGCAAAAATACGTTTCACATGAGCTGCCTCACTGGGAGCATATGCCTGGATGCCAACCACGGAAACCATGTACGAAAGTACATACTTTTTCGCTTACGAGGATGCAACTATTTCAGTGACTGAGAATTTCCATGCAAAAACAAATTTACGTATTAATTTTCGGCAAAAGAAAAAAATTGGTTTAACTAAACAGTTGATAATCCACTGAATAATGCTTCTTCTATTTTATTAGACGATAAACATATAGTTTAGTGTCTGGCTGCATTGAATTGAGTGCACTGGCGTCAAATGGGTTGAACATCAACAGTCTAACTTCAGCTAGTACATCATAAGATGCCACTCATCAGCCCGCCAATGAAAAACTACCGCCTGCTGTAGCGTTTTCAAGAACATTTCTATTTTCGGTTCTCGTGCCTAAAATGAAAAGAAAAAAAAATAATAAAATTATAAATCATTTTTTATATCCCATTTGATCGTCATACCACGGAAACCGGAAACAAAACTGTTTACCTAAATTATTGTTTACTTTTTCAAATTAAAAGCAATTTTTTTTTTCTTTTAAAAACTTTTCCACTTTTCTTTTCGACAATTTACATTAAAAAAAAAAAACCAAAAACCAAAACTTCTACCAGACACTAAATTATTATTGCATTCCAATAAAGTATATTTCTTTTCCTTTGAGTTGGAAACATATGTTTATAATTTGGTACCGCAAAGTATGAAAAAAAAATTATCTCTTACAAAAAATAAACAATAATTGTTTTTCCAGTGATATGCCAGATACATATTTACATATATATATATATATATATATATATATATATATATATATCTACATATTTTTTTTCTATATCTGTTTAATTCATTTTAATATTGTTGTTTTTGTTATACTTAACAACATTCTGATTCACACGCCACCAGGTAAACGAACGTTTTTCGGGTGGGGGAGGGGGAAACTATAAATCAAAGTAGGAATATGCCGGCTGATGGACAGACGGACAGACAGACAGACATAAAACTGAACAAACAAATCAAATTCATAAATAATTGAATTTATAATACATCAAATCTATTGTTTATATTAAAAAACATAAATATTTCACAGTTATTCAAAAGGAAGCAAATCTTTTTAGAAAAATAAAAATGAAGATAATAAATACTAAAATCAATAATCTTAGTAAAGGGTGTTTTTTAAGCCCGATAGAACTTGAAATTGTAAAAAATAACACAAAAAATTAAATTGTAATCAAAATTTTTTTTTTATTCGAAAGATCAACATTCCACGTTCAACGTCCAATTTTGGGCCACTTTTTCGAGCACTGCTGGCCGTATGTCACGAATAACACGAACAATGCTGGCCTCCAAGGCGTCAATTGTTGCTGGTTTATCAGCATAAACCAGTGACTTCACGTAGCCCCACAGGAAATAATCGAGAGGTGTCAATTCGCACGACCTTGGAGGCCAATTGACAGGTCCATTTCTCGAAATCAACTTATCGCCAAATTTTGATTTCAATAAGTCGATGGTTGCGTTCGCCGTATGGCACGTAGGGCCATCCTGTTGAAACCACATCTCCTCCGGATCAATGTCATCCATATTTTCAAACAAAAAATCATTGATCATGGTGCGGTAACGATCTCCATTGACCGTAACGCGAGCTCCGGCCTCATTTTTGAAAAAATAAGGTCCGATGATGCCATCAGCGTGAAAACCGCACCATACGGTGCATTTTTCTGGATGTAATGGAGTCTGTAGGGTCTGTTGTGGATTGGTCTCACTCCATATGCGGCAATTTTGCTTATTAACAAACCCGTTAAGCCAAAAATGCGCCTCATCGCTGAACTCAATTTTGCGATAAAACAACGGGTCAGTTGCCAACTGCTCTAGAGCCCAATCGGCGAAAGAACGACGCATATAATGGTCTCGTGGCTTCAATTCCTGCACCAGCTGGATCTTGTACGGGTGTAGGCCGAGATCTTTGCGCAAAATTTTCCACGTAGTGGACGGACAGAGCCCCAATTCCTGCGACCGATGACGAATCGATAAATTTGGATCTTCTTCCACACTTTCGTTTACAGCGGCGATATTGTCTTCATGACGCACATTCCTTCGACGTGCTGGTGTCATTGCATCCTCTAGAGAGTATGTGGTACGAAATCTATCCACAGTTCGACGAATGGCTTGTTCAGATGGACGATTATGTACGCCATACAAATGACGAAGTCGTCTATAAGTTGCGCGAATCGACGACTGATTTTCAAAGTAAATTTGGATAATTTCGTAGCGTTGTTCAAGCGCGAGTCTATTCATGATGATTTCTGACAAATCATCGTATACTGAAACAAATAAAAAAAAAGTTTCATCAAAATTTAATTTTTTGTGTTACTTTTTACAATTTAAAGTTCTATCTAGCTTAAAAAACACCCTTTAATTCACTCACTTTGTTAAAAAAAAACGTAATTTTAGTTTTCTTAATTATAAAATAAACGTATACTCTCCTGTTACACGATCGAATTACCGCTTGTCTAGAGTTAAATGAAGACATGTTTGTATGATATTTAGTTGAGATGCTTTATTCGTTTCAGAATAAAGTTGAGATTTCGCGATTTTGACTTTGTGGCCTATTCGCTTAGACCTTGGCCCTCTTCCACAAATTTGTTTTACGCATTCATAAAAACATCTTTTTCGCCTTTTGTTTTTCTAATAAAAACACGAAATAATAGTTTTTTATAAGTGCGTATTTTTCCGACACATTAGTAAGTTTTTATAAACAAGGCCCTGCCTGTAAGTTAAAAAGACCTCGCGTAAAACGGTGTAGCAGCACAAAAATGATTTTTTTGTAATCATTTCGCGGCACTTTCCTGAAGAAATCGTTCATGCAAACTGCTCACCTGCCTCATGTAGCCTGCCCCCGAAGGCATATAATGCCTCTTGCTGATTGTCACCAGCCCGATGCTGTGTCATCGGTGCAGATAGAGGTCGATGGATACCGAGTTGATGGTGACTAAAACCCTAGCAGGGCAGGCTCCTAGCAACCCTCATCTGAAGGGCGAAATTGGTTACCATGGGCATCAGTGGCCCGAGGATGGCTCTTCGCAGTCAATTGGGCTGATCACGGTTGTGGCCTGGTTTCAATTATGCATCAAGTAAAGATGACATAAGATCGATGATTTATGCAACTCAGGTTCTACTGTAGCAAGCGTGAAATTTACATGGAATTAATGTGTCATAATAATAGTCCAAGGACTATTATTGTTTGCTTCAATATAGCAGTTGAGCTTCATATATTACGGTTCGATGGTGCATCTGCTGTACCTTATGTATAAAGAAGAAGATTTGCAAAGGTATTGGGTGTACCTGGTAAGTCGTCCGTTATCCTCTTGCTGTCTTGTATAAGGCTCTCTTAAATAGCCCGAACTCCTTTAACAAGTGTTAAGTGAAGATTTGCCGTCGAATTGGATATGAATAATGTTGCTATCTGGTGTGTTTTACCAGACAAGCAGGGGCTTTGGTGTAGAGTCACAATCTTCACTAGTGGTTTGATCCACCGCACAGAGGGGTATTTGGCCAATCTAGGTGGCCAAAATTATTTTGATTGAATATTGTATGCAAAATATTTAGAAACGACATGTTGTGGCATTTAAAATTGTAAATTTATGTAAACAAGCATTAGAATAATTTCCCGATTACATTTCATGTTTTTCAGCAGCAACTATGTATATTAGCAATTATTGATGAAATATTGCAGATTTCGGAAATTCGTAAAAATTCGGAAATTCTGTGCACTGTCAGGTTATATATCATGTAGCCCCAAAATCTTGTTGCAATCACATATCTTTTATGATCAAATCATCTACATCTGGCTAAAAAATATTGGTTATTAATGACGTGTAGAGCGCACCATACGCTCCTATACAACGCTGGTCTTATTAGAATATATACCAAAAAGCACAACATAACTTTTCTAGTTGAAAGTGTATACATAGATATGTTGAAACACTAATCCGAAATCAAATACTTTAAATGTTTTAAATACTTTAAAGACAATAACAGCTATATTTTGTTGGCTTTGTTTTTTTTATTTTTTTTTTTTTTAATAAAGAGATTTTCAATTGTCTCTTATTTTCTTTAAATTTACTTCTTCTGTCTGTCATTTTTATTTAAACTTAAACTGAGTATATTTGAAAAAGCAAATGTATTTGAATTTAAATACACTTGATGCTAAACCCTAGTCAACACTGAAATGGGTTTCGAACCCCGCTCATGGTAAGCATACACTGTTTTTGTCAACTATGCTAGGGCCATCCAACCAACTGCCCGCCTTCGATTTACTTGCGTTCTATATTCAACTTTTCCATCTCTTCTAATTTTTTACGTTTTCTTTTTTTTCCAAGGTTTTTGTTGCTTGGATGGAATTTTGCAGTTCTCAGAGCAACATGTTGTTTGTTGTTATTTCATGACTTATACGATTGAATACTAAAAGCCAAATGTAATGGTTTTTCAAACATCAAAATTTAAATTTTATGATTTTACAGATTTTGTATTAAAACAATATTTTTGTATTATATTGATTGCTCGTCTGTTCAAAAAAGAATTTTACACACCCCTGTTGAAAACAGATGTAGAAAATAACTCTTTAAAGTAAATAAAAAAAAAAATACTAATAAAAAAAAAAGCAAATAAATAAATAACAAAAAATATTTACTATTTACATTAAGTGCTGAAAAGAGACTTGTGTAATTTTGATTACAAAAAAAAAAAAATAAACATTATTTCAATTAAATGTTCAGCATAAAACTCATTATTTATTTAAAAGTACATCAAATATTAAATGAAATTTTTGCATTGTTTTGTCAAGATTTTTTTTCCTTTTTTTTATTTACGTCTCATTTTTACAACCGACAAGGTCAAACAAAATTTTGGAATATTTCAAAACGTGTGATGGTTTTCAGAGCTACCGTTAGGCGCATAAATTCACATTTTGCCCCCCTTGTTTGCTTGCCTGCCCATTTTTTGTGGCCCTTTTTCTTTATGCGCCATTTAATATAATTTTGCATAATTTTGGCGCCTTTTCTTACGCCGTTTGCGGGCATAAGAAATAGAATTTCTTATGCGTATAACGAATTTCGGCCGACGCTGTGACTGTGTGCATTTTCATATACACCAATGTGTTTTATTTTTGACGGCGAATATTCGACGATATTGATATTGACGGCGAAAATTCGTCGTTCGTCCCAGTTGTGTTCCTAGCATATTTGTTAATAGCGTTTTTGCAATCCCTGACTGTTTC
The DNA here is from genome assembly GCA_963662145.1 of Sturmia bella. NCBI lineage: Eukaryota > Metazoa > Arthropoda > Insecta > Diptera > Tachinidae > Sturmia > Sturmia bella. The sequence goes on along the minus strand of OY759172.1, from coordinate 48,948,791 downwards.
TGATTTAATCCGGTCAGCTGAGAAAACTCTAGTGACTATTCGTGATTATAGTCATATGTAGGTCCTGACCTTCCCATTTCATTGAGTTCCCTGATACACTCCGTCATTAGTCGAATTTCCGCCTGAAAATCTGTGCAATAGTCCGGCAGACGGAATATATAAATACCAACACCTGTTTTTCCGCCCTCGCCCTTGATCCATCCGTGTAACAATAAAGCCCCATGGGGATCTGGTTCAATGGGGCGGTGAACCAGGAATGAAAGTCAGGAATCAATGTTTCGATTTCGGCTTCTAGTCTGGTCTCCGGTATGCAATCTGAAGCAGCGATCTATTTATAATATATAATATAATATTTTATATTATCTACAGATAATATTGCTTCCATCGCCCTTATTGGTGTTGTTTTTATATCAAGACATCAGGTTCTTTGAACTTTCTGTATAGTTTTGATGTTGCATTTATATTCCATCGTCATCCACTACAGTCTAGAAACGAAAGTCGTAATTGGCCTGATAGCGCTACTATAAAGCCAGTGTGTCATATTTGGATTCAGCACACATCCTGTGCCTGTGGCTCGTTTACAGATTGACCAACATTTATGAGCCTCATTGACTCTTTCATCAATGGACTCAAATACTTGATGACACCATTGTACTTCAGCTGAGAAATGTTTGGTTATAGTAATTGCAAGACGATGTAGAATAAATGTGGGCAAAACTGTAGAACATTGCTAATGCTGTGCTGGCTATATTCTATGAGAACGAAATTCGCTGCCAGTAACCAACGTTGCCTTGGAAAATTTTGAAAAGTGTCACAAAAAGGTTATTAGAAAAATAATAATCAAATGACAGTATTTGTTAGATTTTATATATGAGCTTAAGGTCACTCAATTCTCAATAAATATATTTTTTATTTATTGATAATTTTTTTCGATATTTCGAAATATCGAAAAAAATTATCAATAAATAAAAAATATATTTATTGAGAATTGAGTGACCTTAAGCTCATATATAAAATCTAACAAATTTAAATAAAAAGGTCGAAGAACGAGTATACAGAACAAATGACAGTATTTTAATCCGAAATGGGTCAAACTTTTTCTAAACAAAAAACAGACATGTGTCATTATTTTATTTTTACTCATTCATAGTCTTGACAAGCTTTTGTTGTGACTTGCATTTCAAGATAAAAGTCCAAAATGAATGCCCTTTTCTTTCCAGAAAAAAAATCGATATTAGTTTTAATAATTTTATCCATGGTTAGGTTAGGTTGAATAGAGGGGTTCGTCTGCCCATGTCTTACGACATACACCTAAGCCAATATAAACTTGTTGTGCGCTCCGTGGGTTTAACAGTGAACCAGTTTGACTTCTAGGTCTATAGGAACTCCGTGTCATTCACAAAGTTCCTTAGTTTCCTCCAGCATACGCCCCTTAATTGGCTTATGTCTGGTAAGGTGTCTCTCCCAAAATGTCGGGATCATATTTGTGAGAAGGCGGGGCACTGGCATAAATAGTGCTGCAATGTTTCGCTATCCTTTTATCCATAAAAATTTGATATTTGATCGATAAAGTGTTTTATGTATCTATGTTTCCCTTTTGTTTCACCTTTTTTGAGAATTTCCTTCTTGTGCGACTTTTTGAAAATTTTCAATGGTTGCCCGGGTAATTTTTTTTTAACCTATTTTATATATGGGTATTTCCATGAAATGGTCCACCGTTAGTTAAAAAATCAAAACGCTCGCACAATTTTTTTAAGCACAGAAAATTAAAAAAAGAAACTATTGACATTTTATTATGTAAAAAAAAATTTTAACTTATAATAATTTGAAATGATGGTAAAAACTTTTGAAAATATATGTTAAATTACAAAAATATGTATGAAGGTAAAAAGTGTCACGTGCGTAATCAAACTTTTTTTTTCTTAGCCAATCCATGCACACTTGTTTTTGAACAAACCATGATTGTAAAGGTCCATTAATAACCTTTATAAAAACATTTTTTCCGAAATAAAAGTCTTCTACAATTCGCCTACTTTGGCAATATTTCATGCTGCTTTAAAAGGCACTTACGTTTTTTGTCACGTGCGTAAGTCAACTTTGATTGCATGGAACTTGGGTACCCAGTGCTCAATTTTCCAATATATGTATATACTTTTTGGAAGGAACTCATCACATTAAATGTAACAATGGCAAAATTCCATTCAAATATTCCAACCCATTTATATTTTTATAATATTCAAAACAATTAGACGTGTACAAATGTCACGTGCGTAACCATGGAAACACCCATATTTATTTTCTTGAGCTAAAGGTCTTTTATTAAAATTATTTGATTATTTTTGTCGATATTTCGCTCTCCTTCGGAGAAAATAAATGTATAAAATATAAAAAAGGGTTCGGAAAAAACCAAATAATAATACATGTTGTTGGTTTTTTTTGTTTCAAGCAAATCATTTAATTATTATTAAATTGCCAAAATCCTTTGCCAACTGACTGTATAAATGTTAAGTTTAAATATAAAACCAGTGTAACTAAAACAGAAATGCTTTTTTTTGCTTAAAATCACATTTTCAGCCTGGAAATCACACAACTGTTTAGCGGAAAAAAAAAACTTAAATTTATGAAACGCCTTTTCCTTAACTAGTCCTAGACAGTTAATTATCACAATAATTTATCAATTTAAAAAACAAACAAAAAAAAAATATATTTTTTGTCACTTTTTTTAAGTCTGCAACGGAAATTGCAAAATATATTTTCATGCCCATAACGTTTGTTCTGAAGATTACTAAAAGTAAAATAAAGCAACAGATTGCGAGCTACATATTTATTTTACTTCATTCGTTGCTTTAATATTTTTTCAAATGTGGGTTATTTTTAAAAGCAACATTTGGGTAACTAAAAAGCAAACTTATAGACGATTATAACTTTAAGTTCATTTCGATTTGTTTTTGTGCTTTTATACAAAATTATAAAGTTTGACCTAAACTTGGCATTCCTTTTCACTTTCCAAACGTTTGTTTGTTTGTTCAAACAACATGTTGATTGAATGAGATGGCGACAAAGTGTGCAGTTGAAAAATTAAAGGAATTCAAAAATCGAATAGTATATTATAGAACTTAAAACTGCAAGCACACCCCGGCTAGTGAAAACTGTAGTTTGTTTCTTCTCCATCACAAGGGACTGAAGCGTAAATTATAGAGTATCTGCAGGACACTGATTCGGTATACTCAGCATATTTTTGCACTGACTGAGCGTAGTCTATTCCAGCAGTAATCAGTGCAGTTGTTTTGAAATGACAAAACGTTTAAAAATGACTGAAATTTGGAATTTTAACTGATTTGTGCAGTTGCTTAAAAAATTAACAACAAATAGATAAATACGGACTTTCGGTCACAGTTAATAATGACAGTAGTAACTTATGTTACACATACATGAAGGAAACAAGCTGTTAATATACATATTTATAATTTAGTTTCGATATACATATTCCTTACTCAAATTGATTGTTGTTGCATTTGTTCTGACTGAGTGGGTGTGGCAGAGATGTTGTATGTTCGAATCTCAGCAGAGGCCTTGCGGTACAAAAATTAAAAATTAAAAAAAATAGATAATACAGATAGAAAACTACAGTTAAATCAAATGAAGTAAAAAAATTATCACCGACGAAAATATAAAGAATTTTTTACAAGTTGCTTACACATTAATTACCTGACAGTTAGAATAATGGAAAAAAATCATTATTTTTACCGATTGGGTTCCGCAGATTTTTTAACATTTAAATTCAAATCAAGTAATTAGTGAATTTAAATGAAGAAATAAGTGGAACAGTTTTTAAATGAAGTTTCATTTATTTTAAAGAATGTTTTCAGTTAATTTTACTGACAAAGTTTTCTGAGTGTATTCTGTGATTACATTAGCTAAATATTCATCTCTATTGGGAATCTCAGCAACGACAAACGTAACGACAACTGTTAGTAACAGTTGACTCTTATTGGCAATAAACTCATAGTCGTGCCCCTATTTCAGTTCTCAAATTATTCGATAGTTTGGAATATACCAAAAATATACCAAAATATTTCGCTGCTTTTTCTTTAGGCCCTTACAAACTCCCGAACACTTCGCAAACCGAACTAATTGCAAATAATGAAAACGAGTTTATGACTACACTGACGGACCCTTATGCGTCTTTATTTTGATTCTCGAATTATTTGAGAATTTTTTTTTTTTTTTTTTGGTATACTTTTCTTTACTTTTCACGACACAAAATAAAAGCGATTGACTTTGAAAAAGGTACAGCTAAAAGATGTCTTGGAAAATAAAAGGTATTTTGATCTCTCCAACATATTTTTAAACGTCAAACAACATAATTTGTCGGTATCAAAATTTTTTTCGAAGCAATGAGTGAATTCAGTCTTACAATACTTTTTAAAAGTGCTAATTACTCTCATCACACTTAGCTGCCCCAAGGTGACAAAGTTAAATGCATGACTAGCAAACATTTTTTTCTCTTCAATATTTTTGTTGAGCACATCGATTTTCTTAAGGCCGTGATTCACTATCCTACTCAATCGTACGATTCATTCACTGGAAATTGCTAGCTAAATCTGATAGAACACTGTCCTACTTTAAAAAGTCGCATCAAAATGGCCACACTATTATACTTTTGTAAACAACTTCGAAAAGGCAACTCTGATTGCATAGAAAAAGATAGTTTTTGAACATTTTCAAAAGATTAACAAATCGGACAGACTTGTCAAAAAGTCTTTCACACACATACACTTTTAGTCCAGACTATCACACTTTTTGGACACACATGTCATTTTTAACAGATCGTACGATTCGGCCTTTAGAGAGACTAGATGAAAAATTGAAAATCCTACGCCTCGAAACTGATTTTTTTTTTTATATGTCGCAGTGGAAAAATCTATCGAAAAATCGAAGGCATATCATTGACTTTCTAAATAGACAAACTTTACTATTCATATTTATGTTTTATTTGTTTAATTATGTCTTCTTTGTCTAATTTAATTAATATCAATCACAAGGATAATATAAAAAGAACTTGAGCCTGATAAACTAAATGCAGAAATAATTGTTTAATTATGATTTGCTTTAGTGGAAACTTGAGGCAACATTTTTTTAGTCTTTATTTGCACACTATTCGTTAAAAAATAAAAAACCATCAGTTCCGAGTGAGTTGCAACTCTATTGCTATACAACTAGTAGTTATTAAAATTATATATTGCTTTATTAAAATTTATATATTGTATGTTATAAAGGGTGTTTTTTTTATGTATAGAACTTTAAGTTTAAGACATGAATTTTTATTATCCGAAAGACAATCTTGTGGCATTACATTTTAAATATGATTTCTGGCATATGACCGTAAGGGCTGGCGCAGATGTAGTCCAATCTGGACATCCAATTTTCGATGACTTTTTCCAACATTTGTGGCCGTATATCGGCAATAACACGGCGGATGTGGTCTTCCAAATGGTCAAACGTTTGTGGCTTATCCGCATAGACCAATGACTTTACATCACAGATGCCCAGTAGTGGCTGATATCAGCAAATTAAACTCACACGTATTATTACGCTCTTTTGTTTGATCGTCAATTAACCAATAGGAAATCACCATGTTGAGTGGGAGAGACAAACTACACTTGCAGAAATTCTGTGTCTTATTATTGCGATATATTAATGATGTCAGCCGAAAAGTATTTTATGTTACAAAATGCTTTTGATGACATGCAATGTCTTATTTGTCATAGGACATTTAAAAAAAACTAAGATATATAATTAAAAAAAAAAAAAACATTTTAAAGGTGTTCACAAAGCCATGAGTAAAATGAATAGCAAATTGTTTTCTTCCAGTGTTATTTCGTCACTCTCACCAATACTACTACCATGGGCATCTATGCTTTACATCATTGCATAGATGCCCAAGGTAGTAGTATTGGTGAGAGTGACGAAATAACACTGGAAGAAAACAATTTGCTATTCATTTTATTCATGTCTTTGTGAACATCTTCAAATTTGTTTTTTAAATTATACAATCTTAGTTTTTTTAAATGTCTTATGACAAATAAGACATTGCATGTCAACAAAAGCATTTTGTAATATAAAATACTTTTTGGCTGACATCATTAATATATCGTAATAATTTGAATTTATTTGTTCACTGACAGCAGTCTCGATGACGATTAAAATGTAAAATAAGACACAGAATTTCTGCAAGTGTAGTTTGTCTCTCCCACTCAACATGGTGATTTCTAATTGGTTGATTGACAAAAGAGCGTAATAACACGTGTGAGTTTAATTTTCTGATATCAGCCACTACTGGGCATCTGTGCTTTACATAGCCCCACAGAAAGTAGTCTAGCGGTGTTAAATCACAAGATTTTGGAGGCCAATTCACAGGTCAAAAACGTGAAATTAGGCGGTCACCAAACGTGTCGTTTGGTGATGTTGCGCCGTCTTGTTGAAACCACATCTGCTAGACATCATCGATATTCAATTCAGGAATGAAAAAGTTAGTAATCATGGCTCTATACCGATCACCATTCACTGTAACGTTCTGGCCATCATCGTTTTTGAAGAAGTACGGACCAATGATTCCACCAGCCCATAAAGCGCACGAAACAGTCAGTTTTGCTGGATGTAACGGTGTTTCGACATAAACTTGACGATTGGCTTCACTCCAAATGCGGCAGTTTTGTTTGTTGCCTTAGCCATACCAGAACCAGAAGTGCGCTTCATCGCTGAACAAAATTCGCTTATGAAAATCGGGAACAATGACAAGCTCGTTTTGGGCCCATTCGACGAATATATGCCCTACTTGATGATCGTTTGGCTTCAATTCTTGAATTGCCAAATCAAACTGAGAATAAATCACTTAACAGCTGTTAAATGGGTCGCCATCTGGAACAGTAATGCCAACTTAAAGTTCTATACATCGAAAAAAAACAGCCTTTATTAATTCCCATAAGTTTTTTTTTTATATTAAAGCATCAGAGGTTGTTATTCAGCTGGATTGAAAAAATATCATTATTTTGATTGCATAATTATGACGAAAAACAAAGACAAAGCTTATGAGTGTTGAATTGACCCTTAACGGTTATGAGCAAAACATTATTCTTGCCAAAAACAAGGAATACTATAAAGGTGTGGTCTCAAATTTCGTTTATTGTTATGGTTTTGCTAATTTTTATTAGCCGTTTTGTTCTCAGTTTTATTAATTACGGCAAACAGGTTGTAAAAAGGGAGGCATTGTTTTCTATCCTTTTTTTTTGTTTGTTTGTCAATGCTGATTACTTAAACGTAATTAGTGGCGAGATATACATATTAAAAATTTCCTTAAATTTTCTTTAAAAAAAATCATCAAATAATGACAGTAAAATTCACGATAGTTGATCTTTTAACTTCCTGTTTACTTTTGTGATCCTAATGTGGCCACTTTGCTTTTCGAAATGAAAAATTTCGAACAACTTCAGCATTAGGCAGCACCCTGTGCAGCCTTTTAGATTTGAACTTTGTTTTCAATTTGCCTTTTTCCCAAAAATATGGAGTCCCAGTTAGTAAAATTGTACTGCTGTCAGTAACGAGTTGCGATAATTGTCATTGTTTTGAATTTACGCCAGCCATAATTTGCAGTGAAAAGAAGAAATGAAAAAAAAATTGAATTTCATAAGTTGTTTGCGAAGTTAAATCCACTACCACTTATAATTTAATTTCCTTAAAACAAAAAAAATGTAAATATCATTGAATAAGAAGAAGAAGAAGAAAACCCTCGCTAATAATATTCCAAAGTATATCAAGGATAATAAAAGCCATTGTGGTAATTGTCACAATTGTGTAAATGCGGTCAATGGAAAATTAGAAAGTTAACAGACCAAAAAAGAAAAGAAAATCAAACGAATAATGAATTCGCAGAAAATTAAAAGCTTAGAATATCATAAGAAAGACGATCCCTGTCACAAGCGGAAGTTGCAAGGATAATAAACTTTTTTTTTTTTTGCAAGAAAAATAAATAACAAATTTCACGCTCATAAGAGTAAGTGAGTTTTTCAATTAAATTTATTATCATCAACAATTTGCAGCAATTAATTTTAAAATAGAAATGCGTGTAGAAAGTGAAAAAGCGCTGAGCTGAAAGGGAAAACTTGCTGCATGATTATTATTGAACTCTATCATGTTTTTTTCCTTTTTTTTTTTTTTTTTTTTTTTTTTTGTTGCAACAAGAGTCAACAAATTACTGAACAGCGAAACAGTGAGTATAAATATAAGACTAGAAAAAGACGTAGCAAAAACCTCATCACGAAAATATTGATGGAAAACTTAAAACAGCATATTTTTAGGGTGCAGCATTTAATGGTATTGGAAAAATTTAAACGGATGTTATGTTGTTTTGCAAATGAAAAATGCGAAAAAAATACTAGTCCAGACAGACAGACAGATAGACAGACGGACGCTTGGACGAATAAACGCATTAATATGCATGCACACGTTTATGTGAATCGATATAGAAATGGAAAAGTTGAACAATTAAAAGAACGTTTAAAAAAGATTACTACGTAGGAAATTTTCATTGCCACTTCCATATAAAAGTTATGTGGTGATATCATGCAAATTCTTTTATAACACATATCTAATTCAAATGAGTGGAAAATTGTGTTACTGGCACCTAAAAGTAGGCTATGGAATTTGGTTTTATCAAAGCAGGGATGATGAAGCGAAACTTTAAAAAACATGTAAAAACGAAAAATTTACAAAAATCAAACATTTGTTGATAGAAATTATTATTTGTTGAGCTTCAATTATTACTTACATATTGAATTGTTTTAAGTTCGGTTTTAGTTAATTCACAATTGTAAAAAACCTTTGGTTGTCCCGTGCTTGCAGCTGGCATGTACTCCGTCTACCACCACAAGAGCTTTTTCTTGATAAGAAGAACTACCAAGATCTGTTATAACTCTTTATTTCATCTCAGAGCTAATGGCTAATAATTTAAATTAATTACTATAGTTTAAGTGGCAGCAAACAATTTTAGCAAAATCCTTTCCATCGTCCGCCTCGACCCTAGTCTGGTGAATATAATCGTTCCAGATGAGTTTAATATGATCCAGTTTTATGCGTGCTGCGTGATGTAATTGTTACTATAAATTACTATTAACAAAACCGTAGGAATCAATTCAATGAGGAAAAAAACGGGCTAAAATCTGTACTTAAAAAAACAAGCACGCGGTACTTGATTTACGAACATTAGTACTTACCAGTGAGCTGCAACAAGTATGATCGAGCAGTCTTATTCGCATTTGATACAACTTCGATAATATCAAATCAAGCCTACAGAATTTTTGTGCACGTTCGAGTTGTGTACAAGAAGAACACAATTCTGCTTTGATCACAAAGATCGCCACATACAGTATGCTTGATCTGATTTATTTTCTTCAGCAGCCCACTAGAAAATTCCAGCCAAAAGTCTTGATTAAACGAAGCAAGAAAATGTTTTTCAATTGAATACTTTTTAAATTCAGGAAAAAACTTTATTGAAGCTTTTTGCTCATATGCCATTTAAAAGTTGCCAACATGGGATTGTGTGAGCGATGTGTATAAATAATTATTTCAAAAGTTTTTTTTTCACAAGTTTTGTACAAAACTCGTAAACCTTTTATGTGTACGTTGCAAGTGTTGGCGGTGGAAAGTGATACTAAAAAAAAAATGTTTTACATTCAGCCACTTAATTGGAATAACAATATTCGCCATTGAGTATTTCTCAGTTGCCTCTTGCCTGGCCCAGTTTCGAAAGCAACAGGTGTAAGAACAAATACACTTATAAAAGCTGTGTAAATTTTTTTATATCCCAGAAAAACTATTCAGCAAAACTTATTTCGTAATTAAAATTTATTTTTGTTTTTAAGTTTTATTAAACAGTTTTGATTTTAATGATGTTGCCCCAAAGTTTTATGCAAGAAATTTAAAACCATAAAAGCAAATAAAAATATCAAGAAATAATAAAAACATTAAGAGCGGGGAATAAATATGAAGAGTAAAATACGTTATACGCGCAGTAAAAGCTTTAAGGAAATTTTGGGCTACAATCATGATAAGTAAGTGTGCCAAAAATAAAGCATATTTTAGGCAGTTTAAAACAAAATTAATAACTAAACGAAAATGCCTTACCTTTTCTAGGCTAGCAGAAAAGCAAAATACGTTGTGCTTATACCATTTTTTTTTTATATGTTTTCTTTTAGCGATGATCAAGGTGATTTGGGTCTATCAAACTCCAACTTCACAGCAAGTTCAAATTCTAGTCTCTCATCGGGTGGCGGGTCCGAGAGTCCTTCTACTTCGATGGAACAAATGGGTGGAGCGGGAGTTGCTACACCAACAACCACTACATCGTCAATGCATCACCATCCTCATCATCATCATCACCACCACCAGCACCAGCATCAACACAGTCATCAGGACTCGTTTCATGGCAGTATTGGTGGTGGCTCGTCGAATGCCAGTTTTTTGGCCGGTTCTGCGTCTGGTGGTGGCCAAATGGCGCGCCATTGGAATTTCGAAAGTGATGAAGAAGATGATCTCAATGAAGCCGATTGGAGTTCAAATGTTGCTGGTGAAATTCTGGCCGCCTTAACAGATGCCGAAAAGAAACGTCAAGAGATTATAAATGGTAAGATTAGCTCAATATTGTGCAGCTCTAAATCACTAATTTACGCTTCTCCCTCTCTCTCTCTCTCTCTCTCTCTCTCTTTTGCAGAAATTTATCAAACCGAACGTAGTCATGTCCGCACTTTAAAACTCTTAAAACATCTATTCTTATTTCCCCTCCAAGATAGTGGCCTCCTCACCCAAGACCATTTAATGCTACTCTTTCCCCCCTCATTGTCTTCGTTGTGCGACTTACATGGTACTTTTGAGCAAAAACTCAAACAGCGCCGTCTAGATCACAGTTATATTGTCAATAGCGTTGGCGATTTACTGGCTGGCATGTTTGATGGCAAGTCCGGTGAAGAGTTGCGTGAATTTGCTGCTCAATTTTGCGCCCGTCAACAGATCGCTTTAGAAGCTCTCAAAGAGAAGCGTCGCAAAGATGAACAGCTACAAAAGTTACTTTCGAAAGCTGAATCACACAAGGCCTGTCGTCGTTTACAGTTGAAAGATTTATTACCCGCTGTATTACAACGTCTTACCAAATATCCTTTGCTGTTTGAAAATCTTTACAAGGTAACGGTGCGTGTGGTGCCCGAAGATACAGCCGAGGCGGATGCTATACAAAAAGCCTTGGAGTCATCGAAAAATATTTTGGTCGATGTCAATCAGGCGGTTAAGACAGCTGAAGATGCGCATAAGTATGATTTAACAGTTTTCTTTTAATGCATTGAATCAAGTTTTTCATTCAAAATTCATTTACCATTTTAGATTGCAAAATATTCAGCGTAAATTAGACAAATCGACATTTGATAAGGACGAATTCAAGGTGAGTTGTCTCGAACAATAATTTACAAATCATTCATATATGGCAGATTAAAAAATTGAAACAAAATTCAATACTTATACAAGCAAACACAACCCTGAAGAAAATGTCAGTAGAAAAAACTCTAGTGATTTACTATTGACATGGTCACCAGTACTAGTGACATGTTATATTTCATACAATGATTTTTTCTGTTGACATTCAACATGTGCTTGTCATTGCAAATCAACTACTGGCGAAGGAACTAGTGAGTAGGTGGTTCTAATGCGACTATATGACAACCATGGTACTAGTGTTTCTCTATAGACATTGTCGCTACCCTGAAAGAAATGTTAGTAGAGAAACTCAATTGAAAAATCAAGAAATAAAATTTGTCTACTCATTAACAATGTTGTCAACTCAATGTTTTCTTTCCAAATAAAACGATTTTTATTTCACGATTTTGGGTTCAAAAATTGTGATTTCCACAATCACAACACTGTTCATAAAACAAAAAAACTAGAGACACATAACGTTTTGTAGGCAAATAGATTGCGTTGTTTCTAGAGCTTATAGTATGCTTGGTTTTATTAGAAGAAATTCAAAAGATTTTAAGAATGCCTATACCCTTAAATCATTGTATATTTCCTTGGTTCCACCGTATGAAGTCAGAAGGAAATTGTTGGGACTACAGTCCCTAGAGGACCGTAGATCTTATTCCTCATTATTAACTGCCTATAATGTGCTATCTGATAATATTGATTGCTCCTCGAGATTTGAGAATCAATCGTCAGTTCGAAGAATGTTTTTTCAGAACGCACTATGCAAGTAATGAGCCGATTGCAAGATGCTTACATTTATGTAATAGTTTTACCCCACATTTAAATTTTAATGTTAATATTTCAATGTTTAAACTTTTATTGTTTCAATATTTTAATTAAGTTTTTAATTGTCAGTAATCTGTAAGAAATCAATTCTGTAGATGAATAAACTAAACTAAACTAAACATTCTTTTGACAATTTGATAAAAAAAAAAGTCACCAATATCGGCCAAAAATGTAGCGACTTGGAGCCACTTGACTCTGGGTTTCCTTCAGGGAAGTGCTGGTTACAAATACACCCAAGAATTTTGTACTCGTATTTAAATTGTCAAGTACTGAAATCAAGTAGAAAAAACTTATTTTTATAACGGGGTTTTTCTTTCTTTCTGCGTTTTCTTAGGCGATTGAGAAATGATAGTAAAAGTCAAGAATTTATGAAATATGCTGTTTTATTGCAATCAGCTTGATTATGTTGGGATATTTAATTTTTAAGTATATTGAGGTCCAACCAAAACGCACAAGGTTAATTGTGAATAAATGAAAATATTTTCAAATAATTATGTTATATTGTTTTTTTTTAGTGTGATAGAATGATCTATGGTAATTAATTGTGAAAGAAATTTTAATTTAAATTGTGGCATTCCCCCATACTCGCCACGTCTTCGATAGACTATCTTTATCCTATGATTCATATTTTCAAGAACTCTGAATCATTACTGAGGCACGACATTCATGTCGTGAATGTAACGAATTATCTCATCACTTAGCTGTGGAATTGTTTCTTGGCTTACACTTTTTTTCCTTTTAAATATTCCAAAAATAACAAGTCCAATAGGGACGAACCGCATGATCGTGGCGGCAAACTAACATCGCCACGTTGTGATTTAAACACATTAGTTGACTTTCAGGCGCAAATTAGTCATTATATCGTTGTGGCAAATTGTCCAGATCAATATCTTCAATTTCTGGCGACAAAGAGTTCGCTATTATTTCGCGATAGCGAACACCATTTGCGGCTGATGATTTGCGGTAAACAAATCTTGAGCCTGCATGGCTCGATAGCGCTTCACCGTAAATCTGATGTTATAATAAATGATGAACTTATTTGGAAATAAATAACAATCAATAGTTCCCGCTGTATGAATAACGCTACAAATAGCAAATTCTTATTGATGCAGCTTCTTTTTAGCTGCATCAATGCTGACCACCACCGACTAGGCTTCGAGCTCATCGGCTCATGATATAGATATGGATACGAAACATGTAGTTCTCCCCCAGCTAATAAGGATACTAATTCGAAGTTAAAGTCGATATATGACAAATAATTAAATGCAATATTTGCACAAGAACATTGATGATAAATTCTTTTTTATAATAAGTCAAAATTAAAATTTTGATAAAGCTCAAGAAGTCCTAATTTTGCTTATAGTATGCATATATTTTTCAGGTTTTTCTTAAAGTAACTTTAATATTTTTTGAATAGATTAAGATGTAATAAAATATATTATTTGGTATTTTTCGACCCCTGTTTTTATATTTTATCACCCATATTCATAAAAATTATTGAATGTTTATTACGTCAAAGAAGAGTTTAATAGACTTACAATAATTTTTATGAATATGGCCTTATATATTTATTTTGTTGAGCTAAAGGTCTTTTTTTGTTAAACATATTTAGTTATTTTTGTCGATATTTCGCTCTCCTTCGGATAACTTCTTCAGGACAATAATACTGAAAATAGTTTTTATTGGTTTCTTCAAAAATCAATAATAATATTATTATTATTGTTATTATTGTTGATTTTTGAAAAACACCAATAAAAACTTCTTTCATTATTATTGTCCTGAAGAAGCTATCCGAAGGAGAGCGAAATATCAACAAAAATAACTAAATATTTTAAAAAAAAATACCTTTAGCCCAAGAAAATAAATATATAAAATGTAATAAAATAAGGAAAAAAATATAAGTACATGTGTCTATTGCATTATATCATAAACCTCTTAAGCCATACATCACACATTTTCCTATTTAAATTAAAATCACTGCTACTTATTTTACATTTTCAGAATTTGGATCTAACACAATACCGTTTAATACATGATGGCAGTTTGACAATGAAGAAAAATCCAAGTATTCAATTGCATGGTTTATTATTTGAAACAATGATTGTTTTGCTGACAAAACAGGTAATTTTTTTATTTTTCTCACAATTTTTTGGTTGTGCTAGAGATTAATTTCGTTACATTTTTTTTTTATTTAAGGACGATAAATATTCATTGAAATATTTACATGCAGCTCGTAATACGGAAGTCAATAACAAACCAGTAAGTCCGATTATGAGCATCGATTCGGAAACGTTGGTGCGTCAAGAGGCCGCCGATAAAAATTCATTTTTCTTAATCAAAACAAAAACATCACAAATGTTGGAATTGCGAGCACCAAGTAGTTCAGAATGCAAAACGTAAGTCGATTTTATTCCCTTTTATTGAGTTTAAATATGCTATTATTTAAACAATCTCTCTCTGTCGCTACGCCGATTTTTTTTTTTTTTAATTTAATTTATTTTTAATTTATGAACAATCACGGAAATTATTTCCTTTAATTGAAAGAAAACTCTTGTATTGTACAAGAGCCATAATTAGTATGGAGAAATTCGCTACTCTACTTTTGTTTATGAAGGTAATATAATTGAATGAAGGCAGTTGAGAATATAGAAATCCCCTACTCTACTTTCGTTTAACGATATGTGTCTGTTTAAATACGAGCTACAAATACAAGATGAAAGTTGCACAAGTTACAGCATCTTTTGGGAAAAAAAATTCTCTTCCCGAAATTTAAAAAAAAATTACCTCTTTAGGGTTCCGTACTCATACAGAGTAAAAACGGAACCGTATTACTGATACGCCTACGTCCGTCTGTCACAAGCCCCATTTTCCCATTCTGCTTTAACGGCAAGAGTTAGAGAGTTTAAATTTCCAGGCAAATGTGATTGCCAGGCCCATACAACAGCAAATATTAAAAATAACAAAAAGTTAAAAACTAAAGGGGGTCCCCATACAAGAAACTGTGAAAAATTAGGGGAAGCTTTAGAATAAGGAGCCAGGCTTTGAAAGACACGGGAGTCAAAGTCTGCCGGAAACTTTTAGTTTATAAATAATTCGATGTCGAAGTTGCGGAATTTCCTACGAAAAATATGAAAAAGTTGGTAAAACAATGCTGCCAGAGGAAAGCTTTTACACAGAACATAAAATCGCGAATTCATAAACGGTTTCAAGCATCCAAAATCGTATTTTTTTACATTTAATTCAATAAATTTTTTTCCATAGGTATGCAAAATTTGTTCATGACAAGCCGCCTTCGGCCGGGCTAAGGGATTTTCAAAAAAAAAAAAAAAAAAAATTGTAAGCATCTGGCAGCACACTTTTTCATTTTACGGCAGTTGGTACCACTATACTAAAGCCGACCCAAAAATTAGATAAAATTAGCTGTAACTATTGAACTAGTATATGTGCATTTACCAGGGCTACACAACAAAAAATGCCAAAAATTGCAGAAAGCATAAATTTAAATGTTGCCTAATACTTGGGGACACCCTTTAGCTTGAACTGTAAAAGATAAAGACCTCAAAACACTCACAGCATTGGTTGTTCGCATTCCTCTACAACAACAAATACCAAAAAATAGCAAGAAGTTAAAATTAAATTGGTTTTGCATACACGGAGACACTCTTTAGGTTGAAAATCAGCTATAACCCTTGAACCGTAAGGGATGTTACGCGGGCCGCCGGTCCTGAGACCGGCTCACTTGGGTCCTAGAAAAGTCCCGTTGTGTTAAACCGTAAGGGATAGTCTCTTCAAATTTACACGGTGCATGAAGTTGTCTGGCTTCTCTACAGCAGCAAATACTAAAAAGAGTAAAAAGTTAAAAACTAAAAGGTACCTTATACCAGGAGTGTAGCCTTTCTCTACCACTTAGACGGTAGTACGGAACACTTGCTGTGCGAGTCAGTCTCGCACCTGGCTTCATTTATTTAAATTTGTGCCTGTCATGTAAAAAACTGATAAAAAAAAAAGAAATGCGGTCTGGGGACCCCCCGTTAGGAACGAAGTTCCCTACGTTTTTTCTTCATCTTTGAATGTAATGCAAGATGAAATCTGTATGTTTTATTTTGTGTTGTTTTTGAAATATTTGGAACGTTTTATTTTTTTACTTTTGACACATGCAGTATTTTTTTGTCAATCATTCAGCTACAAAACGAAGAAAATTTTTCAATATTGCTGTTGCTTTTGTTGTGACATACTTTACTTTAACGACATCTATCGACTGATAGTGTCCATTTTCACAACTAAAGGGCAATTCAGACTATTATACTGTGTATTAATACCTGCCAAAAATTCAAATAATACGTGCAAGTGTGATGGTGTGAATGCAATGTGTTATGAAAACGAGAAATAATACGATAAAAAATTGACATCCCATAAGACTTCACCGTTTTTTGAAAATTTTCTAAACGATAATACATTTCATTCGATCAGGGTTGTTTTTTTAACACAACTAGCTGTTGAAAAATTTACTAGCCAGTTGTTTCACAGCCGATGGCGTGCCGTCTGATGGTATTGGATTTCGTTATACAAGGGTTCGAAATTTGGAATTTGGTTACCGTATACAAATGTATTTTGCTTTAGCTGTATTTAGAAGATAAAATATTTCTGTGTTATTCAATTTGGTTCTGTTTTACATAACTATTATTTTAGCTGCTGAATATTTTTTAGCGCCGGCACGTCCACCGCCAACATGGAATTGCTCTTCTGTCGCCGTGTAAAGATTTATGTTGGCACGTTTATTCTGTGATTAACGTACACATGTACATACATATGCAACAGCTGTTTTTTTCCACTCAAATTTTTTATTTTATTTGAAGTGTGATGGTGTGAATATAAAATGTAATTAACGTTAGACTTTTTGACAGTCGCAAGAAATCTAATTATACTTTCAGCTCACAAAACTCGATAAAAGTATTTATACTTGTATAATAGTCTGAATTGCCCTTAATTAATATTTATTGGTAGGTGTCTCCGCTGACAGCAGTGGGGACACATACACATTTTTTTGTCGACAGATACACCAATACATATAAACAGCTCACACTCTTTCGTGACGATTTCTACTAATTTGCACTACCAGCAAGCCGCGTTAAGAAACTTCGTTCCAAAAAAAAAAAAAAAACAGAAATTTTTAAAAGTATTTGACTTAAAAACTGGAAGCAGAACACTGGGATTAATTTTGGCTGTCTACAAAATTGGTTTCTAAAAACTTTTCGCAGTAGTGATTTTGATTTATTTTCATAATATCTTTTCTCATAATACTATATCGATATTATGCATAATCAAAGAACTTGTGCTAATTTCCTGCTTAAACACAGAAAACTTAGCAAACTGTTTTGATTATGCACAAGTTGGTATGCAAATATTTGGGTTTCATGATGCCTTTAACAATACACATACGCGCCTATTTGCCGTCACACTTTATTCAATCAATATTTGGAAAACAAATTTAATTTACCCTACAAAAATAAAAGTTTTAAAACTTTTGCGAAATAACAAAGTTGTCGTTTTCTGTCTTTCGAACTGTGAAAAGGATTTGCAGCACCTTTAACTTGTTGTATTTATGTATTCTTTTTCTTATGCTTAAAAGTTTTTATATTATCCAATAAATTAATTTTTAAGGAAGCCACTGAGCAAAATTGCTCAGTAGAACTCTTATTGGATACAGTTTTCCGTTTTGAATATTTATTCCTTTTTAAAACGAAATCCATTATACAAAACACATGCAATCAATACCAAGAATAGCAAGCAGGCTTAAGCAGTTTTTTATTTAAATATAGCTTACAGGTGGTGGCATTTTTCTCATTTTTTTTTCACACGACCCAATTTAGAAACTGTTTTGTTTATCAAAACAAAGACTTTTCAATTAAATCAATAGCAAAAAAAAAAAAAAAAATTCGATTCGAGTTGCTGCCATTTTATTTAATTCTTTTAGAGGAGTTGGCTGGTGTTTTAAACTAAAGAATTTTAATTTTATTAATTTGGGCCCAAAAATGAACTTTTTTAAAAAATATTAGCTGTCTTTTTCAACTGTCTATATGCCGGCGACATTTCGTTGGTGCTAATCAACTCATCAGTAGACTTGAAAAATTCTTAAAAGTTTGTTTGAAACTTAACCACTTATTCCATAATTCCCATCAACAGAATGAGAATCAGAAATGTTCAAACAAACCTTTAACACAGCAAACATTTCTTTTCGTTTTGCAACTCTTACTTTTCTTTGCAACCTTCTCTACAACGAGTCACCATTGGTTACTACGATTTGTATTAAAATACATTTCAATTGGCTCTTAAAGCAAATAAATAATTAAGTTCATATTTGAATTGTAATAATGTTTTACGTTTGTCGGGCTTTACGTTGTTTTATATTATTGTTGTGATTGATGTCACAGTTGTTCAACACAAATACTTGTTTTCAAAATATTTGACAAACATAAGTTTTAACCGCATAATTTCTATTAATTTTCAAACAATATAAATAAATCGTATTGAATTCATGGTCAAATTTAGTTCACATGTATTTGGAATAAAACATTTTAGTTTCTATTTCAGTTTATTTCCAGAAAATAGGAAACATTTTGCTTCTAAAAATCGAATGAATGAAAATATTTTTAATTGCAATTTCCAAAAATTTTTCAATTTCTATTTCTAAAATTTGAATAGAAATATTTTATGTCCAAATTACATTGGACAACTTGTTTTTTTTCAATTGTTTTTGTTATATACATATACATATATAAATGAAAGTATTCATGAATTTCTTTACATTTGATCTAATATTTAAATTTTGGTTAAACATTGAATTCTTTTATATACCTGTTTTGAATTGATTTAAATATAACTTTGTACTAAATGTTGCTAGAGTTGATAAATGGAAAATTCCATATGAAAAGCGCGGGTTTTCCAAGAGTTATAACTTTCCTCATTATGCATCAAAAAAACTTCAGGTCACTTCTTGATCAACCATCACCCGTTCAATTTGGATTTAATCTTTAAATTTATCTAATTTGTATTAAATTGAAATTAATAAAACTAAAATTAGTTAAGACAAAAATCAAATCAAATTTCATATCAACAACCCAAACTAAGGAGAGGTAAAGTTATCCACTCAAACCCTAAGTTAAAGGAAAAATTAACTAACTAAAAATTTTAATTTTTCCTTTCCCTAACTCAAATATAATTTACTCCTTGTAAATTATATTTAATAAATTGGCGACGAGTAATCACTCAAGTCAATTTATTTTAGCACAAAATTCAGAGCTGAAAGCTGCCAATTTTGTTCATTTTATATAATATATTTTGTAGCTAAAATTCCTTTTAAATAACTTGAATTCATCAAAAAAAAAATTGTTTTTGATGTTATCAATTCATACTTTTGAAATAAGTATTCGAAAATTCTTCTTTCTATAAAGAAATTATAATGAAAATGAACTCATGTGCATGAGATTCTTTTTCGGCGAACTCAACAGGCATCTTTCTTTCACCATTTAAATTTTCGGCCATAGTTTTTTAGGAACTGTTTTTCCTACCTGGTATTTTAAATCATCCAACATGTTTTGATTTTAAAACATTTTTTTTTCTTCTCCAGAATACTTTATTGCAGCCGCTTAACTGCTTTAATGTTTCAAGATTATTTTCATAATTTCGTATTTTGTTTTTTGAATTCAAATCATAAATCATTTTTTGTATTCATTAGTGTTAAAACTGACCATAACTCGAATTTTTCAAAATCTAAATATTTCACATTCACGTTTAATTTTTGTAAGCGAAAGAAAAATACATTTTAAATTTCAAGATTATTTTCACAATTTCTTATTTTGTTTTTTGAATTCAAATTATACAAAATCAATTTGAATTTTTTTGTATTCATTAGTGTTAAACTGACCATAACTTGAATTTTTCAAATCTAAATATTTCACATTCACGTTTAATTTTTGTAAGCGAAAGAAAATACATTTTAAATTTGATGAGTGGATTTAATATTTAATTATAAATATGAAAAAGCTGCAATTCTTCCTTTACAAATAAATTTTTAAGTTTCGTATACAAAATATTATAGTTTGAGTTATTTATAATCTCTATTTTTATAATTTTATTTTTAATTTTATTCGCATGCTACAACTGTGATTGATATTAATCAAATTAGACAAAAGAGACTAACAAAAACCTCTAGTTGGGAAACAACTAGTTGTAACAAACATGAAGAATTTTAAAGTGTAAACATTTGCTCTCCGCAATATTTTCTATCTATTACTTATTTGCAAATGTTTAGTCAAGAATTAGTTAGTAAATACATGTTAAATTAAAGTAAAAATATTTTCGTTATGAGAGAATTTGTTTCAATGAAAAAATGCGTCCGCAGCTAAATCCCATGAGATTTTAAAAACATTTGCGAATATACGAAAGCATAAGTGATTATAAAAACATGCGTGTACTTGGTAAGTCAGTGTTGATTTACAATTCACTCATGGATATTTTAAACGAGATGTGAATTAAAAATTACACCAGTGCTTCTTAATTCACACGTTTTGCAAGTGCATTAGAAATCACCCGTTTGATTTTTGAACTATGCTTGCATTTTTATGTCACATTTAAGTTTTCTGTGTATTTTTGAAACCGTATAAGTTTTGAAATTCACTCGTGTGGTTCTAAGTTCACATGTGGCTTGCAAATAGCTAGTGTAATTCAACTGTATATGTTTAAAAATTAGACGGGTGATTTCTGAACCACCTGTGGTTTAAAAGCTATATGTGTGTTCTTAAGTCCACATGTGGTTTAAAAATCACACGTGTGGTTTTAAATTCACATATGACTTATAAATTGCATGTGTGATTCACCTGTAAGAATTTCAAATAGCACGATTGATTTTTATGCCACGTGCGATTAGTCGTACAAATGAATCACACTTGCAAATTGTAAGTCACATGTGAACTTGAAACCACACGAGTGATTTTTAATCCATATGTGGATTTAAAAACCCGTAATTTTTAAATTATAGGTGGTTGAGAAATCACCCATCTAATTTTTAATCATGTGAATTTAAAACCATGTGGGATCTTCATAAGCCGCACGTAATTTTAGAGTCTTGCAGGAGATTTTAAAATCACCCGTGTGAAACCACACGAGTGATTTTTAATCCATATGTGGATTTAAAAACACGGAATTTTTAAATTATAGGTGGTTAAGAAATCACCCATCCAATTTTTAATCATGTGAATTTAAAACCATGTGGGATCTTCATAAGCCGCACGTAATTTTAGAGTCTTGCAGGAGATTTTAAAATCACCCGTGTGATTTGTAATACTTGTGATTTTAAATCTAAGCCAGTATATTTTACACCACATGTGATTTCAAAACCTAACAGATAGATTGGAAATTACGCGTGTTTTCGTGATTTTTCGAACTATGCCGCTTAGAAACTTGAGCGGCTTTCTAAAAATATTTTTGTATTGATCAAAATTATGTCTAATTTACCAAAATTACGTGAAAAAAAGGTTTTGTTTTGTCAATTTAAAAATTTTATATATTTCTTTAAAGATGTGTATTTTTGCAATACAAGTAAGTGACTTTCTAAGGAATTTTGTATGAAAATCAGTAAATTTTTGATACAGTTTTTATACAGGTTTTTCAGGTCAATAGATTTTTCTTTAAAAATAAAAAAATTTTCTAAAAAATTTTTTTTAATTAAATTGGCTTGTTGGTGTTGTGGAAATTACAACTTAGTCGATTTGATAAAACAGTCAAATAACCACAAAACATTTCATTGAAAAATTCTGCATTTGTTTTAGGGAACAGAAGAAAGAGAATTTATTAACACACTCGCAACAAAGGCGAACTTCGAATTCATTTACTTTTGTAGTCAAATTCGCTGTAAATGTTTAAAACAGCATTTTACTTTTTATATTTGAAATATTTAACGCCCACTTAAATTTTAATTTTAAAATAAATTTAAAACAATGTCATAGATTCTTAATTAACAAGTTAATATTTCAATATTTTAATAACGCACATTCATGTACATACTTGTTAAATATGTTCACACTTCATTTCATGTCATGTGTCTTGTTGTGGACTTTTTTTTTCAAAAAAAGAAAAAAAAAGAAAAAAAATGCGGAAAACTTTTCTTTCAATCTGTTCTGTGCAACAGCTGACAGTTTTTAAATTCGTTTTCTTTATTTTCGATTGAAATTTGTAATTCGTTTTAAAACATATCGAAATTTATTGCTACTTATTGTTCTGTTTTGTGTGTTAATTATGACATGTTTAATAACTTGTTAATTTATTAATTGTCCATTGAAATGCGTGAGCTGATATTCTTTTCGGCAGTGATTTTGCAGTGACTTTGCAGCAACGGCCACAATATCAGCGGCTGAGAAACTTGCAAAATTGATATTCGCAAGAGGAAAATGGCTCTTCAATAGAACAATAGTATTTGGTAGAGACAAATTTGTTAATATTTTAATCATACGTTTTAATGTGTGTGAAGATAAAATAATAAAATTTTAAAATTTTTAACCACGTACACAAACCTTCAGAGTTAACAGACCTCTGTTAATGTGATAACATGGCTCTGTTAAGGCCAAAAGTTTTTATAAAAAAAAATACATTTAAAACAAAAGTTTAGAAAAAAAAATATTGTCCATTAACACTGATATTTTCAAATTGAATTTTAATGAAACGGAGTCACAAAACTGTCAAACAAAGTCGCAAATGAGGAAAATTAAAAAAAAAAGACTTTGGTACTTTTCTCGAAAACGGTAGGATATCATTTTAGAGCCCATCTAACTTAACGTCCAATAGTCAAAATGTTTGAAAGTGCATTTTTGTGGAAAATATAAGCATTTTTAAAAAAAATCGACCCCTGAAATTTCAAAAAGGACTTTGGTCCTTTTCTCGAATACGGCAGGAGATGGGCGAAAAAAAATTATTGGACATCGGTTGAGAGCCCATCTAATACAATGTCCAATTGTCACAATGTTTGAAAGTGCGTTTTTATGAAAAATATAAGCATTAAAAAAAAATCGACCCCTGAAATTTCAAAAAGGACTTTGGTCCTTTTCTGGAGAACGGCAGGTCGCTTTGTAGTCTTCTTCTTTAAATATTTCCGCTTTCAAATTTTGTACACACCTAATATTTTAGAAAATACAGTAGAAACAAGTTGTGCACCGCGGGGGGTTTTCTACGCAGTTCTATGGTATTAAATAAATTTTAATGCTATAAGGATAATTGTTGCGACCATGCACTAGCTGATAGTAAGACATAGTTGAAACTGAACTTAATTATTTATTTGCTTTAAGAACCAATTGAAATGTATTGTTTAAGGTCTATAACTATTTAAAAAACTTGTACTTTTTGATACTTTCCTAGAAGTTGTATAAGAAAAGTGAAAGTGTTTCACGAAATGTTTTCTGTATTAAATGTTTGCTTCTGATTCTCATTGTATTCATAGAAATTTTTGATTAAGCAGTTGACTTTGAAATATTCTTTTCAGATTTTTCGAGTCTTCTGATCAGTTGATTAGCATCAACGAAATATCGGCGGCTTAGTTATAGACGAAAAAGACAGAAAAAATTAATAAGGTCTATAATTAGACCGAAAGTTAATCCTACCGATTAATGTTCAATTTTGTCACTGTGTTTTTCTGGCGATTGGAATATATTTTTTAATCTCTCATTAACATCCAAGTGATAATTCTGTTTGTTCTTATTGTATCAATTGGCTCTTAAAGCAAATAAATAAGTTCGTTTTTTGTCTTTTGCAGCCGTTTTTGTGCCAATTATAATTGTAAACTTTGTTTCCGCATAAAATATGCTTTCCGCAGTCGCGGAACGGAAACAATCGGACTCCTTATGTTCAGGGCAACAATAGAATATGTAGTCTAGTAATCAGTTTGAAAAAACCTGTGACTTCAAAACTACTTTTTGCCGATTTTAATTTGTTTACATAAAATATAATTTTCAGAATATCCCGGAATCTAAATAAAAATAAAACGTTTCACATTTTGTACTGACAGATATTTTAAAAGTTCCTAATGATTTGAAATCGTTAAATATTTGTTCAGGGCTATTATTTGTTATTTAAATTTATTGTCAATAGACAACAAAAATCACTTCAATTGTCTTTGTCAATTTTCAAGTCATTTGCTGTTCTAAAGTTTAAAAAATAAAAAAAATGATCTCTTTGTCAATATCTGATTTAAAATGCTCATAATTTCTATTGTGAACAAATTCATATTTTACAAACAACATTTATCTTCTTTCAAAATTACAAAATAAAAATCTGACATTTTTTTTGTTCTTTTTTGTTCTCCGGCAATTTTTGTGTGCCTTGAGTATGACACTTTTAAAGTTCAATGTTAAAATATGAACATTTATTAAATATTTATTTGTATTTATTTTAAATACTTTGTGAAATGTGTGCGTTGTTGTTTTGTTCAATATTTAAAATGCTTTCTTCGTTTTAAACAATATTAATGCTTTGCAACACAAAGTTGACAATAAATTGCACATTAACAAGGGACACAGTGAAGAGCAAAAGTGTTTACAAATTGTGGAATTTTTCTAGTTAACTGTTGCAAAAGATTTTTTTAAAAATTTTGTAAAAGAATTTATTTTCTACCACCAGGTATCAATAACTATTTAGTAGGCTGTCCGCAGTTCTCTTATACCAGTTATCAGAAACAAAGAACGTTATCGCTGGGTCCCTGGAAGCTGATTGAAAACTCAACCAAATGTGTGTTGAAAGTTTTTTTTTTTTATAAATTTTTGTGCTGTTCACATAAATGAACAATACGCATACTTGTACATCCCTGACTTCACTGCCATACCACTTCCAGCCAGCCTTCATATCATCTTTATAAATCATTTTTATTTTGTCTAAACTAAATTTGTTTTCTACTGTTTTCTGCTCTACGCGCTAATTTTTAAAGGCAGAGAAATGAATTCCTAAAAAGAACCAAACAAAATGTGTAATTTTGAAGGGGATGGGGGGGAAACGAAACATATGATTAACTTGTCTGCTGCTGTTACACTTGACAATGAATTGTGTCAACCTTTTTACATCAAACATTAGACGGACAGTTGTGACAGCTTGTAATGAAGTATTTATTTTGTCTCTCAAATAAATGAAAAAGGTTAAACTGGTTTACATTTTTTTTGTAAGCATTTTTCTATTTCAAATTGTTTACAAATTTATTAAATGTGTGAAAACAAAAAAAAAGAGTTGCTGATACATACTTTCAATAAAAGTTGTTGTGAAAAAATTAGTGCTTTATTTTGCAAAAGGAAATGTAGTGTGTGTTTAAGTAATAAAGGAAAAATAATGCTCATTGATTTTTTTTTTTACATAAAAAATTTTATGTATAAATGAAAAACTTCCAAATCTGTAGAAATTAATGCTGTCATCTTAATGTTCCTTAAGGGCAATTCAGACTATTATGCTGTGTATTAATACCTGCTAAAAATTCAAATAATACGTGCAAGTGTGATGGTGTGAATGCAATGTGTTATGAAAACGAGAAATAATACGATACAAAATTGACTTCCCATAAGACTTCACCGTTTTTTTGAAAATTTTCTAAACGATAATACATTTCATTCGATCAGGGTTGTTTTTTTTAACACAGGCAGCTGTTGAAAAATTTACTAGCCAGTTGTTTCACAGCCGATGGCGTGCCGTCACTGATGGTATTGGATTTCGTTATACAAGGGTTCGAAATTTGGAATTTGGTTACCGTATACAAATGTACTTTGCTCTAGCTGTATTTAGAAGATAAAATATTTTTGTGTTATTCCATTTGGTTCTCTTTTATATAACTATTATTTTAGCTGCTGAATATTTTTTAGCGCCGGCACGTCCACCGCCAACATGGAATTGCTCTTCTGTCGCCGTGTAAAGATTTATGTTGGCACGTTTATTCTGTGATTAACGTACATATGTACATACATATGCAACAGCTGTTTTCTTTTCCA
Organism: Sturmia bella; assembly: GCA_963662145.1. Taxonomy (NCBI): domain Eukaryota; kingdom Metazoa; phylum Arthropoda; class Insecta; order Diptera; family Tachinidae; genus Sturmia; species Sturmia bella. The sequence continues at coordinate 48,922,431 of OY759172.1, read as the reverse complement.
CTCAAATTTTTTATTTTATTTGAAGTGTGATGGTGTGAATGTAAAATGTAATTTACGTTAGACTTTTTGACAGTCGCAAGAAATCGAATTATACTTTCATCTCACAAAACTCGATAAAAGTATTTATACTTGTATAATAGTCTGAATTGCCCTTTAGAAACACAAAAGCTTAAATTTAAATAATACAGAGTTTATTATTATACAGCTGGGGGACAACTGCTCGTGTTATACTACATTCATTGAGCGCTCCATAATCAGCCTTATTATGTTTGGCGTAGTTTAAAAACGACATTTAACGAATCGGCAACACTTTCACTTACAGCAGCGATATTTGCAGCGGAACGAGCGAAATGATGATGCAGCACAGGCCTTACAATACTTGTGACCGCTGCAGTCTCTTCAAATTTCTTCAGCACTATATGTGGCTGTGGCAGAATCACCATTATTGTAGTATGTTTTGATAATTTTCATGCGTTGTGTCATAGCTAAGCTAGCGATCCATTTTCGTCAATGTCAGACTTTCGACTGAGAAGAAAAACTTGATTTAACAACTTAATGTGACAGATGTTGGATACCAGTCCTAAACTTTTGAAACCACGAAATGGATAACCCGTTGTAATTATTTCGAGATCTAATGAACAGACTTGTAAGTCAACTTTTTGATACAATTTGGTTCTAGCAGTGAGGTGGTTTCGAGTAACATGTTTCTAGAAACAGAACCGATTTAATGTGTGTGTTAGTGACATATTTTATTAAAACTGGAAGTTTTGTACATTTTATTTTAAATTTTTAAAAATTTAGATGTTTAAAAGAAAGCTGGAAAAACTATTTTAGAAACATTTTTGAACGGAAGGGCTTAAGAAGGAGAGATAAATAATATGCTTTGTTCTCAAAAACTGTTTGAGAGAACAATTCAGAGGTGAGTCGTACATTTGACACTGCCAGAGGCACCCTGAAGCTAGTGAATGGGGAAAAATTGTTAAAACTGTGTTGGTTTGGTAGCCTCTGTAAAGAGGCTAGATAAAGGGTGAGCTTGTTCAGGGGAAATAAGGAGAAAGAAAAATTAATAGAAGTTGGTCTTAGATTCGATTCCTCTTGAGACAAGTCGGGTTAGTTGGGTTGAAGGACAGAAAATTTAAAAATTCTTAGTTTTGTAAGGGAGCAGCCCGAAGGAAATGTAAAAAGAGGAAAGTTAAGAGGGTTCTGATGATTTATTTGACTCTTCCAGACACCCTAGGTCTAGGTAAAAAAATGGGAGAAAATTTCCAATTTTTGAAACTATTTTCGTAGCTACCAAACGGAAGAAGATGGAAGGTTAGTGCATTGCGAGGAAATGTCGCGAAAGGTTAGGTTAGGTTAGGTTGAATGGAGGGGTTCTTCTGCCCATGTCTTACGACATACACCTAAGCCAATATAGGCTTGTCGTGCGCTCCGTGGGTTTAACCGTGAACCAGTTTGACTCATAGGTCTATAGGAACTCCGTGTCATTCACAAAGCTCCTTAGTTTCCTCCAGCATACGCCCCGTAATTGGGTTATGTCTGGTAAGGTGTCTCTCCCAAAAGGAAAGGTATGTTCAATGGAGCTAGATGCTTTTTCTGGGGGAAAAAGACAAATATTTTGGTATGGGAGCTTCTAATAAATAGAGAAACGAAATATGTAGTATATTTGAAAAAATTGTTGTAGAAAAATTAATCTCACATATTATCTCACTACCGTTGACTCCATGGCATTTATAATACACTTTGTGAGTTTTTCTTTTCCGTTATCTTTCAACTTGTGAGAGGAGGTGTCATGCTTTCTATCGCAATCTGCCTAGAATTCTCCGCCATGTAGTTGTTTGCTATAAATACCATTTTTGGGGGTCTACATGCTCTGTTTGCTAAACCAGTAGTATACAGGCGTGTTCTGGAAATCACATGCTTCTAAATCCCCTGATTTCTGAACCCAGAATGAACGTTCGTCCACAATATTCTATATTATATGTGAAGTTTGGAGTTACATTTTAAACGACTTAACTTAAGAATAATCACAAAAGATTGGCATAGAGGCAGGTTACTGGTGAAATTTGTTTTTGCAAATCACTTGATTTGCAGCAAAGTGATTTAAGTAAAATAAAAACCTAATAATTAATATGAATAGACATACTCGAAACAGCCGTTTGTATAAAACTGTTGCATGATTATTTACAATTTAGGTGTTAGTTAAATCATCAACACCGGCAAAACTAGTCGCCTGGCTGCCTACAGATCTTTGAAGAAAATTAATTAAAATATGGCATAAACTTTTTGGTTAAAACTTTGAGTTGAAATCTGTAAGCCTTTCAATCTTGGCATTGTTATCTTTTTCTATTATTGGCGGCTATTGCCACGTTTCTTTAACCCACAACTTGTAGTAAACTAAAAGGTCACATGCATAAATTTGTAAAGTAAAGTAACGATATTTGTGTAAAAAAAAGTGTGGGATATTATAAGTTATTTTCAGTGCCTTTCCATTTCGTTTAATTTATTCCCCGAGGTATTAATTGAATAACAAAAGTTTTCAAATTACATTTTGTCAGTTCTTCCATCGATGAAAATTGAATAAAATGGGTTAAAATTACAACCAACATGTTTTGAGCACATTTTAAAATCTATCTTTACAAATGTTCTCTTGGCAATTGTAATTTTTTTTTTTTTTTTTTTTTTTTGTTTAAATCTTTTTATGAAAAATGAGTGAGTTGAAAATAGTTTCATGCAAAATTGACAGCAATCTGAATAATTTAATGCTTACTGAATTATTTGCTCTTTAGTTTTTCCTAATTCAACGGATTTTAATTGTGCTCTCTACCAATAACATGAACATCAATAGATCACACCCATACAACAACAACCACAACAATTTGAGATTGGCATGTTTAACGGAAACAATTGTGTTGGCGGAAGTAAAACCAGTTTTTTTTGATTTGTTTTTGTTTTTCTAATCAAAAGAGTTTGATTTTAAGAGCGCTCATAAAACGCAATAGAACTTGCTCTTTATTGATTTAAACGGCAAATAAAAAATGTGTTATTCTTAAGACGAAACTAAAATAATTTGCCACCTTCTTTTTTTTTTTTTGATTTCTTTCATGTTCTTGTTAATTTTACGGTTACCGAATAATTTGGCCAAGTGTTGGTAGATTAAAAAATTAATAAACATAAATAAATGTTTCATTATCTCTGTTTATTATTCAGAATACATATTTATTTTCATTTCGTTATTTTTATGGTTTGTGTTGGCGTTAAATTCAAAAGAATATATATTTTTTTCTATTCTTTTCTTTTGTTTTTCACTCTGAGATAGTCTGTCTACCTGCCTGCCTGCCTGCCGGGGTACACAAATCATAATTAGTATTTTATAATATACTACACTCTGATAGCAAGCAGCACAATATTTTGATACTTAAAGACAATTCCAATTAGCCAGCAGCAAGTCAGGTGTGATGGTATTGAAAACATGCTGGCGTGCGTGAAGGTGGTGTTGCAAGGTGGTGTGTTTAATATAAAAGGCAACATGAGCCAGGCAAATTAAATGTAAATGGCTGCAAACAGGAAGCGATTTATTTTAAATTTCTTTGAATTAACTGCTTTTAAGACTGCAGAATTATTAATTATATAATTTGGATTGTAATTTCTTGGAACTAAAAATGAAGTTTATTTGGAGCATATTTTGTGAAGGTAAAATTTTCAAATGCAACAAAATAGGAAATTGCTCGAAATTAATTTGTAAATCTTGAAGAATTCGACTATAAAATGAAATATTGAAGTGGTTGAAATTTCCCTTAACTTTTGAAAGCAGTTATATGTTCGAACAAGCCATAAACCGGGTGTTGTGGATTTGGCATAATGACTGACTACCAGATGAGGCCAACAAAAATTTACAGAGCCTCCGCCTTAAATATCTCTATTTATTTTTTTTTTTGATGTTTTGCTACATCGTCCTTGCCTCGTAGCACAACACTGCGGAATAATAAATTTTTTGGAATTAAATTTCCGTCCATGTTTTCTTCTGAAACTTGGTTCTCCATGAGAGAATGCATTATGTTTGATTGGTATCTGCACAATGCATTATGTTTGATTGGTATCTGCATGAGACTTAAATTAGGCTTTAGATCAACCAGTTATTTGGTTTTCAACGGTTATATTGTTGCTTTCTATACAAATTCAAGAAAGAAAATTTATGTTAGTTTTAGATAAAGCAGCAGTGAATATACTTTTTTATATAATTTTTCAAATAAAACCAAAATTTCTGTTGTGCAACTTCTTAGAAATGATAACTTCTTTTGTTTACTATGCAGGATAGATAATAAATAAAACTACGATTGCCAGCAATTATAAAATAATAATGATTTTTGCAGCATATCTGCGGTTTGTTTGAACGTATGATTGTTGCAGTTGAAAATTACATAAATTTTAATACTCATACGCCCTGTCCATCTCTCAATGGTTTTGCTTTTGTATTTACTTTATGTAATTTAATGCCTTATAGTTTTATTTTAATAATTAAATCAAAATTGTCATATAAATAAACCACAAACCAAATAGAAAATGACCTTAAAAAACGAATAAACGTGACTGCTCAGAAAAACAAAATTTGATTTAAATGGATAATAGACAAATACAATACTAAAATGAATATTAATTTTAGTATTTATTTTTTAAACACATTATTGGCTTATTTATAAAAAAAAAAATATCTAAATTTAATTAAACGTTAATATCACAAGTAGGGTGTGGGAATTCCCAGACTTTTTCTCTTCCCGGGATTCCCGGGAAATTTTCTTCTACTACAAACAAGTAAGTAATTTTTAGTAATAAACTTCTTTTTTTTTCATTTCGATAAAAAATAAGTTTATAGTACGACTAAAGCATTAAGTAACTCGCTTGATGTTCGGTTTCGTACTTTTGTGGCAAAATTCCCAGCATCGGAGAAAACCCGTTCGCTATCCACCGCTGTTGGTTTTAAATGTTAGTAAAGCATTAAAAAAATTATCTAAGTTTTTAGTTCGAATATTGCGCGCTTCATATAAAGCAAATTCTTTTCTTAGAAAATTAGTCTGAGGAAGTTTGGACATTTTTTGGATTAGCCCTTGCATTTGCAAAAACATTTTTCAATTTAATTTTAAAACATTCATTAATTTCGTTGTCAAATATATCAGAATGGCTGCTGGACAATTTAGAAAGTGATTGATCAAACAGGCGTTTATATAGCGAATCCGCATATAATTTTAATGAATTTTTAAATAATTTAGTAATGCTATCATTTTTTCATTACGTCTTTGGCCAACTTTATCTCGAATTGAGTCAGCTTTGTTTTGAGAAAATGTTGTTTTTATTAACAAAAGCTGTGTAAAAAGAGTATTGATTATTCATCAGCTACTGAGAGGTTAGAGACTCGGCGACTAAGCCGTGTTTTGTAAAAGTGATGTTTATGTTTTAGAATGAAATTCCGCTATTTTTGAAATTAATTTAACAAAAGTTTTTTTTTTGTTAAATGAAATAATTAATTTTAAGAAAATAAAAATGTGCAGCAATAAAATATTACTGTTTTAAAATCCAATTTAAACATTTCCCGTTTTCCCGGGAATTTTGAAATATTGCCCGATGAAAATTTTTCGGGAATTCCCGGGAATACCTGAACCCCAAACCCTGATCACAAGTGAAAACTTAATATTTATATAATATTTGTTATAAATTGAACCGTTGCAAAATTGCTTTACTATTATGAAGCACCTATTCGCACATAATAATAATCTACAATTAAAAAATATATTTTAAAACAAATGCTTTGTGTTTCCAACAAAAAGTTTAGGTCTGATAGTCAGGGTTTTGTGAGGTCAGGTCTTACATGACAAATGTTTTCGGAATAAAACGTTGAATGCTTGATCCATGACGTAAAATGCTTTTAGGTAAGGAATTATGACTACATACATAGATTATTCGATAAACCTAGGAAATCATATATGAAATTATTTATTTTCTTTAAGAATAAACATTACTTTTCGTTTTGCAACTCTTTTACTTTTCTTTGAACATTTCTGATTCTCATTTTGTTCATGGGAATTATGGAATAAGTAGTTAAGTTTCAAATAAACTTTTAAGAATTTTTCAAGTCTACTGATGAGTTGATTAGCACCAACGAAATGTCGTCGGCATATAGACAGCTGAAAAAGACAGAAAATATTTTTTGAAAAGGTTCATTTTTGGACCTGAATTAATAACTAAGAAATCATGCTAGAACATTAAAATAAACATAAAGTTCTTTCTAGCGACCCACAGTACTCTTCCATATTGAAGAGATAGGAATAATAAGATAAAGATTTCTATAAATATTTCAAAACATATTATTTTAGGTCTGACAACATGCCTGTTTAGACCTAAAATAATTTATTTCAACTGCCTTTTATAGCAAATACATAATATTTCAAATATTCAAAAACCAATCCATTTACGTTTATGGTTTGATACTTTCAAAAATACAAATAGTAGTAACTGACAGTAACTCGATGTATGAAGATTGTGCAGAAAAATAAAAGTGTTGCGTGACGATAAAATTGTTATATATTTTAGAAGTTTGTTTTGAACGGTTGTGATTTTCATTATGTTCAAGGGAATAATAGAATATATGTATATCGTCAAGTTCCAAACAGTAACCGGTTGTTGCGAGACGATAAAACTGTTTTCTATCATGTGTTATTTTAAAAGTTTGTAGTCAAGTTGCAAACGTTCGCTTTAAGGCTTTTCGAGTCTACGAACGAGTTGAGTAGCATCAACGAAATGTTGTCGACAAACAGAGAACAATATAAAAATAAATATAATAATACATTTCAATTGGTTTTGATAGCAAATAAATTATAAGATTCATTTTTAAAAACTATTACTACATGCTTTCTAGAGTGCTTGGCACATGCCGTAACCTCGAAGTAGCAACTACATATGTAATGTGTTTATACTACATTAGCAATGTTTGCTTATAACTTTACCCTTTAAAAAAATTGCAAACTTAAAAAATAAATAAAGAGAATTTGATAAAAGTTTTTTAAATATTCAAATATGAACTTAGTTATTTATTTGCTTTAAGAGCCAATTGAAATGTATTAATTTTTTGAAAAAGGTTAATTTTTGGACGTGAATTAATACATTTTTATAAATTAAATAATTAATCAGCAATTTTTTATAACGATATTTATTTATTTATTTACGATCTTTTTACATTTGGTTTTAACTCTAATTTATATAGTAAAGAGTTCAAGATTTTTTTCAGCTTAATAATTATAAATTCTTATATTATTTTGACTACGTACATAAATGATTAAAGGAATTTCGGAAACAAAAAATTTACAAAAACCTATTTGATTTTTTTTTTATATATTTTAATAAAAACAATTTAAACTACATACTTAACTAACTAAATAACGACTACTATGATGGTACGAGCTCATAGATATGAGCATACTCAGAACTCAAACACCTGGTGTTCAAAAACTTTCAGTTAGTCTTTCTATTTTAACTCTTACTAGTTCTATATCCGCAAGTGCATGAAGGCGCTCTGTAGAGAAAGACCATGGAAAATTGTACCTTATTTTCTATACCTTATTCTGCGAGACTTGCAGTTTTTGCAACAGCTTTTGAGGTTTCTATTTTATAACATAACAAAAAGAAAAACTGTTATTGTTCTCAAAACTCGCTGAAATTAAAAATGTAAATTTTAACCACTTGCCTGCCTGCCTGCCTGCCTGCGATAAAACGAGTGAATATTCATCTCTTCCTGTTTCTTCTATACCATTTTAACCTTCACTTTAAGTCTAATATTTTCCTACTCCTGCTTGTTGTGGCTTTGAAAAAACATTTTAATATTTTATTAAACCCGAAAGGGGGAAAAATAGCAACAATTTGAAAGAAAATTATTTAACGTAATAATATTTACGTGGTTGTGTTTTATCTCGTCGTTTTTTGCCGCTCACTCAAGTGCTTCAAATGTTTTAATGATAATGAAATAATAATGGTGAGGATTATGAAAATGATTGTTTGCAAAGATGTTGAGTGTAATAAAAATTATGTTGCTGTAAATGTTGTTGCTAATAGTGACGATGACGATGATGATTATTATAATGATGTTATTTCGTTTAAATAAGACCTTGAAGTGAGTTTATTACTTACAATAAATATAATACGTTTAAATAGTAATTTAGGGTTGCATGATTTGGTTTCTTAAATTTAATCGCTAATAAAAAAAAAACTTTTTTTTTATGTACTATTGCTTTAAGTTGGAGTCATCTTCACTCAGCCAATTAACTGCCACAATAACAATTGTCCAATTCCCTCGCTCTCTGCATACTTTCTACTGGATGTATCGTAACCGCCGGTTTTTGTTAAGCGTACACAAGTTTTGTTTCGTATATTTGTGTTGAAAACGAGCACAAATTTTCGCAAATTGTTATTGCTTGGAGTATGAACTCAAGAATGAAAATTTGTATGCGTCTTAGAAAACCCGGCAGTAAATGTCTGTGTAGCAGTGAAATTAGCTCATGCTACAAAAAGTTGATATAAGATTTTTTTTTTTCAAAAAAAGTTCTTAAAAACCCTTAAACAAGTATAAAAAGTAAAACACAAATTTTCGAAAATTTGTAAAACCCAAAATACTTAAAAATAATAAGAAAAATTGCGACAGGATGCCTCAGTAAATCCATCAAAGCCAAAATTCTCTGGTAATTAAAGCTGGGCCACGTAAGCACCAATATTCGACAGGTTTTCTCACTCGACCTGCGCAGTTCTTAACAGCTGCTGTCGCTGTATTAGCTGTTTACAACTATTAAGGGGAATACCGATGAACTCCTCTAAGTCCTGCTGTTGTAAGCGGGCTAAAGATCTCGCCAGTTCACTCGCCACTACATTGCCGGACACACCGTTGTGCCCAGCTACATAGAGTAGCTTCAGGTCTGAATGTCTCGCTATCTCATTTGGTGATTTCCCCCGGCATTCACGAACCCACCCAGATGTTGTCTAAACACCTGCAAGCTCTCAATTCAGATAAGGATATGCTCCGCATATATCTTACCTCTTCATCCAGTTTACCGCTCTCCTTAACGCCGCAACTTTGGCCTGAATGATGCTAACTCATTACGTCGGCTAAAACTAATCCCTCGTTGAATTCGGGGTTTATATCTACCCACGCCAACCGCTGCGCTTAACTTGCAACCATCTGTAAAAGCCATGATCGCGTGCTCTGATTGATTTATGTTGATTGTAATATATTTTGTATTTTTTAAACAACATCAAATGAATTTCCAATTGATTTGTTTTGTTTCTTGCTTTATTTGGCATTATGGTTGGATCACCCTTTACATCAGGTGACGTAGCTAAATTTCTGTTACGTTGGACTTTCAGAGGTTCTGAAAAATGTGACTAAAATGTCTCACTGATTCGTTTATAACTGGGTGTCACACTTTACTTGGCGTATACTTGATTTAGGTGGCTCATTTATAACACTCATACGGCCAATATCAGTTCACTACTTACACACATATAAAACCTTTCTCCAAATTGTTCTCACTTTTACCACACCAGACTCATCTTTGCTGATGAATTGCGCTTCATAATGCCCCAATGCTGGTGTTGACAAAGAAAAGACGGGATAAACAATACAAGAGTCAGCATTTTATTCAACAAAAACCCAATTTAAAAATCTAAAGTCTAATTATTGTTTTTTGCTACTGTTTATTCGTTTATTTCTTGAGGCAAACAAAAATTTAATTCATCCGCAATACAAAATAAGGAAAACATTAAACTTATTTGGGAAAAGAAAAAAGAAAAAACAAAACACAGTCTTATTTAATGTTTCCGCTTATTTAAACAGAGACATAAACGAAGGCAACGAACAACATTAAAAAAAAAAAAAAAAAAAAAATATTAATTTTTGGGCACAAATTAAACAATGAAAGATGCCGGTGTTTATAATCAAAAAGAAAACAATATTTGGCTGTTGTTTGCAATTAAAGAGAAACCCTCCATAAAAAAACAAATTGTTAAGAACCTTAAACATTTGCCCACTTCTCGTTGAATACTGACTCAGGCGACAGGCAATTTCTGTATGATTGAATAATTAAAGAATATATTTATTTGGGTATTTGTGGTTTTCAAACGAGCTCTCAGCTTTACGTTCTCTTGTTTTTATTTTAAGAGAGCAACTGCTATAAATGTCCTGACTTTGATAATGAATTTTTGTTGTTGTTGTGTTTGAGCTGTTTCATTCTCTTTTATTTTGGCTCCACTTTTCGTATGGTGTTGCCCAAATGGCTGCTGTATAAATTTTTTCTGTGTTTTCATTACACTTTTGAAACAAAATAAAATGCCAAGAACGCAAATGAAAGAGAATTTGTAACAATCATAACATTCGTTTGCAAACGATAAACTCGTCAAGTTGGGCAGTGTATGTGTGTGTGTATTTAACAAATGCATGACTGCTGCCGTTGATTGCTGCTGCTAAAGTTTGCAACAATTTATAGTCAGTACACAAATTGACTTGAAACTTACAACATTCACTAGACGCTTGATTTTCTCAGTTAAAATTCTTTACGTAAAATAAAACATGCTCTGCCAACGTCGGTCGTGTGTGTGTGTCAGAATGTGTTTACCTTAAAATAAATTTACGCGCGCTATTACTTGTGTAAAAAGAAGTCATAATTAATTTTCCTTGTTTTTCCTTATTAAATAATTACCATGTTTGGTAGGAAGAAAAATAAAACATGATAAAATTGTCGCTAAATTGCAGTTTAACTTGTTCACCAAATAAAACAACTAACAAATATGGAATTTTTTTTTTTTTCATTTGAAATTTAAAATGTTTGGAAAAAGTGCGTGTCTAAATATGTTTAAAAAACAATTTGTTTACAGTTTTCAATAAAATGTGCAAACGTTTTGATTGAAATATTATTGAAACAACAGTGTCAGCTTTTAAAGTAATAATATTCACTTTCCAAACGATTAATATTTGGTTTGAAAAATTTTAATACAAAAACATTTAAAAGCAAATTTCTTCCATAAGAACAATAAAATCATTAAACAATGTTTTTCAATGGCATGTATAAAATAAATTTCAAAGTAAACTCGGTATATTTTTTTGTTGTTGTTGTTGAAATTTTCAGCAAAACTATAATGAGTTGTAAGTCTTATCCACAGATTTTGTACGAATGCTAATGGGTCATCAATTTCTTAGTTAAATCTGGCTGGCTGAGTCATAAAACAAAAGCTTAAACACAAAGAACCTAAAAACTGCATTTACACATTTGTATTTATTTGAGAAGGAAAAATATACATACATATATGTATGTGCATTAAAGTAGGTAGATTGTTTTTGCAATTTGCAAAATGTAACAAAAAATTATGCAGCTAATGTAGAAAATAAAACGGGACAAGAGCCTTATATTAGCGAGCGTTTAGCATTAGAATTTTTTTTTTTTGAGGAAACTCGTTTTCTTTTTTAATTTTATGTGATTTACAATTGTTAATCATTTTATCGGGCATTATAGTTCGATTTTTACTTTCTCAAAATTGAGTTTGGTTTTTTTTTTTGGTGATCAAATTGGAGTGATTGACATTTTTAAAGAAGACAAGAAAAGTAAATTTGAAGGCTTTCTGGGGATGGGGTACATGCTATGGCTGTTTCACCACCACCACGTCCCTCATCAGCATCCAAATTTGCTTCGAACCCGGGCCATGACTAATTGTATAGTGTGTTTAAGCAGCAGTGCATAACCATACTACCACCTGTAGTACAATTCACTAACTTATTTTACCGATTAATTGAGCGTTAAAAATATTTAACTGCAAAACATTTGGCTTTCTGATTCATTAGTGATATTTGTCCACAGTTACTGGTGCTAACTTAACAACTAGAAATTGATTGTGGTTTATTTTAACCACAAAATTTTAAAGTCGAGTCATAAGCCAATCAATGTGACTTGACTTTGGGTCGACTACTTAATTCAAAATTATTAGTGGTGAGTTTGGTTCGTCATTCTTTTAAGTAAGGACGCCACTTGATTCTGAATTTAATACTATGTTGAATATGATAGTTTATGAATCACTGAATCGTTAGTGCAAACACGAAATGCGGGTGTTTAGTTTAACGATTGGATTGTCATTAAAAGTTACTGAATCGCACTACTGGGCTCTTCATTACCGACTGGCTACATACAGGGCTGGGCAGTATTTGAAATACATGTATTTGAAATACGTATTTAAAATACAAATACGTATTTTGTATTTTTATTTTAAATACGTCTCATGAATGTATTGGTATTTTGTATTTCAAATACTCGTGCTCTCAAAATACGTTTTTCAAAATACATTTTAAATGTATGTTAAAAAATATGTGCTAAAAATTATTCCATTTTTCTACCATCTTATTTCCAAAAAATAGCAATAGCACAATTTAATTACCAAAGTACCTGTGTAAAAAAAACGCAACTGAATGCACATACATACATTGAGAAAGTTGCCAAGCTGTCTGAAAGTTAAATAAGGAAAAAATAAAATGAAAAGAAAAAGCGTTCGACATTTTCATCTAAAACAAGAGAAAAAAATATCAATCAAATGTGGACTTGGATAGACTATATGTAGTTATATAGCATTTGGTGGAACGTTTTTTAATTGTCACTTTTTTCTTAATTCTGTTGTATGTCTTCCAATAAAATATCTTTTTCTAATAAGAAATTATTGGGATTTTGTTGTTAGCTGGTTTTCTTTATTCGCCATCAAGAGATTGTTTGTTTGATATCACTTTTGAAAAACTGGTGTTTCTGAAAGAAAATGAAAATTTTTTTTGATTAAAAGTATTTTGTATTTCAAATACTTGCTTTTGGAATGCAGTATTTTGTATTTTGTATTTTAAATACATGGAAAAAAAAAGTATTTGTATTTTGTATTTTAAATACACAACTTTCATGTATTTTGTATTTTAAATACTTCAGAACATGTATTTTGCCCAACACTGGCGGTTGGGCATCATATCATGTTGATGCACTTTTCACTTTATCACTATCTTTTTTTTTTTTTTGTTGGTTGGAATATATTTTGTATTCTCTCACCAACATTCAATTGATTTCCAATTAGTTTTTATGTTTGCTGCTTTGTATCAGTGATAACAATGGTTTCAAACTTTACGCCAGGCCTAATGATTTTTAGGCATTAATTTTAATTTTGTAGTCGAACTGTATGATTTATAATATCTATTTGAACTAAAAGGGAGAATCTAGAAAAAAGGTTGGTGTACTTGTGCTGTAAATCCTCGACAGGTTCCTGAAATGTTTTGTACATTTTTGAGATAAAGCTTCTAAAATCTTAATTTATTGCGCATTAAAATTAAAATTTAAAATTCATTCACAAGCCTGTAATTCAGTGTCAATGCGTTCACACTCTTAACTGAATGTATGAATGAAAAAATATTCATTGCTTTGTAATACCGTTATGAAACCAGATTCGAATGAAAACTCTTCCCCAATGCTGTGCTTAGAACTTTTTTCAATCGTTGTATATTATTTTATCGTTTTATATGATTTTATTAAAATAAAATGAAACAATTTCACATTACATTTGGTCTTGAATTCTCAGTTGTGTTTTTTTTTTTTTGTCTTTTAATATGTATATTGCACACGTTTTATAATTCTCGGCTTGGCAAAAACACATGACAATTTGAAATCACATGTGTGATTGTTATTAACATGTCATAATCCACTAATTTTTTCAACTGCTTTTGACAAGTTTTAAAGAAACCAAATTCTAATTTTTCTAAATCACTTGCGTACCTCTGATTTCCATATATTGGGTTTTTTTTTTTTTACAACTTTAAATAATACATTAATGTATGTTCTAAAAGGAAATGTAGCTATAGCAAAGAAGCCTTAAGCTAACTTATAATTAAATTAAGTTTATAGTGTGATTATAATTAAATGTCATTATACAAATTAGTAGCTCTTAAGTATTGTGTTATGGTCTTAATTGAGGAGAAGGACGGAGAGATCAACAAGGACATAGGATTGGCTTCTGCAAAAATTTGTTTTCTCTGGTTCACATATTTAGTGCACTCTACAAGCAGGTGATGAATATTTATCTCAGTACTATTATCACATTCGCATATTTTAGGATTTTCATTTGCTGTAATATGACTATGCGTAATTTTTGTATGTCCCAATCTTAGCCTCAGAAACTTAATCAAGTCTCTACGGCTTATTTTATAAGCATCACTGTTCCATGAAAAAATACTGGTTCTGTTTAAATTCATTGTTTTATACCAGTTGCTTGTCTTATCCCAATTATTTAAATTATTATCATAATTTTCTATATTAATTGCCTTTCTTGTGTCTGAGAAATTTAAATTATTTGTCATAACTAAGGGTGATTTGTCTGCGATCCTAGCTGAGGAATCCGCATATTCATTCCCTTCTATAAGAGAGTGTCCTGGTATCCAAATATATTGGGTTTTGTTATGTTTGCATTTAATGTAAAAAAGTAGAATGTGTAAAGTTTTAAAAAAAAAATTTTATTTGGCCAGTATTTACGGAATCTCGAGCTGCAACAATATCGATAGTTTTATTTTTAGTAGACAATTGATATTTTCCTTTTTTTTTTTTTTTTTTTTTTTTGATAAAGATAAGATGGAGTGATGGGGGGCGAAATCTGGCTTTCGAGACGCCCAAACACCGGCCGCTAGGATTAATTTGCCCCAGCATGTCCGTAAAGGAGATAAATGCTTAACCAACTTTTTTCTCGAATGTCTTTTTTGCAACGCTGACCTCGTAACATGCCTTCTTAGGGGCGCTCCCATATAAAAATAAAAAACAATCCGACACCTTAAAAATGATTATTTTGACATGTCATAGTGTAACTTTGTTTTCTCATGCTAAAAGCTATAGAAAAATCGATGTCTTAATATTGAATAAATGATTGACCAACTTTTTTCTCCAATATCTTTTTTGCCAACACAGACCCCGTATTTTTTCCATACAAAAATAAAAAAAAAGACTACGACAACTGGTAGCCGGTTATTTTGATACATCATAGTGTAACTTTGTTTTCTCATTTCAAAAGATATCGAAAAATCGATGGCACAATATCAACAAATTTCTGTCCATACAAATCGATTCGGCCTAGTACACATAAAGCGAAATATTTAACTATTTATGGAAATTTAATTAGAATAATGATTAAAATTTTGAAGACCATTTAAATATATTATTTTTATTATTATTCTGGGCCTAATAAGACCTCTTTAATTGTTCTTTGCCCAGTTTTGCGGCCGTTTCTATGCCGCTGGCATTTCGTTGATGCCACTCAACTTGTCAGAAGACAAAAGAATAACCTTGCATAACTGCTTAAACCTTCACTTCATATTCTAATATTTTTTTTTGTAAAATAATTACAACTCAATACTAAGATGCTCCAACATATCCTCAATAAAAAAAAAATAATAATTTAATTATATTAAAACACATAATAACTCCTATACAAAATTTTTTTTTTTAACTGTCAGAAGGTAAAATTTTTTAAGATTCAATTACGAATTCAATATTTGCTAGCAAAACCATTTTAAATTTATTATTATTTATAACGAGCTTTTAATAAATTTAAAGTTAGGTTGATACACTGAAAAAAGGTTGATACACTGAAAAAAGGTTGATACACTGAAAAAATTCATTGGTACTTAAATCAAAGAAGTTCGGTAAGCACGGATTTCCTTAAATCAAGTACGTTTTGCTTGTTTTAAATACGGATTTTTCAAGCACTAAAGGCCGTGATTCACTATCCTACTCAATCGTACGACTCATTCACTGAAAATTGCTAGCTAAATCTGATAGAACACTGTCCTACTTTAAAAAGTCGCATCAACACGGCCGCACTATTATACTTTCGTAAACAACTTCAAAAAGGCAACTCTGATCGCATAGCAACAAATAGTTTTTGAAAATTTTCAAAAGAATAACAAATCGGACAGACTTGTCAAAAAGTCTTTCACACACATATACTTTTAGTCCAGACTATCACACTTTTTGGACGCACATGTCATTTTTAACAGATCGTACGGCTCAGTAGGATTGTGAATCATGGCCTTAAAGTAGAACGCCGTTCTTGTGTGTTAGAATCAGTTCAGTGGAAAGAAATATACCATCTTATTATACAAGTATTAAATTTTATTTAAATTTTTTAACGTTCAATGCGAAACCAGGTTTGGATATGGCTACAAGCAATGCGAAAATGTGTCTGAATGTGGCTACAATTAGGTATTCTGCGCTTGAAAAATCCGTACTTAAAACAAGCACAATGTACTTGATTTAAAAAAATTCGTACTTAACTCACTTCTGACACTGCTTGGGTTTGATTTAAGTACAAATGAATTGAATTCCTTTTTCAGTGTAAGCATTTTATTATTACTTGTTTCTTCAAAGTTTTACAGAATTTCTTTCTGTTTCTCAGTTTCTTGTATTTTGTGTGCCATCAGAAATTATGAGAATTTCATTAGTTTTAAAAGACACATAAATACCTGTTTAATGTTTTAACTAAATGATAAAAATTGACGCCAGTAATATATGTATATATTGATTTTTGGTGTACGAAAACAAATTTAAATATTGTTTTCTAAACAAACGTAAATACTCTCCATTGAATTCATCTTAAAAGCCACAAAGAAAAGAAAAACATATTTATTACAGCAAGAAACAAGTTTTTCATTTATAAAACAGGCAGTAAATCCTATTCATAAATAAATATTTATTGAGCGTGAATTTAATATCGCTAAATTACTCCTTAAGATATGCTTCAGTTGTTCGTAAACAACCAAATTTCTACTAAGTCTCAGTTACTTATAAAACATTTTAAATTTGACGCTTAAAATCACAAATAACAATATAATAAAGAATAAAACCTCATGGCAGTATAGAAAAAAAAATAATTAGGCCTAAAAACCAACTCAGACGTTTATTGACATTCTGCTCCTCATGAAAACGTTCCAACTGCCTCACTACAGGCAGCCCTGAACTTTCTCCAACCCACCAGAGTGACTGGCATAAAAGATGCGTTGCATATGGTAAATTTTGTTCTTCAAGTGAATCTATTTTCTTTCAATAAAAAAAAAATCAGCATTGATTCATTCATTTGTTTTGTCAAGATGGCTTTGGAATTTGTCACATATTGTTAACACTAAATGGAGCAGACAAAGTAGAGTACTACTTGCTATTCTTTTCTATTTTATGGTGGCCGCAAATATAAAAAAAAAAAATTAAATTCTTTTTAATGATAATCCAGACCAAAATCACGGCATTGAGTTGCTTGCTTTCATCAGCCTCCATGCAAATTCACCAACAAACTGTACAAGGGAATGCTGTAAAACAAGTGATGGTGCTACTCTAATGAGAGTATATGTGTATGATGAATGTACATATGTGTGTATATTGAGATATTAACTATTGGATTTCGTTTTGTTGTCGGTATTTGGTTTTGTTCCCTTATCATTTTTATGCCATTGTCTACTGGCATCATCTATCTGTGAAATGTGGCATGAACTTAAAGTGAAGTTTTAAAAGTGTTTCAGGGTGTCTTCTTTGAACATACTTGTCCGCTACAATTCCAACAGTGTTGCTACTCTTAAAATGGAAAATAATTGTAAATGAAACCGCAACATATTTCTACACACAATATTTTTGCATATTGTGTGCATCAATCTTTGTGCAATTGTTTTCTTTTATTTACTGTTTTTCTTCTTCTCTTTATGTCTTTTAATAAATTTCTCATTTTGATGCAAACAACAAAGGTATCAGACTCGATTCTATTGTAAGCGGTGGAAAGAAGTTTTTTTTGTGAATTTGTATGGTTGTTTGCATAAAATAAATAATAGTGGCATTAATCATAAATGTAAAAACGACAACGAAGACAACGAAATAAACTATAAACTGTAAAGCATACATTGCAACTGAAGGGTTGTGTAAGGAAATAGTGCATACTTTTAGGATGACATAAACTTGAATTAAGTTTTTTTTTTCCCCCAGAAAGCTATTGTTTCATTTGTTTCTATGGCAGAAATTCAACCCATTTAATTTTTAGTAAAGAGAAATCCTTTCAGAGAAAAGTTGAAAAATTTAAAAAAATTCCTGCAAACTCTGTTCAAGTTTAGCATAATTTTTCTTATCAAAAATTGTTCATCTAAGAAAAGCATTAGGCTAGGTATACACAGAACAAATATGTAGGAGGGAAAAGCGTGACCACTACAAAGCGAAACTGCAACTACACGTGACCACAAATTAAAAAAAAAGGGGAAAAAACGTTGAAACTGTATGTTAAATATTTCACCAAAATTGTTTTTCTTCCTTTCTCTTTTTGCTTATAAAATCAAATAATTGCTTACACATTTTAAAGTGTTTTGTATGCATTTCCAATAGAAATAAAACGAGCGCTCGTTCGAGAAAAATGATAAGCAAATACTTATTTTAGTCCAGATAAAACAAAATTATCTGACGGTTGCCAATACTTTGTTGCTCAAATATACAAATTTAGTTTTAATTTGCACTATATACTAAAATAAAACAAAATTCATTACGTGCTTATACTTATTAGGGATTATAAAAAAATATTGAAAAAAAAAGTTTATTTAAAATCGGTCTATTGATTAAAATTTTAAATATCCTTAAAGAAAATAAAATAAAAAAGGGAGACCTTAAAACTCAAAAACTTAATTGAGTTTTGCACACTACAAGATAAAATTAATATAAACAAAATTAAAAAAAAAAACTAGCTGCACAATACTACTGGACACTATTTCAAACAGCGTTGGATAAATCCAATATCCTAATTCGCCTGTGATAAAACAAAAAGTATGCACTGTCGAAGATCGTACGGTCATCTTTAAGAGTTAAGAGATCAGCAATCAAGAGATTGTTCCTAACCGGAACGGTCTCCAAAACAACTGCCAAAGGAGGCATCGGTGAACTAATGGGTGGTCGGTCAGATGATCGTGCACCTTCCCAGAACTGAAAACGTCAATGTGTATATGAGTGTGTGTGTGAATAAGTAGATGTTAATTTTAATTCCTGTGCTCATTTTAACAGCTGGTTCGATCCATAAACTTTTTAACAAAGTTAGAGAGGGCAGTGATCTTTACGGGTTCACGGCAAGAGAGAATGCGAAACAAAATGATTCGCTCCGAAAATTTGTTATGGCGAATCTTACTCATTCGGCCAAGATTGACAAACGAATTGGTAGTGCAAAAGCGAACCTCGAAATTTGCCGCCCATGTGAACTTGTCTGAACTATTGTAAACATTAATTTAAGTTTATGCTCGAATCTGATGATATATCGGGCTCTCAATTCGATTTTACTTCTTTAGAATTGAGAAAAATTTTATTGTGTTGAAATTGTAGTGATCGACATGTTAAAACAAGACAAGAAAAGTACATTTAAAGACTTGTTAGCCAGGGGAATTCACCATGGCTGTGCATTTGAGCTCTATTGTTTTAAATTATTCGACTGCAAAACTGTAATACTTTATTTAATGTGTACAGATTGCCCTATTTCCACATGGAGCAAAGTTCTCCCATTACATTTGGTTTAATTGTTCTTTTCTTGTTTGCCATTCCACTGTTGTTATTCTGATATCTTCTTTATTATGTCTTCCATCCTGAAATTGGATAATCCTCAGGGCACTATAAAATGTGATTTATAAACAAGTGCGTAACTTAAATTAACTGTCGTGTCAAATGTTGTTGCAACATTTTACTTCATTTTGAATTCTTAAGTAATTTTTTTTTTCTTTTTTGCCATAGAACCAACATTTTGTGTTTTAGCTGTTTAATCATGTTAATTACAATGCAATTAAAAACCTTAATCATCGTTTTAGTCACATACTTTTTTGTTTTATGGTTTATAAAAGTATGTTTCGTACAAAGTTATTAAAAGATAAATATTTAAATGAGAGAAAATATGGTTTTGCTTTTGCTTAGAAAAACTACAAATTTTAATGAAACATATTTTCGACTACACTTTTCGCCAAAATATTTTGGTACACATTAACCAAATTTAAATACTTATTCATTTTATATTTCCCAATTTGTTGTCATCATGCGAAGGGTTTTTCTAGTTTTCATTTTCTAAATGTTTGAAATTTATTTGAATATTGATTTAAAGATTTTTGTATGCATTGTAATAAATGTTTGGAATAATTATTTAAATAAACGTGCATTCCAACTATTTAAGTAGATAATTCGGCTGCGAGTTGTTGTAATAATCAGCCAGGTCACAAACCTCAATTCCGTGCGGAAATGGAATCCAATCAGAGTGTTGGTGCCATAAAAAACGAAAAGCGAAGTTAAATCGATTCAAAGGGTGTGACCCCTTCAATTGAGCATCATTTAGTTTTTGTTATTATTTGTTGTTGTAGGAGACTGGTGACTAAATATGCTGTGCAAATTCCAAGTTGCTCTCTCTCTCTCTCTCTTACGGCTCCAAAGTCAAAACTAATTTTCAGTTTCTTGTATGGGGACACCCTTTAATTTTTTGTTGTTTTTGGCACAGTTTCAATTCTGGGTACACCCTGTGTATAGATTTTTTTTTGTTTGTTATTTTTACAATTTTGTTATTTCTAGTGGGCGGGCGATTCTACATATCCTGTGCAAATTTCAGCTCTCTAACGCCGTCCAACGGACAGCGGACATATAACGAAATCTCAATAAACGTTACCCTTCATTTTCACTCTATGAGTACGGAAGCCTAAAGAGAGGGAAGAGAAAAACAACATCAAAACAAAGTCGTTAAAATTTGCTTAAATTTTTACGTCCCGTAATTCCATAAATATGCTCATGTCAATTTGCTTATCAACCAAACCAACCTTTTTCATTTTTATTTTAATATTTATTCAAGTCTATTAATGGAAAAAGCATTTTTATTTTATTAAGCAACAAAGTTGGGGATGTTTGTTTCTATTAAACTCATATTAAATCTTGGTATTGGAAAATCTTATTAATTTTTTTTGAAAGTCTATAAATAAATAAAAATCTGCGTAGAAAATTATTAGTAAACATATAAAATGTTGAAAATATCAAAATATGTGCATACATAAAGCGATTATTTGAACAAACACATGAGTACTGTATGCCGCAATTTCTTGAAATTTGTTTATCGTTTCAACTGCGCCTGCTGCCGTCAGCAGGCGCGTGTGCTTAATTTAATAAAAATTTGTGCTGCTGTTTGTTCAATTTTTGTAGGCTGTCAAATAAATAAATTTCGAACGGTTGTCCTTCTTAATTAAATCCTAAATTTTACCCATTAAAATTTACATTTACAACTATTTCTGTTTTAAAGAAGCTAAAATAGGAAATTAGTAGCGTCTAAAATGGCTGTTTTAGTTTTATAAAGGGTCCGTCCACTAAATAACTTTTTTCTTTGAAAACGGCTTAAAACATCGAGTATAGATTCGGCTGTGTGGCACGTAGCGCCGTCCTGTTGAAATCAAATGTTGCCCAATATCCTCCTCTTCAGTTTTTGTGAACAGCAATTTAATTCAACATGGCCCAATAACGATCGCCATTGACTGTAACGGCCACTACTTGCTCATGTTCGAAGAAAAATATCCCAATTATGCCTTTGGGTTCGTCGGCTTTTCAATGTATGCGTGAGGGGTATCTGTGCCCCAAATGCGACAATTTTGCTTGTTGACATACCCGCCAACATCAAAATGAGCTTTATCTGAAAAGATGTTTTTTTTTTTTTTGGCAAAATCGGCAGCTTCTGTAAGTCGATCACAGGCCCACTTAGCGCAGCGTATACACAACCATATTCGTTCAGCGGAAGGATAAAACTAATTATCTGTCAAATCAGACATTAGCTAAGCGTTACCATTCCCGAAATAAGCACTAGTTGAAAAAAAAACGTTAGATGGCGGACCCTGTATTTAAAAAAGATAAATATTACAAACATTGCTGACAAACTGTTAGCGAAATATCGGTAAAAAGAAAAATTCTTACATATATAATACGAAGCGATCTGAAGCTGGAAAAATTAAGGTATTTATCAATAAGCAAACTTGAGTAGTAATAATATGCTTATTTTTTTGCATGAAAAATAGCTTTGCCGAGTGTTGAGTTGCCAGCTACTGGCATAGATAATGCAGTCAAATGAAATGATAATACAGTGAACAAAATTATATGCAGATAAAAAATGGTTAAGGGTCAATAAAATTGTACAATTTTAGAAGTGAGGAAAAGGCTACAAAAAGAAGTTTTTTAAATTAAGTTTTTCCTATTTTTTCCTATTAAAAAACTTAAAAAAAAAACAGAATAAAACCAAAATGTTGTTGCTGATGTCTGTGTTTAAGTTTTCAGCATGTCTAAATGCGTCGACATTTCATTGGCGCCAACCAACTCGTCAGTAGACTTGAAAACGTTTCTACTTCATAATCTTGTGTTTGTAAACAGTTAATGAGAATTGGAAAAGCGTAACAACACAAAATATCGCAGCAAAATATAATACAACTGAATCGATACCTTCGAATATACAAATCGTAGTATCCGACGGAAACTCATGGTTTGAAAGAAAAACAAAATGTAGGTATGTAGGAATACGATTGAAATTTTCCTCTTACATATTTCGAATTTTCAATAATGGCTTCCAAGTCATACAATATGAAGTAGAATGTTTTCTAAGCCTACTGTCGAGTTGGTGGGCACCACTGAAATGTTGGCGGCATTTAGACCTGCAGAAGACTTAAACACAGAAAACAGAAACAACATTTTGGTTTTTTTCTTTTTTTTTTCTTTAGATTTTTGATTTAAAAAAAAAATTGGAAAAACTTTATTTAAAAAACTTTTTTTTTTGCAGCCTTGTTCATATTTTGGTTTTTCTGAAAATTTACTCTAAATATAATTAATTATTATATTAAAGAAAAGTTTTATAATTGTTCATTACATTTCAAATAGGCTGAGTATTAATATGGTGTTCAGATAAAGCCTACTGCAATAAATTCCATACACCAAGGCAATAAATTATTGATCAGCTAGTACAAAATTGTTGCAAATATTGACTGAAATTAAAATGCAACACTGTAAAAAGTTAGTTTTTAGATACCTTAGCATACTTTTGGGAGCAAAAATTTACTGCAATGGCAACTGAAACTCTAATAATTCCCAAGCTCACCTTTTCTTTCTATTTTTTTTTTTTAAAGATTCTTTGAAATTTTGACAATCTAAAGCGTAGGCAGATTTTTTTTTCTCAGCTGGTCAATGGTTATTGCGTTAAATGAAATTCATATGTGTGAACAAAAAAATTAGAATATTGACTCAATTGAAAAAGTCTATCTGAACAGGGTATAAGGTTTGACGCACTCAGTTGAGAGTTGTAAAATGCAAAGATCAACATTATTTAAAGAAGCGAGAAAAGTTAAATTGAAGAGTTATTAGTTAGGGAGAGCTGTTTCACCTCCTCCACGACGATCAACAGCACCCAACTTGCTTCAAACTGGGGGTGTAGCCATGACTATTTCGCGTTCACTACACTGAACGTAAACACTTACCGTCTAATTCATAAAAATTATAACCGGTTTATAAAGCTCTTATTTGACAGATTTTCCACGCAAATATGTCAAATAGCAGTCTTATAAGCCTGTTATAATTTTTATGAATTAGGGGGTTAAATTATTAATTCATAAAAATCTTCCTCTAACGGGCACTGGCCAAGTACGACATTGACTCGCACACCAGCGACTTAACATATAGCAGTTGAAAGGCAATCAACTGCTCGTGCTTAAAAATTTTATAAAAAAAAAATCTCAATTTTAAGGAAGTAAAAATTGAACTAAAAAGCCCGACAATTGTTAATAATTGTAAGAATTGTAAATCATATAGTTCACTACAAAATTAAATTAATATTTAATAAGAACCTGCTGGAAATCATTTTAAATTTTTTTTGTAATAAGATCTATTGAAATAAGATGTTTTAAATTAGTTGCCAAGTTTTAACTTACCTTTGTCGAACTCACATACATATATCTGATATTGTAGTACGTGCATCTGCCCATATTCTGGGCAGCCTTGAAGTCTCCATCTCTTATCTCAAGTCTGCATCAAAAGTATAAAGTAATTTTATGTTTCTGATCTCGGGACACGCCTTAGATCTTACTTTTTTTTTTTTTTTTAGACAAATTGTTGTAACGGCTTCACAGCTGCATATCCTGTGCCAATTTCATGTCTCTTTTTCTTACCTCTCATAGTTTCTTGTGTGAGGCTGCCTCTAATTTTAAACTTTTTATAATATTTAGTATTTATGATATCGTGTCAAAATTTCCAAACCATCTCTTACGGTTAACACGTTGTTGCTAATTTTCACAGTTTATTGTATAGCGACATCCTTTAGTTTTAAACCTGTTGCTGACTTTATTACATGCCAGAGAAGTGCGTATCCTGTAAAATTGTGAATCTATCTCTTACGGCTTGTAAGTTATAGTTAGCTTTCACAGTTTCTTGTATGCAAAACACACTTTAATTGTCAACCTTTTCTTACTTTTAGCATTGAGGCCAACTAAATACAGATCCTGCACAAATTTCTAGTCTATGGTATACGGTTCAAAGCATATACTGACAGTGTCTTGTATGCGAACACCCTTTAATTTTCTGCTTTTTTTAAATTTTTTAAAGTTTGTTATTTTTGGAGGATCTAGGCAACTACTCTCATATCCTGCTAATTTTTACAGCATCTTGTATAAGCACGCTTTTTGTAGCTTATGCTGTTTATCAAGTGCTCTAGCTCTTAACGTTTAAAAGAATAATGAGTATGGAGCCCTAAAAACATATACTTACTTTTATGGCCTGATAAACGTTGCTGTCTGGTTACTAATTTATTTCATGCATATTCAACTTTTCTCTTTAATTTTTGCTTGTGTTGAATGGACAATGTAAATCATGTCGACCTTAAACTTTAGGGCAAAAATGTTCTAAACAAGTTTATGCAAAATAATGTGGAAAATATAAAATCTTTTAGTTAATCCTCTTTTAAACTTTTTTCCATTTTGTTGAACAGTGTAATTAGGGACTAAAATTAACTAAAATGACTCTTGGGCATTAGCCATTGGGGGCGATATAAATCCTGCGATAGACATTTAAGCCGGCACACATTTCCTTTCAATATACAAATTTGGCCTTTTATGTTGCATACCTTTAGGCATAAACCATTTTTTTTTTTAGTAATAAATCATAAATTGTATTTGAAACTACATGTGTGCAAATAAATACATCTCTTTCATTTTGATTAACCACCGTTTTTATTCAGCAAGTAATCAAAGTAAATAACTGTTATAAATTATGTTTTTTCTTGGATGACATTTATTGTCACAAACCATTAAAGATAAGAAAAAAAGTATATAAATAATAAAAAAGGACAATAAAATTATAACGTGGCGAAAAGGAAAGACATTAAAATGAAATTGCTTTTTGCTTTAATTTTTCGGTATTACATTTTGGCGGCGTTAACCTTTTACCGCAACTAACCTTGAACAAAAACTTTAATGTAATTAATGGTTTTGAAAAGCAAATTTTTGTTTAATTTTATTTCTATAAATTTTGTATATACTATAGAGAAAATTTTTCATTTTATGCTACCAAAGAGTTGAATAATTAATTAAGGACAACAACACAATAGTTCGATGTGGGCTCTCCATTTCTCCCCTACTCTTTAATAATTTAAAACGAGAAAACAAACTGCTACATATTTATAGGAATTTTCAAGAAAATATTCATAAATTTATTCAGCTGCAACTAATTCAATAAACATCGATCATAATAAAGTTATGTTTTCGTATGGAAACTTGTTGTGGCAAAAGAACTGTACGCTTTATTGAAACGAAATAAAACGAAAAACACACAAACATGGTCGGTCGCTTATTTATGGGGAATGGGAACAGCAGTAAAATACTAACGTTTAAGAACGAGGATTTTTTAAAGAGTCTTGAGTTGGCAAATTTAATATAGTACGTTATATGTTGCAAGTTTGTGTGAGAGTTGGTGTATGCTGCAGTTTTTATAGCTACAGGAGCTTCCAACTGTTTCCCAACAACTCCCCTCGGGGACACATAATGCATCTTGCTTATCCTTTGAAGTTTGGTGCTGGGGTAGAAGGGTTGCAGGATATCTCGGTTATCTTGGTGACCAAAAACCTGAAGCAGGTGCTGAGGGAACCTGCTGAAACCCTCCACCGAAGGGCTATTTGGCAGTACGGGGATTTGTGTCCCGGCATTAGTCTACCTTGACTGCAACATACTGGCTGTGGTTGGTGCCAAAAGTCCGCATGGTAGGGAAGGTTGTTAATCAAACTGATCACATAACCTTTAGGCATATGCCTTGCAATTGACACTGCTTTATAAAGAACTGGAACGACGGATCATCAGAGCTGGCCTCATGTTCCTGGCAATTCCAGGCTACCAGCCGTAGTCGTGGTTTTCAAAAGCCATCGAGGGTATTGGACTGCAGAAGAGATTAGATAGCTTGAAATCCTCAGCAAGGGGTTATGTGACAGTAGCAAATAAATTGCCACCCGAGCAGTAAGGTCGGCTGTTCGGGGGCGTTGCTGTGACATCAGATTTACATCACGTGGTTTTGTCCACCGTCGGTTTAAGGCTTTGAGCCAGGTACTATTGAAAAGAGCATTACTTTCGGGCTTTTGTGGCCAATCGAACTAAAACAATACTTTTCTTATATAATTTTCCCGACGTTTTGTCTGTTTTATTTAAACATATTCAGGGGTTTAGTTAGAAATGATTGCTTTGTATGTTTAGCTCTTAATAAATATAAATTTCATTTAAAATTAGGTTTCACAACACAGAATTAATTAAATAAATAACTGGACATCACAACAAAATCTTTGAACAATCTTAACTTATTATCACAGAACTTTAGCTTATCAATTTATTGCAATCGGTTTACTGTTGTCATTATTGTTTTTTCCGACAAGCTGAAACATCAGATTTTTATCAAAAACTGTGTTGCATTAGGCAAAACTCGCTCTCTGTCCCCATTGTGCAGCTTAACCCATTTATTCTATCAATTTCGTTTGAGTTTTTTAAGTCAATTGTACTACACTAGACGTGTATTTTCACATACTAGAGCTACGCACTGACACCAATCTGTTGCTAAAATTTAGAAAAAATTTATCAAATAAAAGAATATTACGAATCAGTAATTTTTTTTAAATAAAAATGCAAGTGAAAAAAAACTGTCAAAGAAAACTATTTCATAAACATTATAAGCATAGACAGAGCCAAAACTATCTAATGTAATCATTAAGATTCACTCTATGCAACGTTTTTAGATTAGGAGATTTATCCCAGCAGAAAAAAATGAAGATTTGTCAACAGGAATTCCTTAGTATTATCAAGTAGCAAATCTTATGAATTCTATCAATAAGGAAAACACATAAAATCAATACTAAAACTTGTTATTCACAATTTGTTTATGCAGCTTCCGTTACCATCCGGTACTAAGAAAAGAATCTATAGAGAAAACCTAATGCATTAGGTTTTCTTATAAACTGTATACAATAAGAATTTTTTTTTTCAGCAATTTTATTAGGTTGCCTTATTATTTGTATCAAAAACATATTCCATACTGATTTCACGAGAATCCTGATGATCATGTATAAATCAGGGCTGCATTTCCTTACATTTGTATGAGTGTCTTGATGTTTGTGTTGCCTCAACGGCTGACTGACAATCATAAAGTTGTGGCTTCGAGTTCATCGAGAAGAGGCTTTTTTAAAAAATCAATAAGAATGCAACAATAACAACAATTATAAGTTAACTTCTTGTTTTTTCAGTAGGACTTTCCTTATTAAATTAATAAGACTTTCTTTTTGCAAAAAAGTTTTTAGTTTAACAGGTGTTTATTAGGCTTTGTTTTCTCTGTGTATTTATACTTACGAAAAAAAAAGTGAAAGGTAATATACAACTCTTTTTTCCATTGAGTAAATAATTTTAAATAATTCAAGCACAACAAATCATTTTGAAAACCAAAAATGAATGAAAAGCAACTTGATATGGGCAGCTTAAAAAGCACTTACATGTGTGTTACAATATTCCTATTGAAATAAATAATCTGCGTACCTGTAATTAATAATGCACTTGCAAACGAAAACGACGATAACATCAGCACACACATATTCTTAGCAAAGCAATAAACAAACAAAAAATGAATAAATAAATAAAAACAATCACAAATATAAAATCATGTTAACAACACCATTACCAAAAGGTTTAAACCTTTCAACACTCAACAACAGCAGCAACAACATGAAACAAACTTGAAATGGACACGTTATAGCAGCGCATGCTTGGGAATTGAATTACAAAAAATAAATTTTGTTTTTGTAACGTTAACTTTTACGGGCAACAAACATTCACAATCATCATTTACAATTTTTTCTTGCGGTTTTTCGTTCAGTGTATTTATTTCATTTTGGCTGATGTTATAATGATAATGAACTCTACTAACCCGCACACGCACACACACAGGCAAAAGAAAGTTACAACAGCCATTTAACCATCCCAAGCACAAACGGCCCGGAAGGGATATGAAAGGGTGTTTCATTAAGCGCCGTGTATGGCATGGCCTCTCATCTTATGCAAAATATGTATTTAAACTTCCATCATGCTGGCATACAACTCAATTTGTTCAATTTGTTGTTCAACTATGTGACCGCAATCACTTCTCAAAAATGTATACTTCCAATTGGAAAACCATGTAACCTTTTTTGGGAACTCATTTTCATTTGACTACAAACCGCGGTTTCTGCTACAGAAATATTAACAGGCTTGTTTGTGTGTGTGTGTGTGTGCGGATGTGACTTAAAACCCTCTACTGAAAGCAATTACAAAGTCATTTCTGGTTAAACCTTTCAGCAGCTTGTTGTCAATTCGCATTATGGTTTCTGAAATGTTACTAGCAAAATGTTAAAAGCAAAAAGAAGCGTCGAATAAATTATTTGGTGAATAGTGACAGGAGCTTAATTAAAAACTTAAAAATAAATCTGTGACTGCCCGGAAAAACGAAGCGTTTTAAATTTGCAAAACGCACTTTTTCCTGTTCAAAATCCGCAACGGCTTTATGTTATTTTAATAGTTTTCATTAATTATTTTAATAGACGTTTTGCCCTGAGAATATGTAAGAAATTTGAAATTAAAATACCTATAGCATTGTAAAGTACGTATCATATTTGTAGGCAGCGCTAGAAAAACAACACAACTGTCTCGCTTGATATTCGTACACCCCACCCTAATGTTCACTTACACACACATACCTGTTACCATTTATGTTTGAACTCAAAACTTTTACGGCCTCTTTCAAAAAGTAAAAATTTTGCTTTAAACTGCCAAGGTACACAAAATGTGCTTTAATGCACACACAGTTTCATTATGCACAATAATAAATATCCTTTCAATGTGTTCCTTGTGTTTGAATTTGTTTTCTTCCTTTTTTTAGTTGCAATATTTTCTTTGCATAAAGCTAAATCAAATCACATAAAATGCAAAAAATATGTTTGCTGTAAAACCCCCCACAACAATAAATTGTGAATTGTTTGTATACAACACGGTAATTCGAATGATTTTCAGAAAACAGTAGTAGTAATAGAAAGAGAATGAAAGATAGAGAGAGAGAGAGGTGTAGAAAAAAAAGTGTAGAAAAAAACCCGTTATACCGTTAATAGAAGAGAGTCTATATAAAACAACGACAAGTACATAACAAGCTTAATTGAATATTTAAATGAAAGCCCCTAAAGGTATGCAACATCATTTTAATTTAATTTCATACAATTTGCTGCTACAGATAATATTTTATTTTTACAGTTGCCTGTTTAATGCTTTAATTTCGTTTCAAGCACATTGAAGTGATTTATCACGGTTAAAAGAGTATAAGAGAAAAAGAAAGAGTTGTGTCCAGCAATGAGTTTGAACAAAAATAAAAAAAATTCTATTTTTTCTTTTACACAAAATCTAACGTAATTTTATCTACTTCAAAATTTTATTCATTTAAAATTGCTTTTAAATGCTCAAAGTGAAAATGTTGCAAACACATTTGTACGCTGGGGCACTTAAAATGCAAACGGTAAACAGGAAATGGGAGTTTTATACCCGTATAATTTCCTCTGGGCTGTTTTTTTTGCAGGCATTACATTTCTTTTTATAAACTGAAACTTAATAAATCCTATAGGCTGACTACCATATTGACTTTATTAGCTCACAGCCCAGGCAATTTGATGCTTAAAATATAATTGTCGAATACTGTAAGAGCTCAACATCATCCTGTTGGTGTTATTGGCACCACTTGTTCCAGGTCTCATTTTATCAGTAGTGCTTACAATGCTGCTTTTTTAGTAAAAACTCTACAATGGTTTAGCAGCATAGACCAACTAGTTGATGTACCTTTTCAAAAAGTGATCCAACGATGTCCAATTACACCAGCGGTCTGGCTAACAAAGCAACCTCGGCGTACAATCCAATTGTCAAGGATCAACTCATTGCAGTTGTGATCGAATGAATTTCGTTTTATATATTCTGCAAAGGATGAAGAATTTTCAAAAGATATTAGCGGCTCGAATGAGTCAATATTTGGCTTGCTTAGGGCTTACGTGCTAAACCTCATCCTCGATCAAAACTTCTCCAACCGATCTCCTTCCCGGGACCATCGCAAAATATTAATTCCAGGAATTGTCGTTTCAGCGAATGCTGCTTTTTCGTTGTGCAGATCTTGCTCTCTCAGTTAGAATTTTTTTTTTTTTTACGAAAGCACACACAAAACTCTAGTTTCTGTTTAATTTTGGCATCATATCAACTATGTTGTCTGATTACTATCTGCGGGCTAATATTTCATGAGAATTCCTTTGGTTCTCCTATTGAGGGCAGTCAAAAAGAACATTCCACGATTTCGGCCATTTTTTTTACTATCCTTAGCATGATTAGTTGAAATTATAAAGAAAAAGCTAAAAAATAATTCTTAAAAGTAGTCAGATTAATTTTACATCTCAGTGCTGAAAAAAAAATTAAAAAGTTCGGACGCGCACTATATAGCAAAGTGGCTGTATGTGGTCATATAAATTTTCTGAGTTTGTTTCATTTCACATTAAATTCTATCTATAATTTAATATAATTCTACCTATTACTCAGTGCTTTATTTGGCCATTGCCTAAAAGTATGCAATTGTTATCATATCGATCGAATTAAATAAAAAATACTTATGAACCATCATTAGCAAATTGTAAGGAAAATTTCATCGCTGTAACAAACAATTTGCTACAAAACACATTTATAATTTATTAACTACCAAACAATTCTGTACATATGTTTATCGAAAATAATTTCACATGTTAAAAGAAGTGTGTTTTTGCTCTGATTGTCGGTAAAAAAAAAGCTTTAATCAACAACATGCTTCATTTGTGATTGAATGCTTTTCAAATGTTGCTGACAATACAAAAATAATTAATTGTTGAAAAATATTTTTCCTTTTGCTTTAACCATTTTAACCATCAATCAATTAATTTTCTCTGAAAGATGAAAAAAAAAATCGTAAATTTAAGTGATTTTCTTGCGTAATCTTATTACAACAAGTATTCATATTCTACTGCCACCACAAATCCTTAATGATTTTTTTTTTGCGAAATAAGCCAGAAACCAGTGTAAATGGCAGTAAAACAAATTGTTAAGCGTCCAAGACTTATTAAATGTTTAAGTGAGTATTTTATCAACATTTGCCAGCAAAATTGTGTAATAAAAAAGAAAACCCATAATAATACCTAATCCGGTTCGAAAAGATAATACAACAGGACAGGACGATACAAGAATAAGCAGGCCAATAAAATTCTATGACACAACAAAAGTCTTAGCTTATCTAATCAAATAAAATCTCTTCATTAAATAACGTAATAATAGAAAAGAAAAATATAAAAAAGTACAATAAAATATTGTCTGCTTTAAGGCTGACACAGAATAATATTCACAAAAATATGTAAATGGTTATGACAGTATAAATGGATGTCGTAAGATCACAATTTGTTTGCCAACATAACAATTCTTTGAGATATGTAATTGTAAACAAAAATGAAGCGGTTGGTTTTAAAGTCGTAATAGTAATTTTTTCTGAAGTGCGTAATTAAGTAAGATGAGATTCATATAGTTTTATAACATATAGGGTTGGTGTCTTGGTGCTGGCGGTCACATCTATCTTGTTAACTCAATACAAAATTGGCAGAGAAAGATTTCCTTAAAATATGGACTGAAACCGTGTCGGTCATTTGGGAGATATTTTGTTTCATGCATTTTTGCCATCCTTCTATCATAATGTATAATATTAAAATAGTTCTCTGGAAAGGTTTTGTTCTATTAACATCGTATGTTTTGGTTGCACCATCCTTTGCTTGAATGGGAAGTCTTAGTGGAAAATTTTAGATGGTCAAGTGTCGTTTAGACGTCATTGCTAAAATAATAAGACTTGACATCAACAAAGTTCATATTAGTACTGATGAGAAAGATGGCCTATAGCTCGTTGTATTCCAGCTTAAATTTTATTTTTCTTCCCTAAGTTAATATTAGATAATAAAAAGCAATAGTTAGCCTGAGCTTAAAAGGGCATACAAAAACTAAAAGCTATATATCGTCAGGCTTATTATAATTTTTTAACATGCGCCCTACAATAGGGAGTAATTCAACTGAATACAAATTAAATGTTTTCAATTGTTATTAATTTTATTGGGCTTCTACTGGTTCTAGATCACAACGGGACCTTTCTAGGACCCAAGTGGGTTGGTTTCACTACCGGCGGCCCGCATAACAACATAGTTCAATTTTTATTTCTCAAAATTGAGGAAGACTTTTTGTGATAAAATTGGAGTGATGAACATTTTTTAAACAAGACAAGAAAAGTAAAGTTGAAGACTTACTAGGGCTGGAATACATACCATGGCTGTTAAGTGACTACCACGTCGCTCATCAGCACCCAAATTTGCTTCGAACCCGGGTTTTTAAGCACCAGAGCATATCCATCCTACCACCTCTGCTCTTCATTACTGACTGTATTTAACCTTATTGATCAACTTTCCACTTTATCTCTGCCTTTTTCAGTTAAACTTCAACTTTGAATAGAAAAAAGTTAAATTTTTTGGCTTATAATTTGTTGCAAAGACAATTGCATACTTTTTGGATTATTTGCAACAAAAAAACATTGCATACTTTCAAGCTGTTTGAAAAACTCGCCTCTTTTGTAAACTATTTCAATTTGTATGGACATTTTTTAAACAACACTCTTTTAATTAAATGAGATAAATGTGTTATTAAACAATTTTCTTAAAATAACATTTGATAAAAAATTATTCCTTAAACAAATTCGTTAAAGCAAAAAAAACTAGTTATTTTGAATTTAATTCAATAAAAATTATAGTTAAGTAACAATGAACACATACTAAATTTCATAAAAAGCTATTTATGTACATGATAGAACAAATTAAATAAAAACACTAAAATTTCATTTAGATATGTATGTTTTTTCAACCATTGGTTGTTACGTCTTTACAATCATTTCGGAAAATAAACAAGAAAAATAAATGTTCAAGCTAATAAAAAGCTTTTTCAATTTTTATGCAATCACTTTTTGTTGCTTACGTTTTTGTACTGGTAAATGCATTTGCCATAAGCCTGGGGATAGGCTACAGTTTTCAGCAAAACAAACAAAACTTATTTAGTTCACTAGTTTTAGGAGAAAATTCTAATAGAACACAATGATTTATAAGTTCGAAAAATTTTAAGCATACTTTCTGCTTTAGCACACTTTAAAAATAATACAGAAAATATTGTTAAAGAAGCCTATCGTCACACCCTAAATGATAAAAAATACAAAATCAACTGCCAAACTTTGTACTTCTATAATTCAAAACAACGTGCTTAGCACTAAAACTTTAATTAAGCCTTTCGCTGCTCTTCCTGAGCTTTATTCCTCTATTTGTCTGAGTAAAATTATTATAAATATGCATGACCTGTTTTTGTGCATATAAATGATTTACAGGAAATACGTTATTGGAAACCGGCGTTATTAACATTCGAAAAATTATCTATTTTTTATGCCACTCAGAGCTTTTGGGAAATCAAATTTGGGAAAAATCAGATACGAATGTAAAAAAAAATATTCTAAAATACTTAGTTTATAATGTCAAGGGTTTTTTTATTCCTTTTCCAGAAAAACATTTATAAAATTGCATGCTTTTTAACCTTTTTTGGTGTTTAAACAGAGATCAAGCTTAAAGCAAGGAAACATTATTGGAAACTTTTTATTTAAGTTTGCTTTAACTGCAGGCTAAATTACCAATAAAATACATGCAGCTCAAGAGCATCCAACACAAACAAAATTTGTTTTGGTTTGCATTTCTTGTTTCATTGTTGTGTGCTTTTCAACTGAAGCTCTACAGCATGAAACAAATTTGTAGGTTTAAATGCAGGCAATCAGGTAGCAAAAGAAAATGTAACATTAAGTTTCCAAAAACATTGCTAAAATTGTTTGGCGAAAATAAGCCAATCAAATATTGTTTTAGCAACATGAAGGAAATTTTGTATATATTGTTTGCTTAGTAATTATTTACCAAGAAGCTTTCTCAATTTTTCATAATAATTTATTTTCAATAAATTAGTTTCCTTAGTTTTATTTAAAGCTATAAAGTGCTTAATTTGCTTTAAAAACTTGCTAATAAATTCAAATAGTTTGCAAACAAACAAAAAAAAAACTTAATAAACAGCTTTCAAGTATGCTTTATTATTTGTTAGAAAAAATAACACAAGAAGTATGCAATAGTTTTTGTCTCATAGCAAAAAAAGAGCTTGTTATTGCAGAGTTGGAATTCAGCAGAAAATGATGATGAAAATAATAAAACCCAGAAATATGTTTATAAACTAAAAATATGTACACACATTTCATTCATTTTATCACTTGGTTTTAAAGGAAAATTATAAGCTTCATGTCAGATGTGCTTAAAGACTTAAAATATGCTAAAGCAAAGTTATATTGAAATAATCAGTGAGCAAAAAACTGCAAAGAGTTTTAGCAAAAGTTTGAAAAAATAGTAGAAGAGAAATGTTAAAAAAATATGGAGCAAATGGTTTTCGATGCATGTCCTTAAAAAAAAATTGTCACGCTGAGAAAAACTATACCCTTTTCTCTACTGTTAAAATTCTTTAGGCTTGGAATTGAAAAACTGCCTTTACAAGTGTAGTTTTTACTACTTCCGCTAGTCAGAAATCGCAAACAATATAAACAATGACATTACCCTGAAATTAATGAAGCATAAAATTATTTGTATATCCTGGGGCATCATTCGTACACAAACATAAAATTATTGGCAATTATAAATTGTATATGAAAGGAAACTGTGTGACGTTTCTCAAAGGCTTATAACTTCTTCATTTACCAAAAGAGAAAAGTATGAGAACAAATTTTATACTAGAACCAATACTTATGACATTTTCTGACAGCACTGTCGTGCTGTTCTGGCTAAAATCTATAGCATATATTTAGGAAATGCAATTAAAGTTAAATGCTGAAAGCAAAAAGAAAAGAAAAACGAAATAAACACAAACGACATAAAAACTTAAGAAGACAAGGACTGCGAAAAATACTGTATGACAAGATTTCGATGCGTGCAAACTTAGTTTTATAATATTTTTGTTTGAATCGTGGTCGAATGGAATATTTTCCAGAAAATTGCTTAGCATATTTTCTCCTCATTGCTAGAAACCCCTTTAAATTTTCGTGTTGTAACTGTGTGCTTAATCTTTCTAAATTTTCCAAGGTTTTTTTTTTTTGTATATTGCTGACAAGCAAAGTCTTAAGTTTAACTTAAATACTGTTCTAAATTACAAACATAAATATAGTAACAAAAAAAAAAAAACATCTTGGCGCCAAATAAAGTAAATCTTAACTTATTTTTATTGAGCCTTATCTTTCCTGAAAAATACACACATTTAAAAGCTGAAGCACATTTGAAAGCTAAAAAGTTAAAGAGAAATAAGTTCGTCCTTTTTTTCGTGAGTATCAGTTATAATAAAATTTTGCTATTTGTACCAAAATTGTATGCTGACTTCATGTGTTTTGTCCACACACAGAAAAAGTCAAAACTTTAGAAACAGAAATTCAAGCATTTTTCAGTCAATGATTTTTTTTTTACAGTAAAAGAAAAAACCTCTCAAAAATTATAAAAAAAAACCCCAGCACTCTTTCTTGGCCCACATTGTGGTTTAGAACAAAATCATACATAATCCTTAAATAACTTCTTAGCAATTGTCTATTGTTGTTTGGGGTGTAATAAAAATAAAGACACAAAAATCTTATTTAGACAACTTTCAAATCTCTTTCTTGTTTATATTTGCAACGAGAAAAAAAATAAATAAATAAATAAAAATGTAGAAATACGAATCTGAAAGAAGGGCTGACTGAACAATGAAATTGAGGTCTTTAGACACAATGATGTCTAAGAAAATAATTTTTGGGTGGCGTTTGTTGACGACAACGACGTCAACATTTTCTTAACAGCTTATCCCTGATGAAATGCTCACATAAATTCAAATGTATACACCTTTTATTCTCTAGGAAGGCAATAGCAGTCATCTCGGTGAAGAGATTCATTGATGTGATAGCTGGTGCTGCTGGTAGCCTACGCGAACTCATTTGGAACTCTAAGTACGTCCACTGCAGTACCTTAAAAACCAAAATAATAAAAATCACAGGGCTACGCATTGCTTTATTCCGAAAATGGGGGCACGCGCTAAAAAGAATTACGAGTTTCCTCTCATAATATTGGGCCTGATCCAAAGAATTGAATTCATTATTATTTGAAATGTTATTATTTGAATATACTTTCCGGCTGTGGCTGTTAGTGACGAAACGCTTGTTAGAAGTCCAATTTCAGGTTGACTTCCTCTCACATTGCTGGATGTTTTTCCCAAGCTATTTTCGACCCTCAAAAGGCGTAAATTTGGGTATTTGACACATTTTTTCAATGTATTCGTATTAATTTGACATGGCGATTAGATAAATAGATACAGAATGAGACGAATGGTTTGCTCAGATTGGTGCTTATGATGCGCATTATTGATGGCTGATAACTAAAATAAATTGTATTAATTTTGTAAAATGAGTTGAGCGTGAATCCATTTCATTATGAGTAAGAGTAAAAGTGTTTATAAAAATGAAAATGTCTGCACGGTATGACACTTCATTTGACATTTAACTTCTTTCTAAGTTCTATCTGGCTAAAAAAACACCTATTAGTTTTTTAAGCTGAGTTTCTTGCAAGGCAGCTTGTAGTCAAGGCAGCACAGTTTCTGCTCTTTCTTTCATCACTGTGAAACGGTTGCTTAATTATGTTTGAAGGTATTCGGTGTGTTCGAAACGTTCCCTCTATCACATAAATCACTCCCAAGTCAAATGTATGACCAACCCCCCAATAATTTTTTTACCCAATATTTTTTTTTCGAATGCACTCTCCACGTAGTACGCCTCCTTAGTGGAACTCTCATACAAAAAATTTAGCTTTGGACGTCTAGAAAATGATTTTTTTATGTTGTAGTGAAATATTTTCCTCGTGCCACAAGCCATCGAAAAATCGGTGGCACAATATTGATTGCTAAATCGAATCATCCTCATAAATATTGATGTTCATTTATTTTCGGGCTCAACTACTTACATTATAAGTACTAAATTAATTGAATTCTTTTTTTTTTTTTTTTTTGTACCAGCTTAATACTCATTTTCTCTTCAGGCTTTTGCGGTATTTTTTATTTTCGTTCTTTTGTTTGCTTTATTTTTTTTTTTTTTTGTTGTTGTTCTAACACTGTCAACAAAATGTCTTGATGTTATTGTTCTTTATATATGTTTATGACCAAATGATAGTAATTTGTTTAAATTAGAATGAGTTGTGAAATTAGTAAACCAAATTGTGTATTTAATGGGCAAGAAGTAACGAAAAAAAAAAATCATAATGCCTAAAGTTATGTGTAGCAATTATTGTCATGTGCCAGCCTAAGTGTATGCTTAGGTAATTACAATATATTAAGACTGAATGTTATCGACATGTGAGATGAAATTATTTTGAAAGAATTTGGAATCATTTAAAGGAAATGTGTGCTAGCAATGACAATGAATAATGGTGAGCCTTAGAAATCAACTCGGCACACTTCTAAACGATTTTAATGAATTTAGAGGAGAAACTCAGTGTTGAATTGGTGTAGCGAAGCCTGAAAGACGATTTTATTTAGTTCAAATGATTACGATGACTGACGACAATTAAAGCGCCTAAATAAAATAAGTTTTATCATCATATCTGATAGATGCTATCGCATTTCAATTCAATTTTCCATAAATGAAATAAGATTAAGATTTTCAGATTTTTGAGATTGTCATAAATAATGTTTTTGCTCGTTATAAAAAAAAAAAACTAATTTCAATCAGCTATTTAAAAAACAAATTATTCAACAGAAAGTGAAAATTGCATATATTTTGTTTACAAATCTCAACAGATAAAAGTAAATAAAAAATTACAGGAAGCCAGATTTAAAAAAAAAAAACAAGAAAATCAGTTACGATTTGGGTAACACTTTTTTAATATGCTTGCGAGTAGGGAAGCATTTCCCTGTGAAGCATTATTTATAGTGAAGATATTTTTTTTTGTGTTTTAACAGATAAGTACTCTGTTTGCTGTCAAAAGTCCCTATAAAAAATTCATACGAAATAAATATGAAGAAATGTTGCTGTTGTAGTACTCTGTTTCTGGCGAATGTTTGATTGAACTTCAACATTATTCTAGCAACTTTTTTTGGGTTCAAAATATCTTTAGTAAGTTGAAATGTAATTCGGTAGATTTATTTGCATTGACGGTGTTTTATGGCACATAGAACAAATGTTTGTCCATTGTGAGAAGAGCCGTAAATGTTTTTTTTTTGTTTTTTTGTTTGTTTCATCAAACGTCCGCAGGCACTCTATTTTCCCATTCCTATCCCCTATTTTCCTAGTTCCGGCACCATGCCATGTACTCAGTTCAGCCCTGTTCAATAATAAAAAGAAAGCATCAAATTTTAGGGGATCACATTTTGAGGTTATGTTTCCTCAACTAGCAAATACAAAATTTAGAACAAATTCACGGTTTCCGCTGCCATGCCATGCTTTTATAAAATCAAACAATATTGCATTAGAAACTTTCTATTTGCTAGTTGAGCAAACATAACCTTAAAATATGCGCTTGTGTAATTATTTATTTCGTACGAAATAATGTTTTTTTTTTTTATTTATTATTTTATTTATTTTTTGGTACTAAGTAATTCATTCAAATGTTTAATACTCAGACAGGGCTCAACACAATTGAATGTATGTAGGCGCAAACACGATTGAACTGAGTCTTACGCCCGAGTGTAACGAATGTGCTGCATACGCTTGCTTCCACTCTTCCACTTCCACTCTTATATGGTTTGTAAATGTATTTTTGGATATGTGTGGTACGAGTAATATTAATATTCATTGCAATAACGAGTAAATATCAATCAACCTGAGTATTCGAAATCATTTTTAATTACAATGATTTCATGTGTATATTTTTGTATTCGTTTTGAGCGAATAAAGTAGTTTCTTCCCGCTTTACCTTGTGTACTCATACGCCATCCATTCGGTTTTAAGGCCAGTTTACATGGCAGTATTTTGTATTACGACATGTCAAAAAATTCTGCATATCGTATAAAATCTTATCAAAGTAAGAGATACCATGGACACAAAATTCGACAAGCGGTCGGTAAATCTGCATTTTCTAAACCTTTTTAGAAACTTATGTACTCTCATCAGGATTGGTTATTAAAGTAAAGGTTAGTAAAACACCCACATCATGAATTGATGGTGTTAAGATTTTTATATAATCACGGTTATACTAAAATACGTGCTTCACTTCGGTACCCTTGTATGTTCCCTTTCGACGGCTCGACGCGGACAGATTCTATAATACGCCTGAAGAGATATCGATAGAATTGAGTTTTTGTAATCACTTGCAAAATAAAGTTGCATACAAAACAAAATAATGGATTCAATGGCTTGTTTTGGTAAACTTTAGTTAGAAAACTAAAACTAATAAGAAATTAAGGGAATTGAAAAAATCAAACTAAAGGTTATTCTCTGTGCTATCAATTCAGCTTTTTGGGCCGCTAAAACCAAATATGTACCTTCACACAAAATAATATCATGTGAACATGAAAAATAATTACAACAGACTATTGCTCTCTTTTTCTTAAATAAGGAAAGAGAATTTCATAACATTTTTACACCACACAAAATCGTTCTGCTTTGTATTACCGTGTAAACTGGACTTTAGTAACACAAAAGAGATACATCAGCGGAAATCACCCTTGGTTGCACATCTGCAATTTTAGCAGATATAGCATGATTTTTTGCTACAAAGCGTGAGTGTCTTTTTCAAGTGTTTAGCAAAATAATTATTTCAGCTGATTTTAGAGTAACGGAAAATATAAATATTTTGTTTTGCAAATTGAGAAGGAAGTTTAGAAAACAAATTGCAAAAATTTCATTATTCATCTTTTCGTTGGCCGTCTTTTATTGTTGACTTCTTCTTTGTCTTAATTTTATTTTTACTTTCTTCCGTATTCATTTTCTTCCCTGTTTTATTTATTTGTTTACAAAATTTAATAAAGCGAGTTTGCCGCATGAGATAAGCTAAGCCGCAGCCAATATTTGAAAAGCAACGCCGTCGATAAAATTTGCACGTGAAGCAACCGCCCGATTTTTTGCTTATTTCATAAAATTTAATAAAAATGATGTATAATAATAGGTATACTATTCACTTTTTACTATTTTGTAAATGCTTCTTTGAGAAACGTTAGCATTAATTTAATTCCAGCACAGGCATGTTTTGTGGCGGCCTTGCCGTCATACAGTTTTTTGAGCGCAGGAGTTTACGTGTTGAAATGTAGAAAAACCAGCAGCTGTTTTAGCATTTAGCAACATTTGCAAATACGGATCTGCAATGGTTTTTAGTTATGCATATTTGCTTAAGTGATGCAAATCTCGGTTTCATACACTTTGTTTTTGTAGTGTTGCAGACTATGGCACATATGCTACGGTTGCAATATCTGCAAGGTCTGCAAGGGTAATTTGCAATGAAGGGTGAGTTCCGCTATCGTATTCCAACCAATGTGTGTACGAATAAGAATCTTTAGAAAGCAGCAGTCAGTGTATATTCAAATGCAATTTGGGCGTATCCGTGCAGAGATCTGATATGTACCTGGATACATATGCATATCCATGGCTGGATACACGTCAAATATTCCATGTGGAAATATCATGTTACTCAACATTTTTCGCAGTTTTGAATAGAGAACTAAGCTTTAAATAAGAATTATTTTTAATGGTTTTTTTTCAAAAACGTTTGCCTTGTCTGAACGTTTCATCAGTTGTGCAATACTGAAAGTGCAAACCAAAAAAAAAAAAAAAACACGATAAGTGCTTTTGTCTAACGTATCGTTTTCTACAAAAAAAAAAGTTATCAATTTTTATTTCAGAACTTCGCACATAAGAACAGAAACAACTTCTGGAAAATATTTATATATGTATATTAACTTGTTTATTTGTATTGATTTGTAATTCAAATATTTTCAAGTAAACACACTACAAAACCTCTTCATTCTGCTATTGATAAGTTTTGCGTTTTCAATTAATTAAAAAGAATTTTTTTTTTTTTTTTTTTTGTTATACTTAAGAAAATTTGTTTGGCCAAAAAAGAAAAAAAAACAGTGTATGCAAAATTATGTCAAGGTATCATCCATCTATTACTTTG
Organism: Sturmia bella; assembly: GCA_963662145.1. Classification (NCBI taxonomy): domain Eukaryota; kingdom Metazoa; phylum Arthropoda; class Insecta; order Diptera; family Tachinidae; genus Sturmia; species Sturmia bella. Next base: position 48,880,539 of record OY759172.1, on the reverse strand, counting down.
TAGTTGTATCGTTCAACAATTCAGTGAACAGAAGATAAAATCATAAATTAGATATTTTTTTATGTTGGTGGTGTATTTTCTCACTCAAGTGTTTAATTTATTGGGTACAGAATTTTACACATGTTTGCTTTAAGTGTTGATGTGATATTTTTATGCATTAGCAGACGCCGCTTATGAGATTAAGAAAACGAAAAACATTGAGACAACTAAAAATGGAAATGTAATTAAAAAAACAAATTATTTTACATTCTTCAATGAAAGTGATTTCCATATGCAGGGTGACGATTTTGATTTTTGTGAAAACACATTTCTGGCGATTATTTTCCTGGTACTATTTTGTTTGTGAGTCTTTATCATAAATTTGGGTGAGCCAATGTTCCACTTACATTCCTGATTTTACATTCTCGTTTACATCCCTGATACGGCAAACGAACAAAAAAAAAAAAAAAACGAACGCTGCAAACGTAAACAAGCTTTGACGAAACTAGCATGTAAATATTGAGTACCACACACACAAAAATCATGTAATCAGTTGCGCAGACTTTATGAGTAGACTTTGGCAGCAATTTGTTTATCTTCAGTTAGTTTAAACAACGAATCACTAAACATTAAATTCTCCTTGATGTCAAGCATGTACATATTTCATTAAAAATAATCTGCACTAATAAGTTCTGGAATAAACTACAGCCAGTTACTGTAAACATATTCTGAGTGTAAATTAGTGCACTACGGATTGATAGCCCGTTTCTGTGAATGCATAATCTGCTGTCCTATACTATAACTGGCTAAAATTAGAGATATCTCCAAAAATTTCTAAACTCAACTAATACTATGTTTATACGTAGCCTATTCACAAACAAAAACTATTCGCAAATAAATAATTCACTAATTATGCGTAAATGCGAATGCAGCAAATTTGTATTTTTTAGTGAAGCCAGATGGTAAAAATGTAACTAATTGGTAACACTGTTAAGCACAACATATGTTCAGAAAAAGACGTGATTGCTAAAATAATAATGGAGAAACGAAAAATTATGATGTTTCTTACAATTCAATTAATGCATAAAAGCCACGAAACATTGCAAGAACGGTTCAACAAAAGGCATGCAACTTTTGTAATCGCTAGAGAAAGAAGAAGGCGCAGATTTGCTTTCGTGCAATTTTTTGTAAATTATTTTCTTTCTGTCATATGATTGTACGTGTGCCACATCGAAGAAAACTTTAAAACCTATAAAAAAAAAAGTGGCAACTTTTTGTGTTTTATTTGCGAATAGCTTTTTAATCAGCACTTGTTTTCGTGACTTAGCTATTCACAAATAAAAAATGTATTTACTGTTTATACGCCAAATTTTTCTATTCACAATAATTTTATTCGCGAATAAGCAGTACTTATAAATGTAGTATAAAGGTAAGTACTCTGGTTAAAATTCCACGCGGAGAGTTTTGTCAAAATGCATGTAAACAAAATTCGCTTGAACTTTTCATGAAAAAATGTTGCAGAAGTAGTACTCTGCTCATTTTGAGAAAAACATGTGAAATGTATCTGGCAACATTTTCTTTTTGTTGCGAAATAATTGTAGTGGCTATTCCTCCACGTGGAATTTTTAGCAACAGCTGACTGCTGATATTTTCATTGCAAAAATTTAAGTAAAATTTTTTGCACAAAAAAAAATTAAATGCAAAGTAAAAAAGAAAACCAAAAAATTAAATTCAATGCGACAGAAATGCGGGAACTGATATCAGCCGTGAAGAAAAAGAAAATTATTTGGGACTTCTTTGTTCATTTTGATGTATTTGTATAAAAAATTAACTTTTTATACCGGTATTCATATAAAATAAAATGTTGCTCAAATACATTTTAGAAGAAATTTGATAGGAAAATTTGTTCTAAAATGTATTTCAACAATGTTTTATTTTTTATGAATACCGGTGTTATTCTATAATTAAATTTTTCTCATCACAATCCAAATTGCAAAACATATGGGTTTTGTTTACAAACGTAAAACAGTGTAACATACTTTTAATGAAAAACTCGTTAAATTGTGTAAAACCGCGGGATAGGCAACATTAGATACATGTAAAATTTTCCGTACGAAAAAATCAATGTTGCTCAACATTTTCCGCAGTTTCGAACACAGTACTTACCTTAAGAGAGTTTTAGCGACGACCGTACTTTTTGTGAGAGAAAATTAAAATTTTAGCGCCGTTGCTAAAATCTTAATTTTTTTTATTCAAAAAAGTCAAAATTTAGAATTTAGGTTCAAAAAATATTTGTTTTTAGCAACAAAAAATTAAGATTTTAGCAACAGCGCGAAAATTTAATTTTCGCCCACAAAACTTTTTTAAAAGTTTGCTTCTTAGAGATTTTTAGCGAAGTCTCTAATTTTAGCGAGTTATAGAATAGGGCCGCTGGCAATTTATTCCTTCCAATTACGGTCATTCCGTTACAACAGAAAACACAAGTCAGAAAAAGCCAATTTGGCAAAGGCCACCGATTGTGTTTTTTTTTTTTTTTTTTTTTTTTTTTTTTTTTTTTTTTTTGTTTTGGAAAATGTAAGTTTTCTTTTCTGTGTTTCTCTATAATCGATAAAATCATTTAAGACTTTTTTTAAAAAAGCGTGCACTTTTAATACACGTCTGCCCTTCTTTAGCATCCACATTTTAAATACAAATACATATATTTTCAATTGCTTGCTTTTGCAATTGGTTAATGTTTTATTTCCATTTCCATTTATTTATATTTTTATTTGCTTTTTGGTGGTAATCTTTCAACGCCTTATTATTCTGTCTAAAAGTTCAAGAGACGCATTTTTCATATTTCATATTTATTGAATTCGATTAAAAACATTTTTTTTTTCAATTTATTTTAAAGGCAAAATGAAAAACCACAAACAAAATGAGTAAATATAATCGAGTTGTATGAATTTTTTTTTTTTTTTTTTGTTTATAATCAGATAAGTATGTATATATTGAGTTATTTTCAAATGCTGAAGAAAAAGCCTTTTAAAATATAAATCATGGTACAAGTTCAATGTTCAACCATTTTGCTCTCTATTAAAAAAAAAAAATGGGGGGAGTAGTATAAGACTATAAGTGTATAAGTGTAGTATAAGTGTTTTGCTTATTGGTGGCCAACCAACAACAGTGTCATAATTTCAAGAGGAGGTCATCGATTAAACGCAAAGAAACATATTAAAGTGTTAATGATTTTGAGAAAATTTTGTACAACACATCTTTTAATGTCGGCTGACAATGAGATAAAAATGTTTATGCTGATCTTTTGCTGTAAAACCATTAACTTTATTTATGTTAATTGTAGTGTCAGTCAGTGTAACTGCCAAACGATTTGTTAATCTCACAAATAAATGTTTAATTTATTATTTTGTATGGAAGGTGGGTGCCCCTCACCACTCGACCTTAAGAGACGCCCAAAATATGGGGACATATTTGATAGATTTCCAAAAATAGTGTTTATGCGATTTTTATGAGCGATATAAAAATGTTGGAATCACTTATAAAATTACGCAATTTTGTAATAAAAATTTTATTTTTGATTAGACAATAGTTAGGCTAACAAAATTTTTTCCAATAAAATGCCATTAAATGTATTGGGAAAAACAGCAATGCCAAGGCTGCATAAAAATGCCTTGCCCTGCTTTTCAAAACCTAATAGTATTGTACTACAAACAAGATATATACGTACTCATAAGTAAAGTTAAGTAAATAAACAAATGTTTTATTTTTTTAATTAAATTAATTGTATTTTCTTCGATCTTTTTAATTTTAAAATGAAATTTCTAAACATTTATTTAAGCTTGAGGTCTGATTTTTTTTCATTTCTAAATTTCCAATCTTTCGCTATCTGCTGGGTGGCATCATCAGGGATGGGGGTAATGTTTTTTAAGGAGGTTTACCTTAAAACCAAAAAGCTCCTATTTATCATGGTATTTTTTACATGCTGGTACTCTATGTAGGTTTTTTTCGTTTTTCTGCAAAGCTCCTTAAAAAAAACTATATTTCCATCCCTGATGATGCTACCCAGTAGTTAGTTGTCTTTGGTTTTACTAACCAAAAAAAAAAATATATACATATATAAATAAAATATAATATAATAATAATACGTATTTTACTTGCAATGCCACGTTTGTAGGCTTAGAGAAAAAGCTATAAAGCTCTCTAGGCTAATGCACTATTCCTGTAGTGCCCGCAAATTCACTAGAAGTTAAAGCTCTTGCTTAGAAAAACTTTTATTTCAATTAAGTTTAAGCTGTACATCAGCATATCAATTGATGATTATTCATGATTTTCTAAGCAATGTTTGGCCACAATGCCACAAACGTTAAGTAGCACGTATGTATATTTTTAATATAATTAAAATTGGAGTTTAAACGCAGAATTTTCTTTGTTTAGACGTAGTTTAAATATTCAGTGATTTACATATGCAATTGCTAGTTTAAACATATTGTTACAACTATCGAAAATCACGACGTTCTTATAACCTCTCAGTTAACTTCAGTTCAATAATTAAATGCTTAAGGGTATGCCTTCTACATCCGGTAAAGAGGTCTAATTTAAATAAATAGGATCATTGTCATACAAACGAAATCAACAGAACTGCAATAGAAGGTTCTGGACTTGCCTCAAGCTTTGGGACAAACGACGCACAACAGAAGTGTCGAAAGTAGAACTCGTAGATTAGTTTCTGTATTAGACAATACTGCAGCGCAAAACCCATAGCACTGGCATCAGGCGTAGATGGTTCTTGACTTAGAAATTTCTGGACTCTTAATTGGAGTATAAATAGTGGCACTTTGAGATCAGTATTGTTTTAAATGTTGTGTCTTAAAGAACAAGCTTATAAATTCAATCTGATTTTTACAGCCGAAATGTTATCAGCGTCAAAATTGTTCGAGTAAAGTGATTTTATCTGAGTTGAATTGTTAAAGGCCGTGTTACACTATCCTACTCAATCGTACGATTCATTCACTGGAAATTGCTAGCTAAATCTGATAGAACACTGTCCTACTTTAAAAAGTCGCATCAAAACGGCCACACTATTATACTTTTGTAAACGACTTTGAAAAGCAACTCTGATCGCATAGAAAAAGATAGTTTTTGAAAATTTTCAAAAGATTAACAAATCGGACAGACTTGTCAAAAAGTCTTTCACACACATACATTTTTAGTCCAGACTATCACACTTTTTGGACACACATGTCATTTTTAACAGATCGTACGGTTCAGTAGGATTGTGAATCATGGCCTTAAGGAAGCTTTTAACTATTCAGCGCCAATTTTTGACTTGCTATTTAAATGTGAATGTATTTATTTTTACCTTAATTTAAGTTATATTTAAATGCAGTTTCAGTTTTTCAGTCGTAAATAAGTGTTCGCATTTAACTACATCAAAAATATGGTAACACCTTTTCATTTTTAAATTTTATGGAAATCTCTCCATACAAGAGCTGTTTTTTATTGTAAGAAAAAAATTATTTTTAATGGAAATATATTTTATATATTTATTTGAGCTTAAGGTCTTTTAGCATTTGAGTAATTATGTTTGTTTTTGAAAAAACCAATCAAAACATTTTTCATTATTATTGTCCTGAAGAAGCTATCCGAAGGAGAGCGAAATATTGACAAAAATAATTACTCAAATTCTAAAAGACCTTAAGCTCAAATAAATATATAAAATATAAGAAAAAAAAGGCGTCAAAATAACTAAATATTAAATTTAATGGAAATAATTACTTTATTACCGACGATGAAATTTTTTTTTTCTTAAATAAAGCCGTTTAATGATTATATTATTAGTATGTCATGTCTTGCTGTTCTCTCCCACAATATTAATAGTTTATTTTGGAGCTCTGCTTGAGGCAAAATCTCATACCTGCGTCTGTGTGTGTGTGTGTGTGGGCTTTGCTTACTTTTTAAGCCCATCAGTAACAAGAACCATATGATTAATTTATAAAACATAAATTAGATTTAAATGGCCAAAGCTGCTCATTTAAGTTACAATCAAATAAGTGCTGAAAAAATAAATTTTGTGCTTAAATGAAAATTAAAGCTAAATGGCATTTGATTATCAACTCGAAAATTGGCCATAAGTGCTAGAAATTTCAGAGCTGAGTGTGTTTTATTATTATTAAATAATAAATAAACGTGACAACAAATAAAATAAAATTAATTTATTTTATTATTCATGAAACGTTGCCTATTTTATTCAGGCTTCTTCAGGGGCTATTTTTGCGATTGAAATTCTATTTATTGGTTTTTCCACTCAATTTTTTGGCGTGGTATAAAATTGAAAAAAAAAAAAAAATCAATACTTAGCTCAACACTATTTTCACAGAAACGGTATTTTGGTTACTTTATTGTTCGGTATTAATTCTAAGCGTTTTGTTGTGTATTAAAATTACACGTTTAGTTAATTTTCTCCATTGTGTAGATCTATCTGTAAACAGTTTTTAAAGTTTTAAAGCTTTTACATGACAATATTTGATTGTCAAGTTAAACATCAATATATAATATATTGCATATACCGTGTCAACACTACTGCCGACAATGTCTACAGAAGATCGCCATATGGTCCCGTTAGAACTACCTAGTCAGCAGGCCCGTAGCAACCCAGGGGCTAGTGGCAAAGCCCCCCCCCCCCCTTACGTATCTCCTTACCCTACGCGTTTTTCTAAAAAATAAAATTGAATAAAAAGGTTTAATGGGTTAAAAATTGCAAAAATTAATTTGCCCCCGCACACGAAGTTGGGTTGGTACGGGCATGCTAGTCAGTAGTTGATTTTCAATGACAAGCATGCATGTTAAATGGCAATAGAAGAAAGTTTGCATTTGCGGTATAATATGTCAGTAGTACTGGTGACCATGTCAATAGTCACCACTCAATAGATATATTCATAAAAAGATAAATTGTATTTTAGCTGAGTTTTAGGAACATCAAATCGCAGCTCAATTCAAATTCTTATAAATATGCCCATTTGTTTCCTCTATAAATTGTTCAAGCAAAATAATGCGCTTTCGCCGCCTGATTTTTCTCGTGACATTCACCTAAATGCTGAACACCTAATCCACTGGATGATTTTCCCTGGAACATAAAGCCAAAAAAAAAAACAAAAAAATTAAAACTTTGCCACATCTGGCCGTTTTGCTTGTTTAAAATCCATCAAACTGCCGAAACAGATGACTGACAGATTCGCGGAGAGGGCTAAAATGTGTTAAATGATGCGTAACAATTTGTGACTCGTTTTCAATATACATATGTTACAGTTTTCTGCTAAAATTAAAACGAACGTCATTATGGATTAATAACACTGCCCTTAATTTGATTTATTTTATATTTTTAAAAGCATACACAAAAACTATAGAAGCAAAACTTTTAATAACGTCAGTCGGTATATTGCAAATAATGCACTGCAAAATTTAATAAAAGAAATTTTTCTATAATGAGCTAAAAATACTGCACACACCGGCATACTCACATGCATACATGTGTATGTACCTTGACATAAGCATGTGTACGTTTTCATGAGTTATCGATTTCGACAATACTGGGCAAATTATTTATGTTTTTGACTCATATTCATTAAAATGTTTGAATAATTTGTTCAACATATTTTTGAGGTTTAAAAATAAATCTTTTTTTTTCTGTTGCTTTTAAAATAGCTTGACATAGATTTTTTAATAGACTTTAGCTAATCTTTTTAGCAATTTAAAAAATTTTGGTACCTAAACTTGAGGCCAGCATTAATTTTTTATGGCATACGTATTACAGTTCCGCTGCAGTACTGAAAGCTGTTGCTTATTTCCGGCAAAAATGTGGGATATTTTGTTGCCTAGCTCAACTACTTGTGGCCAAAAATCAGTTAGAATTAAAACTCTAGCTTAACAAAACTTTTCTGTAACTCAATTGCAGCCTAAACTTGACTCTGCAGGAAATCAGTAAACCACTTGTCATTCATTGTTTTTGGAAATAGAAATTTACCAACGTGGCAAAAAATGTCAAACAGCTGACTGAATTTTAAGCGCTGGTTTTTTTTTTTTTTTTTTTGTTTAAATGTGGTTTAAGTATTCTTTGATTTAATGGTTTATCGGCTTAAACGTAAATTAAACCAGACTCGAAATTGAACTTGCACTGATTTCTTGGACACTAGCGTCTATATAATTTATATTACATGTGATTTCAAAATCACATAATTTTAATCACATACATATGTAGAGCAGGCGTGTTCTGTTAACCAAGTAGTTTTCAAAACCAAGAAATGTTTATAAGCAGGCGAGTTGTTATGCCACAAATTACTCGAATTGGCAACATACGAACGTAGAATTTCAACCGAAATTCTACTAAAGGCAAATCTAGCTTTTAGGGGAAAAAACAAAACAAAAAATAACATTTAAAATGCCGGAGGCGAAAGAATGTTTTTACATTTACAAATCAGTTGTCTTCATTCTTAGATACGACCAAATGTGGCTGTTTTTTAAATTATTATATTTTTTAACGTAAAATATAAGGTATTCAAATACTATTTTTTTTTTTTTTTAAATAAAACAAACACCAAACTGTGAAGCTTTTTTGCTTGTCTGTAGAAACACTCAGATCCTTTGGGAGGAATCGAAGATTCCTTGGAGAAGACTCTTAGTAGACAATACAACCAATTCATCCAGGGAGATGTTCAATTTTCAATATTAATTATTTTTTTAATGCTTTTCAATAGTTTATTACAATATACTCGTAGCTTCATTTTATTCACTTTCGACCAGGAATGTGTATCTTTTTGTCTTTTATTTCTGTATAGTCGAAAGTCGGATTTAAGAAATTTGAAATTATTTAAAAGAATTGTTTTGAAATTTTCAACTCCACAACAGGCTTCGTAGTGTCCAGATATAAAGTTTGAAATTTCATTGCTATTGCTCTTTGTTTAATCAAACATTTGCAGACATTACTTCTTCTTTCCTGCTCCGAAAAACTCTTCTAGTTCCGGTGTTAATGCATATGCAGAGGTTGTGCTCTTAATATTCGCTCGATGATCAAAAATATAACTTTCAAAAACCAAAAAGTTAATAGGATTCGTTTGACAGAAAGGGTCGACAATTTTAAAACCACGCGATTTCGACTTGCAATAGATTTCGAAACTACTTGATTTTAAATCATTTACGAATTATGTGATTTCAAAATTATGTGATTTTTTTTTATGTAATGCTACAGCAGGTATAAGATAAAAATTGCATGATCTCAATTAACATGTGACTCATACTCAAAAAGTGCTATGTGGATATAAAAAATTTTACTCGGCAAAGAAAAAATTGGTATTTTTCACTGAGAATGCTAATGAAATTGTAGTATATGGTGTTGATTACTTTATTGAGCTTTAGCTCAGTTTTCATTCCTCAGAATCGAAAAAGGTTTGTTTGTGGTATCATTGGGCTCGCATCAACATTTTCAAAAAAGACTAGAAAAGTAGACTTGTTGACTGGCGAACATACCATTACTGCTTCACGTTCATCATGACTGTCATCAGCACCACAATTTCCTCGAACCCAGGTCATAACTAATTGCATGCTGTTTTTAAGTAGTAGCTTTGTTTATATTTAGCAGTATTATTTATAAAGGGCATATAAATTCTACTAGTATTAAAAATATTAATTAGGGTGATTTAATTAGAGGTGCACTTTTTGATTTTAAACTTACGATAAACAGAAGTTGGACGCTAAATGTGGATTTTAAAAAAAAGCCAAAAATAACAACTCGTTTAGGAGACGTAAAATTTACTACTGTTGGCATTGACAGAACAAGGTCCTCGATTTCACAGTCATTTGATTACGAATTGTGTGTGATCTCAAAACCACATAACTGAAATTTTAAAAAACTCATGTAATTATAAATCACATGAAATTTCAAAATCAAACGACTTCGACTAACGTGTACTTGCATTGATTTTTATTGACAAGTGATTTTTAAATCGCATGGTTTCAAAATCACATGAGTCAAAAATCACATGATTTCAAATCACATATCACCAGCAAATTTAAATTGTTTCAAATGACATATGATTTTTATATTAATCCACAAATTGCATGTCTACTGCAGTTTTCAGAGTTATTTTAACTTGCATAAATTACTCGCAAACAGCTGATTTTAGCTAAAAACTACAACATTTTTTTAAATTAAGTTTTTGTTTTTTTTTTTTTGCTTTTAGAAATATTTAAATTTTTGAGTAAGCGTGAACGACAATTAGTCGTGCCTTATAGAAGAGTTAAAACATTTAGCCATAACAAATAAGCTAGAAGTCAGAATCGAATTTTATTAAGAAGAGAAGTGACTGGAAAAAAATTTTTTTTTGGTATATTCTACTCCAAAAATCAATAAAATTTAATAAAAAACATACATACGTTACAATAAAAATAATTATTTAATTTGTAAATTATTTTATGAAATTCGCAATAATTTAATCGCTAAAACAAGCATGTGATTTGAAATCGATATTTACCTAACTTACGAGTCTAAAATCCAACGAATTCAAAAAAGTGCTCTTCTAGCTTTGTTCATGATAAAAATTGCTTTGTTTAAACGCAGTTTATAGAACACGGCTGCTACTTTTCTTTAGTACTAAGTTTCGTTTTTTTGCTTAATTAAAATAAAATCATCGTTTTTAAGTGTATTTGTGCGCAAAGTTTTCGAAAAACTTGTTATGTATTGTTAGTATTTATTTGTGTGCAGTAGTGTTTTTGCCAATGAGGTTGCTAATCGTGACCAATTGTATCAAACTAGAAACATATGTATTCGCTAAGGTTCTTTTAGGGTAATCCGCATAAGAAGGCTTTTATCCTCGTTTTTTTTTTAGTTTTTGTCTCTTTTCACGCAGCTGAATAGAAAATGACTAGCATTTCTATAATCAAAATATAATTAGATATACATTTTTATTACCTTCATGGTAACCAAAATCCATTAAGTGTCACCAAATGCTTCGCTTGAAGAAACTCAAATCTAGGAATATCAAAATTGAGCTCAGTGTTGTCAAGCAAAACAAACAAAAAGATGAAACAATATTTTAACGATAAGTTTATGAACACACATGGTGGGTAGCAGGCGACTCTTTTAAGTCTTGGAAAAATAAACAACTATAGCAAATTTATTCATCTTTTTTATAAAAAAGAAAAAAAAACAGACACACAAACCCACATGTATTTATATGCATACGTGCATGTATGCTGGCAAGGATAAAAGATTCGTTCCTTTTAACAATCACCTTTGTGCTTAAGAATATAATACATATTTATTTATCCATTTTGCTGACAATCAAGGTCAGATTAGATTATGTAGCTATAAAATCATATTAAGCTTTAATATTCAGCACTTGCTTTTTTGGGTGACAGGAATGGGGGAATTAGTGAAAAAAAAAGGACGATATACATGATTGTTGCCTGTCTTTAATGTTGCTGTGCTGGCGAATAAGACAGAAAAGGACAATAATTGTGTGGAGGTAAGTGTATCGTACAGAAAATGTAATTGATACATATGTACGTGTTGTATAATGGGAAAATGTATGTATTTTAAAGCATACATTTAGGCTTCTAAAGCTATTTACTATAATTTATCATAATAGTTTTTTCATTCTTAGGTCTATAGGAACTCGGCGTCATACCCAAAGCTCCTTCGTTTCCTACAACGTATACCCCACAGGTGGGTTATGTTCTTGAAGGTTTTGCTCTCTAGACGGCGCACCGTATTTGTGAGAAGGTGGGGCATTTACATTAATAGTTCTCCGCCCACTATCTCCTCCACATTCTCTACATTCATCTACTCCCGCTGTGAGTAACCTGTTATCACTACCATTGTTCTACTCAATTCGATCTTAATAAGTCTTCGTTTTTTCTCTTATGGATCTCCCCTCAGCATTCTTGTAATGACTCCCACAATTTCATTATTCATGATGCAATTGTCATACTTCTAGGGAAAAATCGTCAAAACCGTTAAAAGTGCGCATAGTCTGAAATCGTCAAACAAATCGTCCTAGATAGAAAATTTTGTTCCACACAAAATCGTAAATCTCGTAAGATCTCGAAATTGAATGGTGTTATGACCGAAAAATACCTCTGTCCACACAAGCAAACACACAAATGCTGTGTGTTTGTTGAAGGGTAGACCCTACATTTTAACAGCGTCGGTATGAATTTCTACGTTGTTTGTCAACTCATTCGCTTAGAAACTTTATTTTGAATTAAAAATGTATACAGTAATTTTAGCTTTCAAGAAAACTATCTTTACAAACCACTTTGTTTTGTGCCAACAATATTCACTTCATTGCAATTATATAAATATTTTTTTGTTGGCAAAAATTTTCCCATGTGCATGGAATTTAATTTTCATTAATATAATTCAAGATGTGCTTAACTTTTCCAAATTTTGTTTTCTTTGCACATTTTGTATAATTTGTTATTACTAAGTTTTTAAATAAAATAATTTTGCATTTGAAATGAAAAATCCCACAAGAATAATTGTGGTCGTTTTTGTAGAACATTCAATTCTGTTCGGGCGCATTAATTTATGCATTATTTCAAATATTGTTTCTAATCTACATACATATTATATGCAGACACACACACACACACTCATTCACTCAGATATGTAAGTGTGTAGATGCCTGTATAAAGATTTGCTTTTTTCCATTTAATTTATTTGTATTAAGCAAAATCAACGTCTATCACTTCTTTGACTTCCTTTGCCATTTTGTCTGTTTACTTAACAAAAATATAAAAAAAAAAAAAAAATCTTCAAACGGTGAAGGGATGGATGTTCCCAAAAATACACATGCTTCAAAACTACAATTTGATCTCAAGGTCATAATTTTTTCTTCTTTGCACTTTAGTTATTACAGCCATTTATTTTATTACAGATAATTATTTACAAGTCAGGCCAGTGTTGTCGCACATTAGATAATTGTTGTAATTTGCCATTACGAAAAAGAAATAGCAAGATAATTAGGACAAAATGCTGACAAAGCAAGAGACATTAAAAACGAGTTTGTGATCTCGAAAACTATAACTATTAGAGACATTACGACTGCGAACCAATAATTAATTAAATAAAAAGCCACTAAATTGTTGCTCTAAGAAGATATTTAACTTTTCAACATAGTCCCCTTTAAGTTCTATATACTCAAAGCCTTTGTATACCATTCGTAAAATATTTTTCGAGGTCATCAAAATGGGCATTTGTTGGTGTCAAATTCCACGATGCAGTTATCCATGTTTGAGGCAAATAACTTGTCTGTCACTCGGGTCTGAAGCCAGAGACCAGGACGGATGGGGAAGCGATTCGTAGCCCAATTAATGGATTTTTTTCAATGAAATCCCTTGCTTTGATTAGAAAACGGGAAACGCAAAAAGTTACGGACTTATTGCACCGCAGGCATACTGGGCTAAAGAAATGACTGTTGGGGTAGGCTGTCACACAAATTGCGCTAACTTTTCGATACTTTAAGATTAAAATGCTTCTACAAAATATTACAAATAGCCTGGACAAGGCCACCAAATAAAATTTCCGTACTAAATCGCTCCTCGAGTTGCGCAACTTGTGCCTTTTCGTCGCCCGCCTCTGCATTCAGAAATATTAATTTTTGTTGTTTAAAACATAATAATATACAATTTTAATGTGTTTACCCAATTTTTTTTTTTTTGTGCCGCCGACTCTACTTTGATGAACACAAATTAAATTTTTTCAATACATTAGTTTCTCCCAGAATGAAATAAAAATATTGAAAAATGAAAAAATATATATATGTACATATGTATAATGTAAGAGCCAGTGGAAACTTATTATTTTAGGTCTGTCTAGCTTCTTGGCCGTCTATATGTTGCCAACATTTCGTTGCTGCCTCTCAAATCGTCCATAGACTCGAAAAATCTTTGAAAAGCTGTTTTAAACTTTGCGCCGCTTACACTGCTACTTAGTTTTGAAAAAAGTGATAAGAATTATGTATTGAAGCTTTGTTAGAACATTTTGTTTACGAGTCCTCGTTATTTTCATAATATTCGCAAACATTTTAATCTTGTTTACTGAATAATGAATAGATGCCATTGAAAAAAAAAACTTTATTTCTCTCATACACAAAAACAAATAGAGATACTTGAAGAATATTAAAAATTGTGCCATATGTGTAGAAAATCAAAATTAAAATAAACTAAACATGAATTTTCTGTCGCCTGATGATATATTCAGTGGCGTGAGACGTAAAAGTCTGTGTAATGGCTCTCTTTCAACGCTCACCAATAAACACCACAATGACAGCGGCAGCACGACACCGAGTAAAAGTAAAAAAGAACGCAGACGTGGTAGTTTCAATGAGCCCACCACCAATTCGAGTGCTAAAGAAAATGGCGGCAGAAGATCTTCATTGGTATCAAGGTAACTGAAACTGCTAAAAAAAATAGCCGCAGAGAGCGACAAAGAGAGAGAGAGAGAGCGAGATTAGTTTATTTATGAGAACATCTTGTGTATAAAAAATATAACTTAATATTTTTTTTTTTTTTTTGGAAATTTTAGATGGTTTAAACATATCTCTGATGCTGCTGAGCAATACAAGCCCCGCTCTAAGAATGCTAACCAGGAGCCCGTGGACGATCCAGCTATTGCTACTTTACCACATTCCAATACACGCGAATCACTGGAGTTGGCACCCGAAAGACCTCCACCACAGTCGGCCACAGCTACCCTGATAACCACACCTTTGGCACCCATGATGCCCATACCTTCGGTGACTCAAGAACGCAGCGGCTTTGCACAATCTAATAATAATGCTGATGTCCAACTGCGTAACGGACGTCGTGAAAGCACACCCACTTCATCGGCAGCCACCGGCGGTGATGCTTATCCACCCTATTACAATATAAAACAAAGATTAAGTCACAATGAATTGTCACCCAATACGAGTGCTGTCAATCGTACCATGTCAACGCGCAGTTGTGGGGAGGCCAACCATAATTATAGTAATACCTCACCCGAATTTGCTGGCGCGAATGGTGTTACCCTGCGACATACTCAATCCGCTAGGCAGGCTAATGGGGCGGGTGCGGAAGATGCCAATACCACTTCTGCACCCGGCGTGGTGAATAAACGTGATAGCGCTAGCATTGTATATTCAAACAATTCCAATAACACCCGTACTTTAATGCAGTCGTCACCCCCCTTAGTTGAACCTACCGCTATTCAGATCAGCATAAGTCCGGCCCATACCGCCGAACCTGTACTGACGCCAGCCGAAAAGCTAAGACGCTTGGATGCCAGTATTCGCGATGGTTTAATGGAGAAGCAAAAAATTATTTGCGATATGTTCCGTTTACCAGTTGAACATTTCCATGAGATCGTAGACATAGCGGCCATGCCAGAGGCACCCAAAGACAGTACTGATATCGCATTGGCCGCCTATGCCCAGGTTCAGTCTTTAACTGAGGTCATAAACGACTACATGAAGGTGACACCCGAGCAAGAGGTTTCAGCTGTGTCTACGGCTATTTGTGATAAATGTCACGAGAAGCGGGAAAATCAAGCGCATACCCGTGCCCGCTCTACGGTGACTTGCGTTAAGACAGACGCTAAGTCCACCTGTTCAGATACACCACCGCCTTTGCCACCACCAAACAAACAAATGGCTCAGGCTCAGCAGCAGACACCAGCACCCTTGGTGACCAAAATGCAGACTTGTGCGTTGGAAGAGCCCAATATACATGAAGACGATGATGGGTATTGTGAAATCGATGAGTTGCGTTTGCCAGCTTTACCTCCCTTGACAAAGACACCAGCACCAGCAGCAGCAGCAACAGCAACAGCTGTAGCAGTAGCATCACCAGCAGCAAAAGTAGCTGCAGCCAAACAAGGATCACCACCACCCCCTCTGCCACCTCCAGCTGGCACATTTAAAACTCCCCCTCCACCACCACCGCCTCCAGTGAAAACGCCCACAAATCAAAATGTCTCCATACCAACTACTTCCAATAACAGCGCCATCTCCACCACCTCCACCAGTAACGCCAGCTCTGCTGTAAATACAACTCCCGAATTAATTAAACGTCAAAGCACGATAAGTGCCGATAGCATTCCTGAAGAATCAGCTGATGAGGTAACGCATGCCCTAAACGATCACATAAAAGAAAAACTTGTTGCAAAATCAAACGAAATTAAGGAAGCAGATGAGACAAACGAGTCTGCCACCAAAGAAATTATAGAAACCGAAAAGACCCCAGATTTACCTCCGCCAGCAGCTGATAGCCTTAAGAAAAGTCCTCAAGAAACTCCTCACAATGAAACACCTCCAAAAACAGAAGCTTGTGCTCCCATAGCAACCATCGAAGATGAAGATGACAAAGATGAAGACTCAGCCATGCATACAGCTGAATGTGATGAAAGTGATCCGTTGGAAGAAAATGCGAAAGTGAAAGCCACACTAAATGAAAGTCAAGATAAAGACATCAATGCTAATGATGCTGCTGCTGCTTCTGCTGCAAGTCCCATATTGACAACTTCAATGGTGGCAGAACCACAAAGACAAAACAGCAATGCGACACAAGCAGACGATGATGTGTCATTGACTAGTGAACATATCGAAATAAATGATGCCTACGAGTGTTTGGTAAGATATTCGTACTGAAATAAAGTTTTACACCTCAAAGAGCGCTGTTTAATGTACGCTTTTTCAATTGATATTTAAATATGAAATTACGAAGTTTTCCTATAAATTTCTATGGAAATCAGTATGTACAATGCTGTGTTAAAGGGTTGTTTGAACATTTCTGATGCTCATTTCAGTTCATGGGAATTATGAAATAAGTAGTTGAGTTTGAAACAAACTTTTAAGAATTTTTCAAGTATACTGATGAGTTGATTACCACCAACGAAATGTCGTCGGTGTATAGGCAGCTGAAAAAGACTGCAAACATTTTGAAAAGGTTCATTTTTGGACCTGAATTAATAATTAAAAGTAGTTGCATTGTTTCTTGATTAGTTTATTTATTTTTGACTATTTTTGTATTCTTTTTATTAATCAAGAATTTTGTAAAGCAGAATAATTTCAATTACAATTCTTTTTTAAAAGGAATATAATTGATTAGTAGTTTTAATCCAAATTTAACATCTATACATACATACATGCATACACACCCTGCCGGCAACTCAGTTAACTAGTAATGAATTATAAGCTAACTTTTTTACAACTGGTGATGGTTGACACTTAGATTATTTTCAATGGAGATGACTGACTATTTTAACATTACGATGTCCTAGGAGGTAGTCAATTGTCCGACGCTGCATTACTTTTCAACTAACTTAAAGTTAGCTACTTTAAAGTCAGTAGCCACAGAAAAAAAATGTACAAATCAAGGCTGATTTTACATTTCTCGGTGGTAATATTATATTTTATTAAATTAAATTTCATCCTATTTTTTTTTTTTTTTTTTTTTTTTGGTGGGATTCGAACCACTGAGCCTCAAGACTGGTGAGCAGCCAACTTAACCCATTCAGCCATCGCTACATTTAAAACGAATGCGACAATAGGCAATTCAATTCAAGAGTTATTTACCGTGTATGTGTGTATGTTAGTATTTGAATTTTGGATGAACTCTGCACTACGTTTCGATTGTATTGTAGCTAATTTGAAGCTAGTCCATAAAAGTTAACGTAAAGTTAATTATTTTAGTAGTCGACTACCAATTTGCTGGTAGGGCACATACATACATACACACATGCATATGTATAATATTTGCGGTTTTTACGCTTCGTGTTAAAGTACTATTTTAGATCTTGGAGATATTTTAAATTTAATAAATCTTGATAAATTTAAAACTCGGCAGCAACAAATCTCATACATTTTGAATTTACTAAATTAAAACCTCTGCAATGCGAAAAACAGTAGTAGATTTAGTAAATGTTGTAAGTGGATTTATTTACAAGCATGAAACAGCTGACAGATTTGGCACCAAATTGTTTTTTGCTTACATATAATAAAGTGAATTGTAAACATTTCGTAAACTTACAATGGAAAGACAAAACAAGTAGAAAATATTAAAAAAGTTATCGCGAAAAAAGCTGGAACAAAAGATGGGCTGACGCAGAAGTAAAAACACTTGCACTTCATCATTTCATTAACTTCGATTTGATCAATGGCATTTTGAACCAAATAGTTAATAATTTTTTCTCTCACGGTTTCCTTAGGTATTTTCTTTTTTAGATTTTATTTCTTTTGATGTTTTACGAAACACCAATTGAAAAATTCTTTTGTGTACTTTTGGCGGTAAAATATCTAGACAAAAGTCAGCTGCTTTAACTTTTTTGCAATACCAAACAAAAAGTCGCTCACACTTAGAAGTTTAAAATAGTATTATATTTAAAAGTATTTTAAATATAATAGGAAAAAAATAGGTGTGAAAACCGCTATTGTTTTGTTTATTCTACCTGCGTACTGTGATTTAAAATACGAAACTTTATGGCAAAATTGTTCCCACTGTTTTAGATTTGTTTTTACTTTGGTTAAGGAGAAATTCGAAACAAATGAGTATGAAACGTTTTGCTTCGTTTGTTTTCATTCACTGGCTTAATACGGCTTCAGTTTTTGAGTCGTAACAATTTCCTAAATAATTGTTCTCATTTAATTGCAAAACAAAAAAATAATGCAGCGTTCTTTGATTTCACTTTGAATTTTCGCAATTCAGATAAAAAAAATTTTGTAGAAAATCGATTGGCTTTTGCATTAAATTATGATTAATTTCCATTACAGTCTAACATTAATAAGTTAAATGCTGCTTTAACCTCGGTGGTTGACAGTTCAACACAAACGTTACCTTTGACGACGTCCTTACCTGTGAGTACGAGTACTAGCATCACAACTACCCCCATTAACAGAAGTAACGGAGGCGACAGCATCAATATAGCAAATGCAAATGGCCATTTGCCCACATTATGCGGACCAAATCGTATACAGCATGCCAATTCCTTGGAGCCGAGTGTGCCTTGTCACGCTTTGAGCAGTATTGTCAGCGTATTAAATAATCAAATATCGTTACTTTTGGTAATTAAATTTTTCTGATATGCCTACTTTGTATGCCTGCCTCATTAAAATGTTGCATTTGCTTGTCATTTCAGCCCAAAATTAATGAACGTGATATGGAACGTGAACGTTTAAGGAAAGAAAATCAACACTTAAGAGAATTATTGAATGCGATGCATGAACGTCAGCGAGTTGAAGCAAAATTGGTAAGTCGAAGTTTAATTAGTTAAATTTGTTAGTTACAGTATTTATCGGATATAAGAAACTTGAAAAATCCACGAAAAAACTTTCTTATAAGCGTTTCTTTCTTATATACAATTATTTTATATAAGAAACTTATTTCTTATATATGTAAGTAGCTATGGCCATAAGGCATTTGTTTCTTATATGAATATACGAGCTTTTTTACCTTTTTATGTATATACGTAGATGTATGTATGTAAATAGAAAAATAAAACAAATCAAATTTTATTTTATTAATCCCTAAAAGAAACGTTGTTGTTGTTGTAAAACTGTCAGAAAACAGAGTTGTCCATGCAAACTACATAAATTCAGTGTTGCCCTTGAAAGTTTCTTATATAAATTCTTTTTCTATACATTTTGTGGTTTTGGTGTTCAAGAAAAATGTTCTTTTATCAGTTTTCTTCTTATAAGCGTTTTTCTTATATGAAACTTTTTTTCTTAGAAAAATCACTAAAAAGATATGGTGTTTTTGCAAATGTTTCTTATAAGCGTTTTGTTCTTATATGAGATGTTCTTATATCCGATAAATACTGTATACTGATTGGGTGAGCGGTTAAAATCCGTAAAAAAAAAGAATTAAATTTTACGTGAAGTAAACGTTATTGAATCATAAGTTTTAAATATTTTTGCATAAATGAATATTTTGTGATCTGAAATTAAAGTCTTTGTTCTTGTTAGGAAACTCCAAGTGACATCACAATAAGTGCCGAAGTGGCCAATGACGAAACAGATGGCTTCTCACCCGCAACCTCTACAACCCCAACACCAACTCCGACGCCCACACCAACAACTGCCAGCTCGGCAGCTGTCTTAGGTGAAGACCAGATAGAAACCAACACCACAACATCTACAGCAACAACTACTACAACAGTCGAGGCACAAAATTAAACATTAATTTAAATTTAAAATCAACATTAAGTGTTTAAATTTAAGAATTTAACAAACAAACCTTTCCCCAGATTTTTTTTTTTATAAAAAATGATATAAAAATCTTTAAACCAGCTGTCAATTGAATTGGCTTAAATTTAATTGAAAGGATAACAAATTATGGATGGTTAAACAATTTTTTTTAGAATCAGGAAACTGTTAATAATTATTTAATTTTTAATATTATAATTTTCTCTTTCATTATGATTCTTGTAACTTTCTTTTAGTTTTATTTAGATGTTTATAAATGTTATCTCTCATATCCTTTAATTTTGCTATTCTTCTAATGCTTTTTTTATTTTGTAATACTAAATGTAAAGTTTATTTGAAAGCAATTGAAGATTTCGAAGTATATTGCAAACATTAATACACATACATAAGTAAATATATATCTATGCACATTAGGACGGGGCAATTGTTATTTGCAGAAATTTGTCGATGTTGTGCCATCGATTTGTTGTTTCGAGGCTTTAATTTTTTTTTTTGTTGTTGTATGGGAAGCCTCCTAAGTGGGCTTCACGGTTAAAATTTTATTTGCGAGGCACCCAAATGCATGCCGCTGGCACTAATTAGTTTCGCGGTGCCCTTAGAGCAGCTAATATTGTTTTTTGTACACTACGACTCCTTAGTGGGCTCCCATGTGAAAAACAAAAAAAAAAACAAAATTTATAAATCGGTCGCCTCAAAATGATATGTTTGTTATATTGTAGTGGAACTCGATGGATGTATTGATAGAGTGCCCCAGTAAGACTCCTCCAGGTCCCAGGTTCAATTCCTGTCTAAGGCTCTGGGCGATGCTGCACAGGTTTGTGTTTGTTTTTGTAAACCTTTTTTCATCATACCAAAAAGCTGTCGAAAAAATATACCGGCTATATTTCAATTGCTAAATCGGAACACACTAATGTGCATGCAGATGTGCTTTACAACAAAAACGATTTAAATGTGATAATCTTAATTCACATGCATCTGAACAATGTTGATTGTTTGGTATTTATTATGGAAAGTAAAAATGCCGCGTGTTGCTAATTCTGTTATGGTTCCTGGAGGTCTGCTGATACATGGAAGGCCAATTGAAGCATCGTTGGCGACGACGTTCCTGCTGTAAGAACTGAAGTAATGCAACCATAAATCGCAATCATGGCCAATAGGCAGTTCTGCTTCTTCATTCTCAACCACCTTCTCTACCACAAAGTACTCTTCATGTGCCACGATTTTCTTCCGCTCAACCATGTTGTAACACAAAATCAATGACATGCTCGTTGTAAATAACTCTGTGAACTTCAGCTTATTTAGCATTCTGAGATTCTTTGTTTCTATAAAACAGCCCAACATTGTGACGATGTCCGAATTTTTTTTTTTTGTTATGGATTGAGCACTCTTGTGTATGATGTCAAAAGTCCATTTGTATGGAGAAGTAGGATTTCTGATTTACATGACGATTGCTTAAACTAGATTTCAACTCATTAGTCGTCAAGTCCAAGATAGAAAAGAAGAGCGGAATAACCATTAAGACATGCACCGGCCTTTAATTCATGGACATTGGCCAAGTGTGAGTGTTGAATCGATAAATTTGTTTGACTTCAACTTGAAGACGATGACTTGACTGGTGATTTTGATATGCTTCAATTGATATGATCTAGATATGTACGTGGCTGAAAACAAATTTAATAAATTGCTTGTTAGAACACACACACACACACACACACACACAACAAATGAATTTTATTTGTAATAGAAATCAAGAAAGAAAAAACATTCTAAAACAATAATCAACTGGTTTCGGGTTTGTTTTACTCTAAACGATTTCGAAAATGTACATTTTTTGTTTTGGCATGTTTAATTTTTAAAATGTATTTTTTGATAAATATTTATTCAATAGTAAAATACAATTAAATATTATAATTAAATATACATACGTACATTTATACATATATATATTTAAAAATAATAAAAATAATATTAATAAAAATCTTAATATACAATGGAAAAATTAAAACTTTAGTGTATGTAATTGAAATTAAACCAGACTATTGTAAATGTATAATATGTAAATATTCTCCATTCAATGGTTATAAAACAAAACTATCACAAAGGCGAGGTAATTTTGTTTAATAAACTGCTTGCAGAACCAGAAACAGCAATATAAATGGATTCCAAGAAAATTTGTGTTTCTAAAAAATCTTCATGCAAAATTTCAATTTCTCGCCATCTAAAAGAATTGCCTGTATCTTTTAAACTATTCAAGATATTAAAAGGTTAATGCAGCTTGTAATTATAAGCAGAAATCCTTTCCAACAAGGCTAAAATTATTTGACTCCAAGAAAATTTATATTCTTGCCAAAAAATTTTTAATTTCTCGCCGCCTAAAAGCATGGGCAGTGTCTTTTAAGCTATTCAAGATATCTATAAGCTTAATGCGGTTTTGTATTCAGATTATGGTATCGTTCAAGAAAATGTTAAACTCCTATGCAAAACTGCTGTTTGATATCTTCTATACTTTAAAAGATACAGCCAATTTTTTTAAACTAACACAAATCTTCACTTTATTCCAGGCACAGACTTGTGAAAATGTTTTGTCAAGAATGTCAACATCTTCAGAATCAAACGGTGGAAAGAAATTGTAATTCCTGGAAAGAAATTGTAACCAAAACTGCAACAAGCTAATTGATATCTGCATTAGTTTAGAAAATACAGCCAATTCTTTGACACCAGCTGCAGATCTTACATTTCGCATGGACTATAGCCTTGTGAAAAATTTTGTCAGAAATGTGAAGTTCGTTAGAACTCAATGGTTGTGGCAACGTTAGAAAGGTATTGTTGCTCTGTTTAAAAAAACTGCAACAACTTCTTTGATATCTGCAACCGTTTAGAAAATACAGCCAATTCTTTGACACCAGCTGCAGATCTTACATTTCGCATGGACTATAGCCTTGTGAAAAATTTTGTCAGAAATGTGAAGTTCGTTAGAACTCAATGATTGTGGCAACGTTAGAAAGGTATTGTTGCTCTGTTTAAAAAACTGCAACAACTTCTTTGATATCTGCAACCGTTTAGAAAATACAGCCAATTCTTTGACACCAGCTGCAGATCTTACATTTCGCATGGACTATAGCCTTGTGAAAAATTTTGTCAGAAATGTGAAGTTCGTTAGAACTCAATGATTGTGGCAACGTTAGAAAGGTATTGTTGCTCTGTTTAAAAAACTGCAACAACTTCTTTGATATCTGCAACCGTTTAGAAAATACAGCCAATTCTTTGACACCAGCTGCAGATCTTACATTTCGCATGGACTATATATAGCCTTGTGAAAAATTTTGTCAGAAATGTGAAGTTCGTTAGAACTCAATGATTGTGGCAACGTTAGAAAGGTATTGTTGCTCTGTTTAAAAAACTGCAACAACTTCTTTGATATCTGCAACCGTTTAGAAAATACAGCCAATTCTTTGACACCAGCTGCAGATCTTACATTTCGCATGGACTATAGCCTTGTGAAAAATTTTGTCAGAAATGTGAAGTTCGTTAGAACTCAATGATTGTGGCAACGTTAGAAAGGTATTGTTGCTCTGTTTAAAAAACTGCAACAACTTCTTTGATATCTGCAACCGTTTAGAAAATACAGCCAATTCTTTGACACCAGCTGCAGATCTTACATTTCGCATGGACTATAGCCTTGTGAAAAATTTTGTCAGAAATGTGAAGTTCGTTAGAACTCAATGGTTGTGGCAACGTTAGAAAGGTATTGTTGCTCTGTTTAAAAAAACTGCAACAACTTCTTTGATATCTGCAACCGTTTAGAAAATACAGCCAATTCTTTGACACCAGCTGCAGATCTTACATTTCGCATGGACTATAGCCTTGTGAAAAATTTTGTCAGAAATGTGAAGTTCGTTAGAACTCAATGATTGTGGAAACGTTAGAAAGGTATGGTTGCTCTGTTTAAAAAACTGCAACAACTTCTTTGATATCTGCAACCGTTTAGAAAATACAGCCAATTCTTTGACACCAGCTGCAGATCTTACATTTCGCATGGACTATAGCCTTGTGAAAAATTTTGTCAGAAATGTGAAGTTCGTTAGAACTCAATGGTTGTGGCAACGTTAGAAAGGTATTGTTGCTCTGTTTAAAAAAACTGCAACAACTTCTTTGATATCTGCAACCGTTTAGAAAATACAGCCAATTCTTTGACACCAGCTGCAGATCTTACATTTCGCATGGACTATAGCCTTGTGAAAAATTTTGTCAGAAATGTGAAGTTCGTTAGAACTCAATGGTTGTGGCAACGTTAGAAAGGTATTGTTGCTCTGTTTAAAAAAACTGCAACAACTTCTTTGATATCTGCAACCGTTTAGAAAATACAGCCAATTCTTTGACACCAGCTGCAGATCTTACATTTCGCATGGACTATAGCCTTGTGAAAAATTTTGTCAGAAATGTGAAGTTCGTTAGAACTCAATGGTTGTGGCAACGTTAGAAAGGTATTGTTGCTCTGTTTAAAAAACTGCAACAACTTCTTTGATATCTGCAACCGTTTAGAAAATACAGCCAATTCTTTGACACCAGCTGCAGATCTTACATTTCGCATGGACTATAGCCTTGTGAAAAATTTTGTCAGAAATGTGAAGTTCGTTAGAACTCAATGATTGTGGCAACGTTAGAAAGGTATTGTTGCTCTGTTTAAAAAACTGCAACAACTTCTTTGATATCTGCAACCGTTTAGAAAATACAGCCAATTCTTTGACACCAGCTGCAGATCTTACATTTCGCATGGACTATAGCCTTGTGAAAAATTTTGTCAAAAATGGAAGTTCGTTAGAACTCAATGATTGTGGCAACGTTAGAAAGGTATTGTTGCTCTGTTTAAAAAACTGCAACAACTTCTTTGATATCTGCAACCGTTTAGAAAATACAGCCAATTCTTTGACACCAGCTGCAGATCTTACATTTCGCATGGACTATAGCCTTGTGAAAAATTTTGTCAAAAATGTGAAGTTCGTTAGAACTCAATGATTGTGGAAACGTTAGAAAGGTATTGTTGCTCTGTTTAAAAAACTGCAACAACTTCTTTGATATCTGCAACCGTTTAGAAAATACAGCCAATTCTTTGACACCAGCTGCAGATCTTACATTTCGCATGGACTATAGCCTTGTGAAAAATTTTGTCAAAAATGTGAAGTTCGTTAGAACTCAATGATTGTGGAAACGTTAGAAAGGTATTGTTGCTCTGTTTAAAAAACTGCAACAACTTCTTTGATATCTGCAACCGTTTAGAAAATACAGCCAATTCTTTGACACCAGCTGCAGATCTTACATTTCGCATGGACTATAGCCTTGTGAAAAATGTTGTCAAAAATGTGAAGTTCGTTAGAACTCAATGATTGTGGCAACGTTAGAAAGGTATTGTTGCTCTGTTTAAAAAACTGCAACAACTTCTTTGATATCTGCAACCGTTTAGAAAATACAGCCAATTCTTTGACACCAGCTGCAGATCTTACATTTCGCATGGACTATAGCCTTGTGAAAAATGTTGTCAAAAATGTGAAGTTCGTTAGAACTCAATGATTGTGGCAACGTTAGAAAGGTATTGTTGCTCTGTTTAAAAAACTGCAACAACTTCTTTGATATCTGCAACCGTTTAGAAAATACAGCCAATTCTTTGACACCAGCTGCAGATCTTACATTTCGCATGGACTATAGCCTTGTGAAAAATTTTGTCAAAAATGTGAAGTTCGTTAGAACTCAATGATTGTGGCAACGTTAGAAAGGTATTGTTGCTCTGTTTAAAAAACTGCAACAACTTCTTTGATATCTGCAACCGTTTAGAAAATACAGCCAATTCTTTGACACCAGCTGCAGATCTTACATTTCGCATGGACTATAGCCTTGTGAAAAATGTTGTCAAAAATGTGAAGTTCGTTAGAACTCAATGATTGTGGAAACGTTAGAAAGGTATTGTTGCTCTGTTTAAAAAACTGCAACAACTTCTTTGATATCTGCAACCGTTTAGAAAATACAGGCAATTCTTTGACACCAGCTGCAGATCTTACATTTCGCATGGACTATAGCCTTGTGAAAAATTTTGTCAGAAATGTGAAGTTCGTTAGAACTCAATGATTGTGGCATCGTTAGAAAGGTATTGTTGCTCTGTTTAAAAAACTGCAACAACTTCTTGGATATCTGCAACCGTTTAGAAAATACAGCCAATTCTTTGACACCAGCTGCAGATCTTACATTTCGCATGGACTATAGCCTTGTGAAAAATGTTGTCAAAAATGTGAAGTTCGTTAGAACTCAATGATTGTGGAAACGTTAGAAAGGTATTGTTGCTCTGTTTAAAAAACTGCAACAACTTCTTTGATATCTGCAACCGTTTAGAAAATACAGGCAATTCTTTGACACCAGCTGCAGATCTTACATTTCGCATGGACTATAGCCTTGTGAAAAATTTTGTCAGAAATGTGAAGTTCGTTAGAACTCAATGATTGTGGCAACGTTAGAAAGGTATTGTTGCTCTGTTTAAAAAACTGCAACAACTTCTTTGATATCTGCAACCGTTTAGAAAATACAGCCAATTCTTTGACACCAGCTGCAGATCTTACATTTCGCATGGACTATAGCCTTGTGAAAAATTTTGTCAAAAATGTGAAGTTCGTTAGAACTCAATGATTGTGGAAACGTTAGAAAGGTATTGTTGCTCTGTTTAAAAAACTGCAACAACTTCTTTGATATCTGCAACCGTTTAGAAAATACAGCCAATTCTTTGACACCAGCTGCAGATCTTACATTTCGCATGGACTATAGCCTTGTGAAAAATGTTGTCAAAAATGTGAAGTTCGTTAGAACTCAATGATTGTGGAAACGTTAGAAAGGTATTGTTGCTCTGTTTAAAAAACTGCAACAACTTCTTTGATATCTGCAACCGTTTAGAAAATACAGGCAATTCTTTGACACCAGCTGCAGATCTTACATTTCGCATGGACTATAGCCTTGTGAAAAATTTTGTCAGAAATGTGAAGTTCGTTAGAACTCAATGATTGTGGCATCGTTAGAAAGGTATTGTTGCTCTGTTTAAAAAACTGCAACAACTTCTTTGATATCTGCAACCGTTTAGAAAATACAGCCAATTCTTTGACACCAGCTGCAGATCTTACATTTCGCATGGACTATAGCCTTGTGAAAAATTTTGTCAGAAATGTGAAGTTCGTTAGAACTCAATGATTGTGGCATCGTTAGAAAGGTATTGTTGCTCTGTTTAAAAAACTGCAACAACTTCTTGGATATCTGCAACCGTTTAGAAAATACAGCCAATTCTTTGACACCAGCTGCAGATCTTACATTTCGCATGGACTATAGCCTTGTGAAAAATGTTGTCAAAAATGTGAAGTTCGTTAGAACTCAATGATTGTGGAAACGTTAGAAAGGTATTGTTGCTCTGTTTAAAAAACTGCAACAACTTCTTTGATATCTGCAACCGTTTAGAAAATACAGGCAATTCTTTGACACCAGCTGCAGATCTTACATTTCGCATGGACTATAGCCTTGTGAAAAATTTTGTCAGAAATGTGAAGTTCGTTAGAACTCAATGATTGTGGCAACGTTAGAAAGGTATTGTTGCTCTGTTTAAAAAACTGCAACAACTTCTTTGATATCTGCAACCGTTTAGAAAATACAGCCAATTCTTTGACACCAGCTGCAGATCTTACATTTCGCATGGACTATAGCCTTGTGAAAAATTTTGTCAGAAATGTGAAGTTCGTTAGAACTCAATGATTGTGGCAACGTTAGAAAGGTATTGTTGCTCTGTTTAAAAAACTGCAACAACTTCTTTGATATCTGCAACCGTTTAGAAAATACAGCCAATTCTTTGACACCAGCTGCAGATCTTACATTTCGCATGGACTATAGCCTTGTGAAAAATTTTGTCAGAAATGTGAAGTTCGTTAGAACTCAATGATTGTGGCAACGTTAGAAAGGTATTGTTGCTCTGTTTAAAAAACTGCAACAACTTCTTTGATATCTGCAACCGTTTAGAAAATACAGCCAATTCTTTGACACCAGCTGCAGATCTTACATTTCGCATGGACTATAGCCTTGTGAAAAATTTTGTCAGAAATGTGAAGTTCGTTAGAACTCAATGATTGTGGCAACGTTAGAAAGGTATTGTTGCTCTGTTTAAAAAACTGCAACAACTTCTTTGATATCTGCAACCGTTTAGAAAATACAGCCAATTCTTTGACACCAGCTGCAGATCTTACATTTCGCATGGACTATAGCCTTGTGAAAAATTTTGTCAGAAATGTGAAGTTCGTTAGAACTCAATGATTGTGGCAACGTTAGAAAGGTATTGTTGCTCTGTTTAAAAAACTGCAACAACTTCTTTGATATCTGCAACCGTTTAGAAAATACAGCCAATTCTTTGACACCAGCTGCAGATCTTACATTTCGCATGGACTATAGCCTTGTGAAAAATGTTGTCAAAAATGTGAAGTTCGTTAGAACTCAATGATTGTGGCAACGTTAGAAAGGTATTGTTGCTCTGTTTAAAAAACTGCAACAACTTCTTTGATATCTGCAACCGTTTAGAAAATACAGCCAATTCTTTGACACCAGCTGCACATCTTACATTTCGCATGGACTATAGCCTTGTGAAAAATTTTGTCAGAAATGTGAAGTTCGTTAGAACTCAATGGTTGTGGCAACGTTAGAAAGGTATTGTTGCTCTGTTTAAAAAAACTGCAACAACTTCTTTGATATCTGCAACCGTTTAGAAAATACAGCCAATTCTTTGACACCAGCTGCAGATCTTACATTTCGCATGGACTATAGCCTTGTGAAAAATTTTGTCAGAAATGTGAAGTTCGTTAGAACTCAATGATTGTGGCAACGTTAGAAAGGTATTGTTGCTCTGTTTAAAAAACTGCAACAACTTCTTTGATATCTGCAACCGTTTAGAAAATACAGCCAATTCTTTGACACCAGCTGCAGATCTTACATTTCGCATGGACTATAGCCTTGTGAAAAATTTTGTCAGAAATGTGAAGTTCGTTAGAACTCAATGATTGTGGCAACGTTAGAAAGGTATTGTTGCTCTGTTTAAAAAACTGCAACAACTTCTTTGATATCTGCAACCGTTTAGAAAATACAGCCAATTCTTTGACACCAGCTGCAGATCTTACATTTCGCATGGACTATAGCCTTGTGAAAAATTTTGTCAGAAATGTGAAGTTCGTTAGAACTCAATGGTTGTGGCAACGTTAGAAAGGTATTGTTGCTCTGTTTAAAAAAACTGCAACAACTTCTTTGATATCTGCAACCGTTTAGAAAATACAGCCAATTCTTTGACACCAGCTGCAGATCTTACATTTCGCATGGACTATAGCCTTGTGAAAAATTTTGTCAGAAATGTGAAGTTCGTTAGAACTCAATGATTGTGGAAACGTTAGAAAGGTATGGTTGCTCTGTTTAAAAAACTGCAACAACTTCTTTGATATCTGCAACCGTTTAGAAAATACAGCCAATTCTTTGACACCAGCTGCAGATCTTACATTTCGCATGGACTATAGCCTTGTGAAAAATTTTGTCAGAAATGTGAAGTTCGTTAGAACTCAATGATTGTGGCAACGTTAGAAAGGTATTGTTGCTCTGTTTAAAAAACTGCAACAACTTCTTTGATATCTGCAACCGTTTAGAAAATACAGCCAATTCTTTGACACCAGCTGCAGATCTTACATTTCGCATGGACTATAGCCTTGTGAAAAATTTTGTCAGAAATGTGAAGTTCGTTAGAACTCAATGATTGTGGCAACGTTAGAAAGGTATTGTTGCTCTGTTTAAAAAACTGCAACAACTTCTTTGATATCTGCAACCGTTTAGAAAATACAGCCAATTCTTTGACACCAGCTGCAGATCTTACATTTCGCATGGACTATAGCCTTGTGAAAAATTTTGTCAGAAATGTGAAGTTCGTTAGAACTCAATGGTTGTGGCAACGTTAGAAAGGTATTGTTGCTCTGTTTAAAAAAACTGCAACAACTTCTTTGATATCTGCAACCGTTTAGAAAATACAGCCAATTCTTTGACACCAGCTGCAGATCTTACATTTCGCATGGACTATAGCCTTGTGAAAAATTTTGTCAGAAATGTGAAGTTCGTTAGAACTCAATGGTTGTGGCAACGTTAGAAAGGTATTGTTGCTCTGTTTAAAAAAACTGCAACAACTTCTTTGATATCTGCAACCGTTTAGAAAATACAGCCAATTCTTTGACACCAGCTGCAGATCTTACATTTCGCATGGACTATAGCCTTGTGAAAAATTTTGTCAGAAATGTGAAGTTCGTTAGAACTCAATGATTGTGGCAACGTTAGAAAGGTATTGTTGCTCTGTTTAAAAAACTGCAACAACTTCTTTGATATCTGCAACCGTTTAGAAAATACAGCCAATTCTTTGACACCAGCTGCAGATCTTACATTTCGCATGGACTATAGCCTTGTGAAAAATTTTGTCAGAAATGTGAAGTTCGTTAGAACTCAATGATTGTGGCAACGTTAGAAAGGTATTGTTGCTCTGTTTAAAAAACTGCAACAACTTCTTTGATATCTGCAACCGTTTAGAAAATACAGCCAATTCTTTGACACCAGCTGCAGATCTTACATTTCGCATGGACTATATATAGCCTTGTGAAAAATTTTGTCAGAAATGTGAAGTTCGTTAGAACTCAATGGTTGTGGCAACGTTAGAAAGGTATTGTTGCTCTGTTTAAAAAAACTGCAACAACTTCTTTGATATCTGCAACCGTTTAGAAAATACAGCCAATTCTTTGACACCAGCTGCAGATCTTACATTTCGCATGGACTATAGCCTTGTGAAAAATTTTGTCAGAAATGTGAAGTTCGTTAGAACTCAATGATTGTGGAAACGTTAGAAAGGTATGGTTGCTCTGTTTAAAAAACTGCAACAACTTCTTTGATATCTGCAACCGTTTAGAAAATACAGCCAATTCTTTGACACCAGCTGCAGATCTTACATTTCGCATGGACTATAGCCTTGTGAAAAATTTTGTCAGAAATGTGAAGTTCGTTAGAACTCAATGATTGTGGCAACGTTAGAAAGGTATTGTTGCTCTGTTTAAAAAACTGCAACAACTTCTTTGATATCTGCAACCGTTTAGAAAATACAGCCAATTCTTTGACACCAGCTGCAGATCTTACATTTCGCATGGACTATAGCCTTGTGAAAAATTTTGTCAGAAATGTGAAGTTCGTTAGAACTCAATGATTGTGGCAACGTTAGAAAGGTATTGTTGCTCTGTTTAAAAAACTGCAACAACTTCTTTGATATCTGCAACCGTTTAGAAAATACAGCCAATTCTTTGACACCAGCTGCAGATCTTACATTTCGCATGGACTATAGCCTTGTGAAAAATTTTGTCAGAAATGTGAAGTTCGTTAGAACTCAATGGTTGTGGCAACGTTAGAAAGGTATTGTTGCTCTGTTTAAAAAAACTGCAACAACTTCTTTGATATCTGCAACCGTTTAGAAAATACAGCCAATTCTTTGACACCAGCTGCAGATCTTACATTTCGCATGGACTATAGCCTTGTGAAAAATTTTGTCAGAAATGTGAAGTTCGTTAGAACTCAATGGTTGTGGCAACGTTAGAAAGGTATTGTTGCTCTGTTTAAAAAAACTGCAACAACTTCTTTGATATCTGCAACCGTTTAGAAAATACAGCCAATTCTTTGACACCAGCTGCAGATCTTACATTTCGCATGGACTATAGCCTTGTGAAAAATTTTGTCAGAAATGTGAAGTTCGTTAGAACTCAATGATTGTGGCAACGTTAGAAAGGTATTGTTGCTCTGTTTAAAAAACTGCAACAACTTCTTTGATATCTGCAACCGTTTAGAAAATACAGCCAATTCTTTGACACCAGCTGCAGATCTTACATTTCGCATGGACTATAGCCTTGTGAAAAATTTTGTCAGAAATGTGAAGTTCGTTAGAACTCAATGATTGTGGCAACGTTAGAAAGGTATTGTTGCTCTGTTTAAAAAACTGCAACAACTTCTTTGATATCTGCAACCGTTTAGAAAATACAGCCAATTCTTTGACACCAGCTGCAGATCTTACATTTCGCATGGACTATATATAGCCTTGTGAAAAATTTTGTCAAAAATGGAAGTTCGTTAGAACTCAATGATTGTGGCAACGTTAGAAAGGTATTGTTGCTCTGTTTAAAAAACTGCAACAACTTCTTTGATATCTGCAACCGTTTAGAAAATACAGCCAATTCTTTGACACCAGCTGCAGATCTTACATTTCGCATGGACTATAGCCTTGTGAAAAATTTTGTCAAAAATGTGAAGTTCGTTAGAACTCAATGATTGTGGAAACGTTAGAAAGGTATTGTTGCTCTGTTTAAAAAACTGCAACAACTTCTTTGATATCTGCAACCGTTTAGAAAATACAGCCAATTCTTTGACACCAGCTGCAGATCTTACATTTCGCATGGACTATAGCCTTGTGAAAAATTTTGTCAAAAATGTGAAGTTCGTTAGAACTCAATGATTGTGGAAACGTTAGAAAGGTATTGTTGCTCTGTTTAAAAAACTGCAACAACTTCTTTGATATCTGCAACCGTTTAGAAAATACAGCCAATTCTTTGACACCAGCTGCAGATCTTACATTTCGCATGGACTATAGCCTTGTGAAAAATGTTGTCAAAAATGTGAAGTTCGTTAGAACTCAATGATTGTGGCAACGTTAGAAAGGTATTGTTGCTCTGTTTAAAAAACTGCAACAACTTCTTTGATATCTGCAACCGTTTAGAAAATACAGCCAATTCTTTGACACCAGCTGCAGATCTTACATTTCGCATGGACTATAGCCTTGTGAAAAATGTTGTCAAAAATGTGAAGTTCGTTAGAACTCAATGATTGTGGCAACGTTAGAAAGGTATTGTTGCTCTGTTTAAAAAACTGCAACAACTTCTTTGATATCTGCAACCGTTTAGAAAATACAGCCAATTCTTTGACACCAGCTGCAGATCTTACATTTCGCATGGACTATAGCCTTGTGAAAAATGTTGTCAAAAATGCGAAGTTCGTTAGAACTCAATGATTGTGGCAACGTTAGAAAGGTATTGTTGCTCTGTTTAAAAAACTGCAACAACTTCTTTGATATCTGCAACCGTTTAGAAAATACAGCCAATTCTTTGACACCAGCTGCAGATCTTACATTTCGCATGGACTATAGCCTTGTGAAAAATTTTGTCAGAAATGTGAAGTTCGTTAGAACTCAATGATTGTGGCAACGTTAGAAAGGTATTGTTGCTCTGTTTAAAAAACTGCAACAACTTCTTTGATATCTGCAACCGTTTAGAAAATACAGCCAATTCTTTGACACCAGCTGCAGATCTTACATTTCGCATGGACTATAGCCTTGTGAAAAATGTTGTCAAAAATGTGAAGTTCGTTAGAACTCAATGATTGTGGCAACGTTAGAAAGGTATTGTTGCTCTGTTTAAAAAACTGCAACAACTTCTTTGATATCTGCAACCGTTTAGAAAATACAGCCAATTCTTTGACACCAGCTGCAGATCTTACATTTCGCATGGACTATAGCCTTGTGAAAAATGTTGTCAAAAATGTGAAGTTCGTTAGAACTCAATGATTGTGGAAACGTTAGAAAGGTATTGTTGCTCTGTTTAAAAAACTGCAACAACTTCTTTGATATCTGCAACCGTTTAGAAAATACAGGCAATTCTTTGACACCAGCTGCAGATCTTACATTTCGCATGGACTATAGCCTTGTGAAAAATTTTGTCAGAAATGTGAAGTTCGTTAGAACTCAATGATTGTGGCATCGTTAGAAAGGTATTGTTGCTCTGTTTAAAAAACTGCAACAACTTCTTTGATATCTGCAACCGTTTAGAAAATACAGCCAATTCTTTGACACCAGCTGCAGATCTTACATTTCGCATGGACTATAGCCTTGTGAAAAATTTTGTCAGAAATGTGAAGTTCGTTAGAACTCAATGATTGTGGCATCGTTAGAAAGGTATTGTTGCTCTGTTTAAAAAACTGCAACAACTTCTTGGATATCTGCAACCGTTTAGAAAATACAGCCAATTCTTTGACACCAGCTGCAGATCTTACATTTCGCATGGACTATAGCCTTGTGAAAAATGTTGTCAAAAATGTGAAGTTCGTTAGAACTCAATGATTGTGGAAACGTTAGAAAGGTATTGTTGCTCTGTTTAAAAAACTGCAACAACTTCTTTGATATCTGCAACCGTTTAGAAAATACAGGCAATTCTTTGACACCAGCTGCAGATCTTACATTTCGCATGGACTATAGCCTTGTGAAAAATTTTGTCAGAAATGTGAAGTTCGTTAGAACTCAATGATTGTGGCAACGTTAGAAAGGTATTGTTGCTCTGTTTAAAAAACTGCAACAACTTCTTTGATATCTGCAACCGTTTAGAAAATACAGCCAATTCTTTGACACCAGCTGCAGATCTTACATTTCGCATGGACTATAGCCTTGTGAAAAATTTTGTCAGAAATGTGAAGTTCGTTAGAACTCAATGATTGTGGCAACGTTAGAAAGGTATTGTTGCTCTGTTTAAAAAACTGCAACAACTTCTTTGATATCTGCAACCGTTTAGAAAATACAGCCAATTCTTTGACACCAGCTGCAGATCTTACATTTCGCATGGACTATAGCCTTGTGAAAAATTTTGTCAGAAATGTGAAGTTCGTTAGAACTCAATGATTGTGGCAACGTTAGAAAGGTATTGTTGCTCTGTTTAAAAAACTGCAACAACTTCTTTGATATCTGCAACCGTTTAGAAAATACAGCCAATTCTTTGACACCAGCTGCAGATCTTACATTTCGCATGGACTATAGCCTTGTGAAAAATTTTGTCAGAAATGTGAAGTTCGTTAGAACTCAATGATTGTGGCAACGTTAGAAAGGTATTGTTGCTCTGTTTAAAAAACTGCAACAACTTCTTTGATATCTGCAACCGTTTAGAAAATACAGCCAATTCTTTGACACCAGCTGCAGATCTTACATTTCGCATGGACTATAGCCTTGTGAAAAATTTTGTCAGAAATGTGAAGTTCGTTAGAACTCAATGATTGTGGCAACGTTAGAAAGGTATTGTTGCTCTGTTTAAAAAACTGCAACAACTTCTTTGATATCTGCAACCGTTTAGAAAATACAGCCAATTCTTTGACACCAGCTGCAGATCTTACATTTCGCATGGACTATAGCCTTGTGAAAAATTTTGTCAGAAATGTGAAGTTCGTTAGAACTCAATGATTGTGGCAACGTTAGAAAGGTATTGTTGCTCTGTTTAAAAAACTGCAACAACTTCTTTGATATCTGCAACCGTTTAGAAAATACAGCCAATTCTTTGACACCAGCTGCAGATCTTACATTTCGCATGGACTATAGCCTTGTGAAAAATGTTGTCAAAAATGTGAAGTTCGTTAGAACTCAATGATTGTGGCAACGTTAGAAAGGTATTGTTGCTCTGTTTAAAAAACTGCAACAACTTCTTTGATATCTGCAACCGTTTAGAAAATACAGCCAATTCTTTGACACCAGCTGCACATCTTACATTTCGCATGGACTATAGCCTTGTGAAAAATTTTGTCAGAAATGTGAAGTTCGTTAGAACTCAATGGTTGTGGCAACGTTAGAAAGGTATTGTTGCTCTGTTTAAAAAAACTGCAACAACTTCTTTGATATCTGCAACCGTTTAGAAAATACAGCCAATTCTTTGACACCAGCTGCAGATCTTACATTTCGCATGGACTATAGCCTTGTGAAAAATTTTGTCAGAAATGTGAAGTTCGTTAGAACTCAATGATTGTGGAAACGTTAGAAAGGTATGGTTGCTCTGTTTAAAAAACTGCAACAACTTCTTTGATATCTGCAACCGTTTAGAAAATACAGCCAATTCTTTGACACCAGCTGCAGATCTTACATTTCGCATGGACTATAGCCTTGTGAAAAATTTTGTCAGAAATGTGAAGTTCGTTAGAACTCAATGATTGTGGCAACGTTAGAAAGGTATTGTTGCTCTGTTTAAAAAACTGCAACAACTTCTTTGATATCTGCAACCGTTTAGAAAATACAGCCAATTCTTTGACACCAGCTGCAGATCTTACATTTCGCATGGACTATAGCCTTGTGAAAAATTTTGTCAGAAATGTGAAGTTCGTTAGAACTCAATGATTGTGGCAACGTTAGAAAGGTATTGTTGCTCTGTTTAAAAAACTGCAACAACTTCTTTGATATCTGCAACCGTTTAGAAAATACAGCCAATTCTTTGACACCAGCTGCAGATCTTACATTTCGCATGGACTATAGCCTTGTGAAAAATTTTGTCAGAAATGTGAAGTTCGTTAGAACTCAATGGTTGTGGCAACGTTAGAAAGGTATTGTTGCTCTGTTTAAAAAAACTGCAACAACTTCTTTGATATCTGCAACCGTTTAGAAAATACAGCCAATTCTTTGACACCAGCTGCAGATCTTACATTTCGCATGGACTATAGCCTTGTGAAAAATTTTGTCAGAAATGTGAAGTTCGTTAGAACTCAATGGTTGTGGCAACGTTAGAAAGGTATTGTTGCTCTGTTTAAAAAAACTGCAACAACTTCTTTGATATCTGCAACCGTTTAGAAAATACAGCCAATTCTTTGACACCAGCTGCAGATCTTACATTTCGCATGGACTATAGCCTTGTGAAAAATTTTGTCAGAAATGTGAAGTTCGTTAGAACTCAATGATTGTGGCAACGTTAGAAAGGTATTGTTGCTCTGTTTAAAAAACTGCAACAACTTCTTTGATATCTGCAACCGTTTAGAAAATACAGCCAATTCTTTGACACCAGCTGCAGATCTTACATTTCGCATGGACTATAGCCTTGTGAAAAATTTTGTCAGAAATGTGAAGTTCGTTAGAACTCAATGATTGTGGCAACGTTAGAAAGGTATTGTTGCTCTGTTTAAAAAACTGCAACAACTTCTTTGATATCTGCAACCGTTTAGAAAATACAGCCAATTCTTTGACACCAGCTGCAGATCTTACATTTCGCATGGACTATATATAGCCTTGTGAAAAATTTTGTCAAAAATGGAAGTTCGTTAGAACTCAATGATTGTGGCAACGTTAGAAAGGTATTGTTGCTCTGTTTAAAAAACTGCAACAACTTCTTTGATATCTGCAACCGTTTAGAAAATACAGCCAATTCTTTGACACCAGCTGCAGATCTTACATTTCGCATGGACTATAGCCTTGTGAAAAATTTTGTCAAAAATGTGAAGTTCGTTAGAACTCAATGATTGTGGAAACGTTAGAAAGGTATTGTTGCTCTGTTTAAAAAACTGCAACAACTTCTTTGATATCTGCAACCGTTTAGAAAATACAGCCAATTCTTTGACACCAGCTGCAGATCTTACATTTCGCATGGACTATAGCCTTGTGAAAAATTTTGTCAAAAATGTGAAGTTCGTTAGAACTCAATGATTGTGGAAACGTTAGAAAGGTATTGTTGCTCTGTTTAAAAAACTGCAACAACTTCTTTGATATCTGCAACCGTTTAGAAAATACAGCCAATTCTTTGACACCAGCTGCAGATCTTACATTTCGCATGGACTATAGCCTTGTGAAAAATGTTGTCAAAAATGTGAAGTTCGTTAGAACTCAATGATTGTGGCAACGTTAGAAAGGTATTGTTGCTCTGTTTAAAAAACTGCAACAACTTCTTTGATATCTGCAACCGTTTAGAAAATACAGCCAATTCTTTGACACCAGCTGCACATCTTACATTTCGCATGGACTATAGCCTTGTGAAAAATTTTGTCAGAAATGTGAAGTTCGTTAGAACTCAATGGTTGTGGCAACGTTAGAAAGGTATTGTTGCTCTGTTTAAAAAAACTGCAACAACTTCTTTGATATCTGCAACCGTTTAGAAAATACAGCCAATTCTTTGACACCAGCTGCAGATCTTACATTTCGCATGGACTATAGCCTTGTGAAAAATTTTGTCAGAAATGTGAAGTTCGTTAGAACTCAATGATTGTGGCAACGTTAGAAAGGTATTGTTGCTCTGTTTAAAAAACTGCAACAACTTCTTTGATATCTGCAACCGTTTAGAAAATACAGCCAATTCTTTGACACCAGCTGCAGATCTTACATTTCGCATGGACTATAGCCTTGTGAAAAATTTTGTCAGAAATGTGAAGTTCGTTAGAACTCAATGATTGTGGCAACGTTAGAAAGGTATTGTTGCTCTGTTTAAAAAACTGCAACAACTTCTTTGATATCTGCAACCGTTTAGAAAATACAGCCAATTCTTTGACACCAGCTGCAGATCTTACATTTCGCATGGACTATAGCCTTGTGAAAAATTTTGTCAGAAATGTGAAGTTCGTTAGAACTCAATGGTTGTGGCAACGTTAGAAAGGTATTGTTGCTCTGTTTAAAAAAACTGCAACAACTTCTTTGATATCTGCAACCGTTTAGAAAATACAGCCAATTCTTTGACACCAGCTGCAGATCTTACATTTCGCATGGACTATAGCCTTGTGAAAAATTTTGTCAGAAATGTGAAGTTCGTTAGAACTCAATGATTGTGGAAACGTTAGAAAGGTATGGTTGCTCTGTTTAAAAAACTGCAACAACTTCTTTGATATCTGCAACCGTTTAGAAAATACAGCCAATTCTTTGACACCAGCTGCAGATCTTACATTTCGCATGGACTATAGCCTTGTGAAAAATTTTGTCAGAAATGTGAAGTTCGTTAGAACTCAATGATTGTGGCAACGTTAGAAAGGTATTGTTGCTCTGTTTAAAAAACTGCAACAACTTCTTTGATATCTGCAACCGTTTAGAAAATACAGCCAATTCTTTGACACCAGCTGCAGATCTTACATTTCGCATGGACTATAGCCTTGTGAAAAATTTTGTCAGAAATGTGAAGTTCGTTAGAACTCAATGATTGTGGAAACGTTAGAAAGGTATTGTTGCTCTGTTTAAAAAACTGCAACAACTTCTTTGATATCTGCAACCGTTTAGAAAATACAGCCAATTCTTTGACACCAGCTGCAGATCTTACATTTCGCATGGACTATAGCCTTGTGAAAAATGTTGTCAAAAATGTGAAGTTCGTTAGAACTCAATGATTGTGGCAACGTTAGAAAGGTATTGTTGCTCTGTTTAAAAAACTGCAACAACTTCTTTGATATCTGCAACCGTTTAGAAAATACAGCCAATTCTTTGACACCAGCTGCACATCTTACATTTCGCATGGACTATAGCCTTGTGAAAAATTTTGTCAGAAATGTGAAGTTCGTTAGAACTCAATGGTTGTGGCAACGTTAGAAAGGTATTGTTGCTCTGTTTAAAAAAACTGCAACAACTTCTTTGATATCTGCAACCGTTTAGAAAATACAGCCAATTCTTTGACACCAGCTGCAGATCTTACATTTCGCATGGACTATAGCCTTGTGAAAAATTTTGTCAGAAATGTGAAGTTCGTTAGAACTCAATGATTGTGGCAACGTTAGAAAGGTATTGTTGCTCTGTTTAAAAAACTGCAACAACTTCTTTGATATCTGCAACCGTTTAGAAAATACAGCCAATTCTTTGACACCAGCTGCAGATCTTACATTTCGCATGGACTATAGCCTTGTGAAAAATTTTGTCAGAAATGTGAAGTTCGTTAGAACTCAATGATTGTGGCAACGTTAGAAAGGTATTGTTGCTCTGTTTAAAAAACTGCAACAACTTCTTTGATATCTGCAACCGTTTAGAAAATACAGCCAATTCTTTGACACCAGCTGCACATCTTACATTTCGCATGGACTATAGCCTTGTGAAAAATTTTGTCAGAAATGTGAAGTTCGTTAGAACTCAATGGTTGTGGCAACGTTAGAAAGGTATTGTTGCTCTGTTTAAAAAAACTGCAACAACTTCTTTGATATCTGCAACCGTTTAGAAAATACAGCCAATTCTTTGACACCAGCTGCAGATCTTACATTTCGCATGGACTATAGCCTTGTGAAAAATTTTGTCAGAAATGTGAAGTTCGTTAGAACTCAATGATTGTGGCAACGTTAGAAAGGTATTGTTGCTCTGTTTAAAAAACTGCAACAACTTCTTTGATATCTGCAACCGTTTAGAAAATACAGCCAATTCTTTGACACCAGCTGCAGATCTTACATTTCGCATGGACTATAGCCTTGTGAAAAATTTTGTCAGAAATGTGAAGTTCGTTAGAACTCAATGATTGTGGCAACGTTAGAAAGGTATTGTTGCTCTGTTTAAAAAACTGCAACAACTTCTTTGATATCTGCAACCGTTTAGAAAATACAGCCAATTCTTTGACACCAGCTGCAGATCTTACATTTCGCATGGACTATAGCCTTGTGAAAAATTTTGTCAGAAATGTGAAGTTCGTTAGAACTCAATGGTTGTGGCAACGTTAGAAAGGTATTGTTGCTCTGTTTAAAAAAACTGCAACAACTTCTTTGATATCTGCAACCGTTTAGAAAATACAGCCAATTCTTTGACACCAGCTGCAGATCTTACATTTCGCATGGACTATAGCCTTGTGAAAAATTTTGTCAGAAATGTGAAGTTCGTTAGAACTCAATGATTGTGGAAACGTTAGAAAGGTATGGTTGCTCTGTTTAAAAAACTGCAACAACTTCTTTGATATCTGCAACCGTTTAGAAAATACAGCCAATTCTTTGACACCAGCTGCAGATCTTACATTTCGCATGGACTATAGCCTTGTGAA
The DNA here is from genome assembly GCA_963662145.1 of Sturmia bella. Taxonomy (NCBI): domain Eukaryota; kingdom Metazoa; phylum Arthropoda; class Insecta; order Diptera; family Tachinidae; genus Sturmia; species Sturmia bella. The sequence continues at coordinate 48,839,507 of OY759172.1, read as the reverse complement.
AAATTTTGTCAGAAATGTGAAGTTCGTTAGAACTCAATGATTGTGGCAACGTTAGAAAGGTATTGTTGCTCTGTTTAAAAAACTGCAACAACTTCTTTGATATCTGCAACCGTTTAGAAAATACAGCCAATTCTTTGACACCAGCTGCAGATCTTACATTTCGCATGGACTATAGCCTTGTGAAAAATTTTGTCAGAAATGTGAAGTTCGTTAGAACTCAATGATTGTGGCAACGTTAGAAAGGTATTGTTGCTCTGTTTAAAAAACTGCAACAACTTCTTTGATATCTGCAACCGTTTAGAAAATACAGCCAATTCTTTGACACCAGCTGCAGATCTTACATTTCGCATGGACTATAGCCTTGTGAAAAATTTTGTCAGAAATGTGAAGTTCGTTAGAACTCAATGGTTGTGGCAACGTTAGAAAGGTATTGTTGCTCTGTTTAAAAAAACTGCAACAACTTCTTTGATATCTGCAACCGTTTAGAAAATACAGCCAATTCTTTGACACCAGCTGCAGATCTTACATTTCGCATGGACTATAGCCTTGTGAAAAATTTTGTCAGAAATGTGAAGTTCGTTAGAACTCAATGGTTGTGGCAACGTTAGAAAGGTATTGTTGCTCTGTTTAAAAAAACTGCAACAACTTCTTTGATATCTGCAACCGTTTAGAAAATACAGCCAATTCTTTGACACCAGCTGCAGATCTTACATTTCGCATGGACTATAGCCTTGTGAAAAATTTTGTCAGAAATGTGAAGTTCGTTAGAACTCAATGATTGTGGCAACGTTAGAAAGGTATTGTTGCTCTGTTTAAAAAACTGCAACAACTTCTTTGATATCTGCAACCGTTTAGAAAATACAGCCAATTCTTTGACACCAGCTGCAGATCTTACATTTCGCATGGACTATATATAGCCTTGTGAAAAATTTTGTCAAAAATGGAAGTTCGTTAGAACTCAATGATTGTGGCAACGTTAGAAAGGTATTGTTGCTCTGTTTAAAAAACTGCAACAACTTCTTTGATATCTGCAACCGTTTAGAAAATACAGCCAATTCTTTGACACCAGCTGCAGATCTTACATTTCGCATGGACTATAGCCTTGTGAAAAATTTTGTCAAAAATGTGAAGTTCGTTAGAACTCAATGATTGTGGAAACGTTAGAAAGGTATTGTTGCTCTGTTTAAAAAACTGCAACAACTTCTTTGATATCTGCAACCGTTTAGAAAATACAGCCAATTCTTTGACACCAGCTGCAGATCTTACATTTCGCATGGACTATAGCCTTGTGAAAAATTTTGTCAAAAATGTGAAGTTCGTTAGAACTCAATGATTGTGGAAACGTTAGAAAGGTATTGTTGCTCTGTTTAAAAAACTGCAACAACTTCTTTGATATCTGCAACCGTTTAGAAAATACAGCCAATTCTTTGACACCAGCTGCAGATCTTACATTTCGCATGGACTATAGCCTTGTGAAAAATGTTGTCAAAAATGTGAAGTTCGTTAGAACTCAATGATTGTGGCAACGTTAGAAAGGTATTGTTGCTCTGTTTAAAAAACTGCAACAACTTCTTTGATATCTGCAACCGTTTAGAAAATACAGCCAATTCTTTGACACCAGCTGCAGATCTTACATTTCGCATGGACTATAGCCTTGTGAAAAATGTTGTCAAAAATGTGAAGTTCGTTAGAACTCAATGATTGTGGCAACGTTAGAAAGGTATTGTTGCTCTGTTTAAAAAACTGCAACAACTTCTTTGATATCTGCAACCGTTTAGAAAATACAGCCAATTCTTTGACACCAGCTGCAGATCTTACATTTCGCATGGACTATAGCCTTGTGAAAAATTTTGTCAGAAATGTGAAGTTCGTTAGAACTCAATGATTGTGGCAACGTTAGAAAGGTATTGTTGCTCTGTTTAAAAAACTGCAACAACTTCTTTGATATCTGCAACCGTTTAGAAAATACAGCCAATTCTTTGACACCAGCTGCAGATCTTACATTTCGCATGGACTATAGCCTTGTGAAAAATGTTGTCAAAAATGCGAAGTTCGTTAGAACTCAATGATTGTGGCAACGTTAGAAAGGTATTGTTGCTCTGTTTAAAAAACTGCAACAACTTCTTTGATATCTGCAACCGTTTAGAAAATACAGCCAATTCTTTGACACCAGCTGCACATCTTACATTTCGCCTTGTGAAAAATTTTGTCAAAAATGTGAAGTTCGTTAGAACTCAATGATTGTGGCAACGTTAGAAAGTTATTGTTGCTCTGTTTAAAAAACTGCAACAACTTCTTTGATATCTGCAACCGTTTAGAAAATACAGCCAATTCTTTGACACCAGCTGCAGATCTTACATTTCGCATGGACTATAGCCTTGTGAAAAATTTTGTCAAAAATGTGAAGTTCGTTAGAACTCAATGATTGTGGAAACGTTAGAAAGGTATTGTTGCTCTGTTTAAAAAACTGCAACAACTTCTTTGATATCTGCAACCGTTTAGAAAATACAGCCAATTCTTTGACACCAGCTGCAGATCTTACATTTCGCATGGACTATAGCCTTGTGAAAAATTTTGTCAGAAATGTGAAGTTCGTTAGAACTCAATGATTGTGGCAACGTTAGAAAGGTATTGTTGCTCTGTTTAAAAAACTGCAACAACTTCTTTGATATCTGCAACCGTTTAGAAAATACAGCCAATTCTTTGACACCAGCTGCAGATCTTACATTTCGCATGGACTATAGCCTTGTGAAAAATTTTGTCAAAAATGTGAAGTTCGTTAGAACTCAATGATTGTGGCAGCGTTTGAAAGGTATTGTTGCTCTGTTTACAAAACTGCAACAACCTCTTTGATATCTGCAGCAGTTTAGAAAATACAGGCAATTCTTTGACACCAGCTGCAGATCTTACATTTCGCATGGACTATAGAATTGTGAAAAATTTTGTCAAAAATGTGAAGTTCGTTAGAACTCAATGATTGTGGCAACGTTAGAAAGGTATTGTTGCTCTGTTTAAAAAACTGCAACAACTTCTTTGATATCTGCAACCGTTTAGAAAATACAGCCAATTCTTTGACACCAGCTGCAGATCTTACATTTCGCATGGACTATAGCCTTGTTAAAAATTTTGTCAAAAATGTAAAGTTGGCTGACCTTACATTTACTATGGGCTACAGCCTTGCAAAAGGTTTTGTCGAAAATGTCAACATTTTCAAAATCAAACGGTTGTGATATTTTTTTAAAAAGAAAAGTTAATTCCCTATGCAAAACTGCCCCAAGCTGTTTAACATCTGCAATACCCTAAAAAATACAGCCATCTTTGTCATTGTTGAAAGGGGATTTTGCTCTCTTTTACAAAATTGTATCAACTTTTGTTATATTTTCAATATTAAAGAAGATATAGCCAATTCTTGCAGGTCGGCGAAAATTTAATATTTTTATGATTATAGTTTTGGTAAGTGTAATCAAAAATTTCAACTTTCTTAGAAACATTGTATTCAGTTTTTCAGAAACGCATATGTACATACATATGTGTAGGTATGTATGCATGTATGTTGATTGTTTTTGTTTACTTTGCTGTCTTTTAGAATGATATTGAATCTTGTTGCTCTCCAGCTTGCCCTTCATAATCAATTTTCCTTGATAGTTGTAAATATATTGGACAATCGTCATAGAACCACAGAAAGAGAGCACTCGATAAAGCAGCTATATGTGGTATATACACATGTAGTATATACATACATAAATTAATACAACGTCAATATACACACATCTGTATTGAATTCCATGAGTAGCACGTGCTTAGTGGTGGTTTGAAAATGCTTCAAATTAAAAAACTACATTGTATAAAACCACAAAAAAAAACGAATACTATTTCAGGCATGCAAAGAGCTTTTTAGGAAAAATTAAACATAAATAAAACACAAACAAAAATGCCCAGCATTTGATCAATCAGCTGATTTGTTAGCAAAATAGAACATCGAAAGCAAAACAAACTCGATAGATATTTAGCGTTGCAGCAGAAGATTTTATGGGTTGGTATAGAATTTTCAGTGCACTACAATGCAAAGTCAAATTCAGAAGGAAGTAGCGAAGCAAAAAAAGGTTGAATAATAATTTAGCAACATTATATACCACGTACATTAGTTTATACTAACTAATCATTCTCGAGATACTTTCGATGACAACACACAGAAAAAAAAAACCAAATCAATACACAGAAGAACACAGTGGCAAAATTGATAGTTGATCAATAGATTAAAAATGGAAAGTCAGTAATGAAGAGCTCAAGTAGTGGCTGCTGCTTAAGAACAGTATGCAATTGGTTATGACCTGGGTTCGTAGCCACTTAATCGTCGTGGTGAACGTGAAGCAGCCATGGTATGCTCTCCAGCGTTTAAACTTACTCTTGTTGTCTTATTTAAAAACATTGCTCACTACAATTTTAAAACAAAAAAATCTTTCTCAATACTGAGGAAATAAAATCGAACTAAAAGTCCTATAACATAATGAAAAATTTCAAATCGGAAAGTTCGACTATAAAGCTGTATTAATGAAAAAAAAAAACAAAGTTTGTGTGGTATTTTTCTCTAGTGATTTCATTTCATCTTGCGTTAACCTAATAACAAGAGGTTTTTTTGCTTTTGGAACAACTTTGAGTCCTGTTGATTTAAAATGTTAATACAATCAGCAACCAAAATGAAACTTAATATTTTTTAATTTTAATTTTATTTCTTCCTTATTTCCTTTTTAAATATCACGCATTTTATTTTTGTACTGATAAGTTTTTCGTGTGATGTGTGACGGAACTTAAACCGCAAACTGCTGGGTATTGATCTTTGTACACATCTAATGCTAGGACCACAACTGGGACGAACGACGAATTTTCGCCGTCAAAAATAAAACACATTGGTGTATATGGGTGTTTCCATGGTTACGCACGTGACATTTGTACACGTTTAATTGTTTTGAATATTATAAAAATATAAATGGGTTGAAATTTTTGAATGGAATTTTGCCATTCTTACATTTAATGTGATGAGTTCCTTCCAAAAAGTATATATATTGGAAAATCAGTACCATGTGGCCATTTTGGTTTTAGTTTTCAATGGTTTAAGAAAAACAGTTAATTTTTACTTTAATAGTTTTTATTTTAAGTGCTTTAGTTTTTGCGTTTTAAAGTAAAAAGCCAACATATTAGATTATCAAACATGTTTGTAGTGTTTAATTTTTTGTTTTTCGTAATGCAAAATTTTTTAGCAACCAATTTTTTTAATATGGTCAACCCATCAGCTGTTCAACTATAATAAGATACAATTAAAAAACTGAGAAAATGGATACAAATGAAATTATACTTGAAAATGTTACACTTCAAGGCATTTACCATAATGAACATGATGTTCATTATTTTAATTATTTTTACAAAATTTTAAATTCTTTCGATTCAATTAATTTGTTTTATATTTGAACAAACAATAAACGAATGATGTTTTCATTTTTCGTCGTTATTGGGCTTCATACGACGAATTTACACAGCGAATGCGCCTGTTAAATTCGTCGTGTTGGGCGAAATTCGTCGTTCGTCCCAGTTGTATTCCTACCATAACATGATGTTTAATCATTTTAGGTCCCAGGCAGATTTAGTAGGTACAAGCACTGGCAGAACATTAAAAAAATATACACAGGAGTTGTTGGTAGAATACTAGCAGGCTGCTGTTAAGTTCTTCTCTCATTCGATTTGTTAAACTGGTTTGTGAAAGTATGCAAAAAAAAAAATACACAAATTTCATAAAATAAATTTATTCAAGCCACTTAAAATTTGTTACCTTACTGTTCTCTTCAATAAAAACTGCAAGATCACTTGCCTATTTTACTTTTTCTTCAACAACAATATTCTTAGGAAGCAGACCACGTTAAGCGGCTTGTACACAAACTTTTGATACTAAGCTGCTAATAAACAAGCAACAGCTGTTTTAGTAATTTTACCTGATAGATCTGCCTTGTCTAGGTCTAAAAATATATCTGTTTTATTGTTTAATGTATGTAGTGGCATTGCCTCTCAACTCCTCAGTGGACACGAAAAGCCTTGAAAGACTTTCCACCTATTCAATTGTTTTTAGGAAACTAATGACTCACCTTGCAAGCCCATTTGGATCTTTCATCGTGAGAGAATTTCAAACACAAAATCTCAAGAAAAACAATTTTAAAATAATTTATTTGTGAGTTTAACGTTTGTGTTTGAAATTGAGTCCCTAAATACAACAATAAACAATGCAAAATAGCTTCTGAACTCAGAGGCAAACCTTCAGTGCTACTTTTCTTCACAAAATAGGTCTGCACCCAACAGGGCGTATGGAAAAAACTTCATCATGCCGCGCAACTTGAGCACAATTTTCTGGAAAAAAGATGTTTAATTTGGTTTGCCGTCATGTCATTTTTGAAATGTAGCTCATCAATGCTTAGTGTAGAGATATGCAGCAAAGATCTCTCTATGCCGCTAAAAACCTTCATATGGGTGTACATGTGTGTGCGTGCTTGTATCTATATTATGTGCCGTAAAGCAACGGACGGCTTTATATGTTCTAATGGAAATAAAAACATTTTAAATTTATTTTTAAAACAAACAGTTTTTCTTTATACTAAAATTTTTCGAATTTATCTTTTATTTTCCTCATTAATTGAGAGCAATAGAAATTTAGCAGTAACAACAACAACAACCAGGCACCAAATAATGTGAGCAAAATTGTTTCGTTAAACAAAAACATAAGATTTTCAAAAATAAAATATGTACATACATATGTACTAGAAATTTTGTGAAAATCTTAAAAGCAAATGTAACGAATTTCCACAGCAAGAAAATTATCTCATAAATTTTGGCAGTCGAAAATTTGCAGCGGCTCGCTTAAGTAACGGAAAATTAATTAAAAGAAATTGCGTAAAAAATTAGTTAAAAATAACAATTCAAAATTCTTAAATAAAATTTGGTAACAACTAAGACGGAGAATATTATGTATTAATTAAACAACATCTTTAGACATATTCTTAAGCCAAAAAATATCAAAAACAATTTGAAAATTCATTATAAATTCGAGGCTCGTGAAAATGGCGACTTTAACTTTTCGCTCAAATAAAGAAGTCATGCACAAAGCCGGCTGGAAATTGGATGAAAATGAAGAAGGTAAAAGGGAAAATAAGTGTTTTCTTTTTATTTTTTTTTTTTTTTTTGTCAATAGAAGAAAATGTCAGCCAAAAATAACTTTACTAGAAAAGGTGAAAATAAACATATCGTCTGTGCAAACGTCAAACATTTTTCAATTGCGTAAAAAAGTTTCCCTCGTGTCTTTCTTTTAATTCCTTTTCGAATATTGTGTTTATGAAAGATTTATATGTTTTTTATACGCTGCACAACAAGTGTTAATTGAACAGCGAAGTTTGTGATTTTATTTGTAATTTCCACAAGTATTTTAGATCAGAATTAAAAACAAAGCCAATCGATCGATTTGCATTAGATGTGTAATAGTCGACAAGTTTTCAAATTCAAACCTCAGATCCCACAATTTTGTGAAATTCTGAAGAATTGGAACTTAAAGGAGATGCCGTTTAGTTCCGTTTAGCTCCGAAAATCCATGCTTCGAAACCTATGCGAACAGTTATGGCGATCTTAAAACTAGCTTGGTTTTATGTTCTGCATAACAATATTATAGTTGCAACCATATAATTTCGTTTCGGCAACTTCATGGTATGGTTAATTCAGCCATATAATACGGCTGCAGCCACATAATTTGATTGTTGACAAACCCATTATGGTTGTTATGTTTATAAACTTTTTTGTTGTAGTATTAACAATAGATTGGAATGAATTTAATATATGTATATAAAAAATTCAGTCAAGTACGAGGCTGGTTCACACTCATAGAGCTCCGTACGTATGTGTAATGTACGTACGGAATGGCATATATGAATACATATATTGTATAAATTTAATCTCTCTGTCTCTTACAGCTTGAGAGTTACACTTAATTGCTACTTTATGTTGTATGGGGATACCTAGTAGTTTTGAACTTGTTGCTCTTGTTGTCATTTGCTGTGGTAAGGCATCTGGGAATACATACACTGTGCTCTCTTTCGGCTCTCTATCTCTTACGGTTCGAGAGTTATAGCTGTTACTCTACGTTGTAAAGGGACACCTGGTGTTATTACAATTGTTGTTGTTTTTAGCATTTGTTGTTGTGGAGCATATGTGAATTTGAATATTATGCAAATTTCATCCCTCTGTCTCTCACGGCTCAAGAGTAACGGCAAATTGTTACTTTACGTTGTATAGGGACACCTGGTAGTTTTCGACTTGTTGTTGTTTTTAGTATTTGTTGTTGTAGGGCATATAAAACTACATATATTGTGCGAATTTCAGCTCTCTGTCTTTTACAGTTTAGCAGCTACGGCTAATTGTTACTTTACGATGTATAAGCACACCTGGTAGTTTTACAGATGTTGTTGTCTTTAGCATTTGTTATTGTAGAGCATCTATAAATACATACCCTGTGCGAATTTCAATTTTCTATCTTTTACGGTTCGAGAGTTACAGCTAATTGTAACTTTTCGTTGTATGGGGACACGTGGTCGTTTTCGCTTTGTTGTTGTTTTTAGTATTTGTTGTTGTAGCGTCAAGGGTTCCGTTTCACTCTGATGAGTACGGAACCCTAAAAATGAGTGCAAAATAAACGCGTTTAAGTTGCTTGCAAATGGATACAAGATGTAGCCATGTAGTTTGTAGCCATTTTGAAGACTTAATGGCTGGGGTACGAGCGGATAGTTTCATGAAAGTAAGTCTTACTCAGCTGCTGAACCAAATGGCTGGTTTTCTAGCCTTGCTTCGTTCTTTGCTGGCAATCAATCAAATGCCAAAATTTTATTTAATTTGTGGCAATAGTAATTTAATTTTGATTTTGCAGCTTGTTACATCGACATAGATGATAATCAAGATGATGATGATGATGCGACACTGTTTAGGGATGATGATAAAAACAAAGTTTACTCAAATTGGAACAATCTACCTGATTTAGTATTAGAACAAGTATTCGCATATTTAACACCCCGAGAGCGTTACTATGCGAGCTTAGTAAGTAAATTACCATGCTAGAAATTAATATTTTATATGAAATGTTTTGTTTTCCAGGTCTGCAAGCAGTGGTTTAGAGCATTCTATTTGCCCACTGTTTGGGATAATTTTCTAGTCGATGATCGCACTTTGACCCGGCAAAAATATAATTATTATTCCGGCTGGCAATACTGTTTGGATCATATGCGTACACAAAATTGTCTGGCTCGTATTGGCCGCCACTTAAGAGGTCTGAAGTTCAGGCCCGAAATTAGTTTCAATAATATCTACCAGTTCATGACCATGTTATCCTGGAGTATGGCAAAGGGTGCCGAGCATAATGGGCCCAAGGAAATGAAGGGTACTGGCGCCCGCATACGTTCCCTGATTTATGTATTTCCCTGCAACATGTCACAAGCCAACGATCCTGAGGGCATTAAGCTATTCGGTACCGGCGGTCAACTGCTGAAGGGCTTGAAGGATTTGTTATCGAAATTGAGGAATTTAAGAACCTTGAAATTAATTGATTTCGTTTTGGAACGTTACGAGGCCAAACATTTGTTGGACGAAGTTTTGGATGCCTGTTGCACCAAAATGCGTGTCTTAAATTTGGTCAATGTTACCACGTTACACTGTCCCATTATGCATGTGGGTTTGTTCTTAAATCTGCAGGTATGTAGCAGGAGAGTACACAAATTGAAAGGGTTTTAAAAATACGTAAATGTTTGCTGGCATAGACTTTGACCATTTCACCACAAAACATAGACGATGACGTTTTGTACCTGTTGGCCGACTCAAAGCTGAAAGATTTATATTTATTGCAAAACTGTTACACCTCTTCATACCTGACCATTGGCCACTGCAGTGTCAGGGCTTGGCGCATATTGAAAAGGGACAACCCCACCTTAAGGGTTCACTTACGTGTGGAGTCTTTGAATGATGGAGAAATCGTTTTACAACCAGAGGCTCCGGTTTACAGTGTAACATATGCTGCTCCAAAAACGATGGTAAGAGACTTAATAAAGCTAAATTTTCGAAAATTTGAAGCCTGCTTACACATAAAGATGATGAAACAGGCTGTAAGCAGAACAACACTGGCTTCAGATGGCATTAATTTTGCCCCTGGTTCATATGTGTCTGTGATAAAAAGGAAAAAGTTCTCAAGTCAGACTTTTTTTTTTCAGGAGAAAAATTTCAAGATTTAGAGGTAAAAAAAGAAAATTTTTCACATTCCAATGATGCGAAAATGGGTTATTCTTTCTTAAAATCTTGCTTTTGCATACAATTCTAAATAGCAAAAAATACAAATGGGATTGCATATGAATATAAACTAGACAAAAAGTAATTTTTCTACAACTGCTTGAAAAATCCTACAATTATTATTTGAAGTTGTGGCTTCAATTATTAATTGAAGCCACAACGCGTACAACGAATTTCGACAGACGCTGTAACTGTGTGCATTTTCGTATACACCAATGTGTTTTATTTTTGACGGCGAATATTCGCGGCGAAAAATTCGTCGTTCGTCCCAGTTGTGTTTCTAGCATAATGTGGAAGAAATTTCGCTATCAGCCTTGGAAGGCAGTGATGTTCTGTTCTGCTGTCTTTGAAGGAAATTGCTTCTGCCTTTATTTCAAAATTTGTTCTCATTTAGTTCGTATGTCATAAAATTTCTTGCAATAATTTGTCTGCTTTTTTTTACACAAGAGTTTTATTTAAAACAACTCCGACCTAGATAGAGCCTATAAACAAAGAAAAGCAGACATTTTAAATTCATAAGGTCAAATAAATCTAACAACTTAATAAATTATTTAGAACTGCAAATACGTTCAATGTTTGTGCATTGCAATGAAATTGTTTGATATTCTTATATTTTAATTGTCATATGTTTTGTTTCTTTCGATATTTGCAACAGGTTCATTCAGATATTGTTATGAAAATGGTGGATCATTATAAAAATCATTTGGCAATTTACGGTTACGAAATGATGCCTCGTTTTTCTAGTCCCAAAGCCTTTCACAATCGCATTGACTCTTTAATGATGTTAATTTGCAGACAGTGCTTTAACTTGCATACTTTGGTAAGTAAAAGTGATAAACGTGATCATACCTTCCTCATGTTGTCACAATGTTTAAGGTCAATTGCACAGCACGCAGTTAACGCGTCCACGCATTACAGAGTTCTGGCAAAAGAGTAAAAACAGTATTTTCTCATAAAACAAGTTACATAAAAAAAAAACTTTCAACACATACGATTCATAAAGCTTGCACCCCATTTACACACGCAAGTAAAATTAACTCAATACATTGACATTTTTTCTAACTAATACCATCATACTTCTGCAAGTTATGAGCTCACTTGCAAGAGACTTTGAATGCCAGTAATCAAAAAAGCAAAAACAGTGTTATACCATGTTCATACATGCGCCTTTATTGAGATAATGGCAATAAAGTCCATTATTGAGCTCAATATTCCATACAAAAAGTCAATAAAGTTTATTGCTTAATAAACTCAAAATTGCTTTGAATATTGAGAAACAGATGAAACACAACACTGTAAAAGATGTGTTTAATAAGCAAAAGTATACAATGCGAGATGAATGACGAGATAAATGTCAACAAAAGCAAACAAAACAAAATAATAAAAAATAAAAATAAAAACATAAAAATTTTTAAACATTTCAGCATTTCCAAGTTTTTATTTCTCTTTCTTTTTATTATTGCCGCTTTGGAGTCATAACATGAACGCACTACTTGTACAAGTTCCATATTTTTATTGTACAACACTAAAATCTTTTTTAATAAAAGGCACTTTTTCTTCCATTTTTCTTATTTGAAAATATTTTTCACTTTTTCTTTCTCACTACCAAAACAAAAACAACAACTTTTTTCCAGCTGTCAAATACTAATTGAGTTGGCGCAATATTTGTATGTATGAACGCAAAAAATATTATGTCAATAAACTGAATATTATCTCAATTAGAAATGCATGTATGAACAAGGTATCACTTTATAAAGATTATATATTAATTTTAATAGATAACCTACAAGGAATGATTTTTAGTACATTATTATTTGATCTTATATACCGGAAAAAAAAGATAAAATATAATATTTAAAAGAAGGTCAAAAATTCTATATAAAAACAATATAAGAAAGTTAAAGTAAAGTAAAGCTTTTATCGATTTGTAATATAAATTTACTATTTATTTGATAATTCCTATAATTTGCTTCCCCATAACAGTTCGTATAACAATACTTTGGCAACCCAGCCCCTAATAGGTCATGTAGGCGGACAAAAACATAATGAACAATACACAAAAAGGCAAAAACTAATGATTTTATATTAAAAAAAATTGAGCCAAGTACCAGACTGACGCGAACAGCAAAGATTCCATATTACCGTGCCAGTTCTAGACAAAGAGTAACCCTGGTGTAACCTTTAGCTTTAAACATTTTATATGCACCGTGTAAATTTTAAGCCTCTATCTCATACGATTTAAACGTTATTGCTGATTTTCAAACTAAATGGTGTCCCCGTGTATCAACACCACTCAAATTTTAACTGAACTTTTGGTATTTGTTGTTGTAGAGGCCTGCGAACTACATATACTATGAAAATTTGAAGTCTCTATATTTTATGGTTCAAAACCGAAAGCCATTTTCAAGTTAAAGGGTGCCCCCGTGCCAAAGGACGACATTTAAATTTTCACTTTTTGCTATCTTTGATATTTGTTGTTGTGTAGGGCTAGTCACTGCATGTGATTGTGCAAATTTCAAGTCTCTATCTCTTATGGTTGAAAAGTAACAGATATATTTGCACAGTTTCTTGTATGGGGACATCATTTAGTTTTTAATTTTTTGTTGTTTTTAGAGGCAGAAGCCCGGTAACCACGTGTTCTGTGTAAATGTCAGATCTCTAGCTCTTACTGTTTGGGAGAATGGGGCCTGTGACGGACGGACGGAGGCAGAAGTCTCAGTAATAGGGTTACGTTTTTCCTCTATGAATACGGAATCTTAAAAAGGCAATAGCAATTTTTATAATTTGATTCAGTAAAAACGTTGTGTAACCTGGAACTTTTCAAGCGTGCAACGTGTATAAAGCTAAAACGCGTGCTCTCTGCCTCCGCATTCAATAGGAATTAAAAAAAAATTAAGCAACAAATCAAAACTTTCTAAACGGGAAGTCTAACTGTAATAGATTTTCATATAGCATTTTAAAAGGTTGCCATTTTCAGAGCAGCGAACGTACACCACATCCCTTTTACAGATATGAGTTTGCATTTTTCATATATCCGTGACGGCTTGTAGCCCCATCTTTCCGTAAAAAATTTAATTACAACCAGACCTTTCATTTAGAAACTACATATTGGCCACAATTTCTTTTTTTAAAGTCCCCCACTGTGCGACGTTATAGTTCAAAAATTGGTCGCTTAAGTTATTCCTTTCCTAAAACAATAATTACAAAAATTTTCTTCACGAAATCACATACATACATTGAGAGAAAATATACATATCTCGAAGTTTAAGTGGCATTCGTATATAAAAATTAAACAAACCTCTCTTCTACACAGCTGATTCGAGAAAAAGTCTCCACCTCCACCGTGCTTTTAATAGCTCGTACTGCTAAAAATCTACGACGTTTATATGTTCGTCGCTTCGGTACTATCATACGTTGCGATTGGCCGCGGCATCCCGAGTGGTCTGATGAGTTCCACACCTGGCTGCGTCGATCTTGTCGCTCCTACGAGTCAGTGGAACGTGAAGTTTCACAAATTTTAGGTCACAGCTGGCACTTCTTAAGCGATCAGGAATACAAATTGGTAACGGCGGATGTTGAAAGTAAATGTTGAATTATTTAAATGTTTAAGTATATGTGATATGTATGTAGTATATTGTTGTAAAATTTGTTAACACGAATTTGTTGTTTATTTTCTTAATTTAATTAAATTATTTAATAAATTTTATTATGAAAGCAGACACGGGATTTCGATATGACAATCAGGATAAATCGAAATATTTGCCTTCGATTCTCAACTTGTAAAAATTGATTCCCTGTCCCTGGCAAAACAAACAAAAAATAAAAATGTCATAATTTACTTTTGCTCAATTCTTACACGTAAATTATTTTATGACCGCTAAAGTTAAAAATCACGTAAGCAACGTTATGGGACATTTAAATAAATTAAGGGTATTTTTTTTAGTTTAAGAAAAAGATAAACAAAAATAGAAGGAATAAATAAACAAATCATGAGAGCAGTAACAAAAATTTAATTTGTTTTTTCATTATTAATATTTGCGTTTGCAATTTTAATACTCATGCACACTGCACAGATGCATACATTCATGGCTATAAGTATATCAGGGATGGTAAATGGGAGACATCAAATTGTACTAACAATTGCAAACATTCTTAATTTTTGTTATTTTAGTTTAAGTATAATGGAATTTCTATGAAAGGAGATCTACATACATACATATGTACGTAAATAGTTAGATATGTACGTACGCTATTAAAAAGTTAAAAGAGAAATTGTGAAATTATATCTACCAGAAATATTAAAAATAGTTTATTTTTGCTATTAAAGCAAATTCAATATTTTAAATCAGCTGCAATATTCTATAACTCGCTAATATTAGAACCATAATTAAAAATCTTCGAGCTCAATTAAGCGATTTTTAAAGACGACTGGTCTTGTATAAACTGTGGGGGTAAAAATTGAATTTTTTGTTAAAAAAAAAAGTAAAATTTGTTTTTCAAAAACTTTTACTGCTAAAAAGTTGACTTTCTTCAATTCAATTCAGTTTTCACCTACAAGTCATCGCTAAAAATCGTTTAGAGATTTTGAGTTTAGAGATTCTTAACGATAGCTCTAATTTTAGCGAGTTACAGAATAAGGCCTTTGAAATGTTTTCTTAGATATTTTCTTTAACACCAACCTGCATGTGCATAAGCGTAGCGTATACATAAGTTTATACAAACACATATGTATGTATATTTGTATACACAAATGTTTGTATGTATACAAACAATACCCAAATGAAACAAGAATATGTCATGCGAACGGTATATTTCACAATCTTCCCGGTCGGACATTGAGTAGTCGACTTCTAAAATAGTTAACTTTAAGCTAACTTTTATGAACTAGCTTCAAGTTAGCCACAATACAATCGATTTGTAATTCACTTTTTGTGGACTGACTACAAGCTAATTGAAGAGTAGTGCAGATTTGAGCCAAAATTCACATATTAACATACGCACAAACACGCTTAACCATTAACTTATTATTATTATTATTATTGCTAGGTCGGTCCAGGATGGCCCTTCGCACTGCGACCATGAATGATCTATTGTGCAACCCTTTTCTCTCACGAGTTTAATACATCAAGAAACAGTACTAGCTCCTTCTGTGGAAGTCCTTGCAAGTCCTGTGAGCCCAATGTATACGCCTGCAACAGCCTGTATCTTCTGTGGCCAAGTGCCACATATTCAATAATCAAGTGTTCCATTGTCTCCTCTTCTTCTCCGCAAAATCTGCAGGTTGCCGTGCTGGATAGTCCCATTCTGTGTAGATGCTTCATGCACGTATAGTGTCCTGTTATCGCCCCACACAGTGTCCTTAGATTTCTTCTGTTTAATTTTGGAGCGAGGTCCGACCTCTTGGCATCAAAGCTAAGAAATTTCTTCGAGTGTTCCAGACCCCTAGTGTCGTTCCACAGTTTTCCTGTGATGGATGCTGTCCATTTCCTGATCTCCCCCCTGAGGAGAAGCTTATTGAAGCCAAAGGATGGAGTGGGTCCAATAAAAGCCCCATTGGCTCCCCTTTTCGCGTAGGTGTCAGCCAACTCGTTACTACCATTAACTTAAATTGCTTACTGTCGCACTCATTCTAACTGTTGCGATGTCTGAATGTATATGTTGGCAACTAAACCTCACGACTGGGGTGGCGTGGGGTTTAGTGGCTCGATTTCAGCTAGAGGCTAACCAAAAAGCCTATCAGTACAAAAATAAAGTAAGTGGAATATAAAATCAAATTTAATTTAATAAAATAAAATAGCACCACTGAAAAGTATAAAACCAGCATTGCTTCGTACATTTTTTGTTGTAATGTAATGTAGCGTCGGACAATTGACTACTTCCTAGGACATCACCATGTTAAAATAGTCAGTTGTTTGCATTGAGAGAGTAATCCAGGCGTCAATCAGTGACTGTTAGGAAATAGTTAGCTTTAAGTTAGTTTAAAGTTAACTTCGCTTCCGTCAGGGAATATACAGATTTATATAATATTTTTCTAAATGTTTTTTCAAGTATTACAATTTTCATAAGGAAGTGCTAAGAAAAGTAAAAGTGCTGCAAGACGTAAAATGTTTTCTGTATTAAAAGCTTGTTTGAACATTTCTGATTCGCATTTTGTTCATGAGAATTTCGGAATAAGTAGTTGGGTTTCAAACATTTTTTTGGAACGAAGTTCCTTAACGCGGCTTGCTGGTAGTGTAAATTAGTAGAAATCGTCACGAAAGCGTGTGGGCTGTTTATATGTATTGGTGTATCTGTCGACAAATAATTGTGTATGTGTCTCCGCTGCTGTCAGCGGAGACACCTACCAATAAATGTTAATTATTGGAACGAAGTTCCTTAACGCGGCTTGCTGGTAGTGGAAATTAGTAGAAATCGTCACGAAAGCGTGTGAGCTGTTTATATGTATTGGTGTACTGTCGAAAAGCAGTTGTGTATGATTGGCGGTGTCTCCACTGACAGCAGCGGAGACACCTACCAATAAATATTAATTAGTTGGAAAACGTTTCAAAAATTTAAAGAATCACAAAATTTCAAAATTTCCAAAACAACACAAAATAAAACATACAGATAGATTTCACCTTATATTACATTCAAAGATGAAAAGAAAAACGTAAGGAACTTCGTTCCTAACGGGGGTCCCCCGACCGCATTTCTTTTTTGTGAAAACGGACACTATCAGTTGATAGATGTCGCTAAATTAAAGTATGTCACAACAAAAAACAGCAATATTGAAAAATTGTCTTCGTTTTGTATAGCAGATTGACAAAAAAAATACTGCATGTGTCAAAAGTAAAAAAAATAAAACGTTCCAAAAACTTTAAGAAGCATATAAAATTTAAAAAATTTCAAAAACAACACAAAATAAAACATACAGATTTCACCTTGTATTACATTCGAAGATGAAGAAAAAACGTAAGGATCTTTGTTCCTAACGGGGGTCCCCCGACCGCATTTCTTTTTTTTTTTTTTGAATTTTTCGAGTCTACTGATGAGTTGATTGGCAACAACGAAGTGTCGACGGCATATAGACGGCTAAGAAAGACAGACAATGTTAAGACCTAGTTTTAAATCTAAAATAATACATTTCAGTTGGCTCTTATAGCGAATAAATAATTAAGTTCATCTTTGAATATTCTTTGAATATGTACAAAATTTATAAATATGTTGCATATTTGGAAATTCAAACAAAATACAATACTACTGGTGTTTTTGTTCCTGATGTGTATATGTACATGTTTAAGCTCGTGAGAATATTTGGGTACCTCAAGCACCCAGTGGTAAAATAGTCAAGCGTTGCTTATTTTTTGTGAAAAACTGCAGGATATGATCTAACACAAGTGACAGCGCAGCACGGTACCGAGAATCGTACCCGATCGAGTGTACACTGAGATTATTTTTGCAGTAACTGACAGTAGTATTTTTGAATGACAAAACGTTTCAAAAAGAATGAAATTTTAATGTTAACTGATTTGTACAATTACTTAAAAAACTAACTACAGATAAATACGGATTTTCGCTGACAGTCATGACAGTAATGACGGTAGTAGTAACTTATGTTACACATACATGAAGGAACCAAGCTGTTAATATGTATATACATACATATTTACAATTTGGTTTCTACTTACATACATATGTAGCACATATAAGGCCATATTCATAATAATTATTGTAAGTTTATTAAGCTCTTATTTGACGTTTTTCTACGGAATATTTGTCAAATAAACGTATAATAAACCTTCAATAGTTTTTATGAATATGGGTGATAATCTTTACTTAAATTGATTGTTGTTGAATTTGTTCTGATTGTTGCGATAGCTGCTCTCAAGGTATGACAGTTAGGGGCCGTGTTTGTGATAAGGAGGGGCACTTCTCTAAAGCATGGCAAGTACTTTTTGTGTTTTTCACCACTGGGCATAATCGATCATAAATACTACAAAGTACTCTCAATCAAAACACAAATAAATTGCTGGCTTCCTAATTGTGCACAAAATTTTGCAATAACATAAATAATGATATCTTTCTCATTATTGTCATATTTCAGCTCAATATTTTGAACAAAACACAAATGATTAACAAATTTGGTTCACTGTTGAACCATGTATAAATAAGTTGAAACATTTAATTAACACTTCATTCTAGAGTGTTGTGGTTAACAGCAGTGGAGTCATCATGAAATTTGTAGCGGTCAGCTTATTTGCATTTGTTTGTTTTTTCACACTTCTGGCTCAAATGCAGCCAGTATCGTCCAGTTTTGTTGTGGTACCACCGGTTCCAGTCTATCACCACCGGCCATATTACCATACGCACTACAATATTCGCAGACCATATTATCCCCATTATCACCACCATCATCATCACTACCATGGCGTGTATTACTAAAGGATATACTTCAAGGCCAAGGATGTGCAATACAAAAATTAATTAATTTTTGATATTAAAAATGACAGTGATTAATAACAAATTAAATTGTGATCGATTAAGAGAAGCAATAAAATTAGTTTTGTTAAAAAAAAAAAAACTGCATTTCGTATACATTTATACTTTTACATTAAAGTTTGTGTGTTTCAAAAGAAAAATCGTAGATAAAAATCTAATGTCATACCACTTGTCCTGGCTGCAGTTGTGGCATTGGTCAGAAAATTTTCTGCTATCTTTATTTGAGTTGGCAATACTTTTACTTTTAGCTTTCACTTCGTCCTTTCAGAAAGCTATAAAATATATGCATTTTAGCAAAATATCTACAACTGTGTGTGGGCATACTTGTATGCACATTTCGTTGCTGAGAGCAAAACATATGATGCAAAGCTTTAGCATACAAAGCTTTTCAAAAAATGTTTTAAGAAAATGCATTTCACAGCTGTTGCGTATTGAATGACCTTGACCATAAAAAAATTGGACACAAAATCAATAAAATGCTCAAAGCATGCACATTATAATTGCGGAAATTTAAAAAATAGAAAAAAAAATAGGCAAGAACGAATGAGAAAATTACTTCATTTCTATCATTTGTAATTTTTCATGCAAATAATATTATTTAATACAAAACACCACCATTTAGGTTTAAAAATATACCATTTTAATGTTTTCTGCCATTTTCAGCAGTCTATATGCCGCCGACATTTCGTTGATGCTGTTCAACTCGTCAGTAGACTCGAAAAAACTAAAAAGCATATTTGTAACCAAACTACTTGTTCTTGAATTCCCATGACCACTGAATTGTGCTTAAATGCTTTTACCAGTACTTGCGCTGAAAACACAATTCAATACATTCGTTTTTAAGTCAATCCCAAGTCAGAGGTACGGTAAATATGGATTTAATTAAATTAACTACATTGCGCTGGTTTTAAGCCATATATTCAATACCAGTTTTTGGATCGATTCGAAATCAGAATTGAGTATGGCTGAGATCGTCAGCGTCGCTTTTTAAAACTGGAAAAATTCGATTTGCGTCGTTGCGATTTCAAGTTGCGTCGATTCGATTTGCATCGTTTTGATTTCGATTTGCGTCGCTAAACACGGTTACATTTTTTACTGCATCATTGTGGATTACCATTTTTAGCGTTTGTAGTGTAGTATGTATTTATCATCTTGAATTTATTAGTTTTTACAACTTCTGGCAACAACGATCGTCACCTGTACGCTTAGAAATTTTCAGATTGCGTGAAAACAAGGGAAATCCTCTTTTCTTTTTTATTTAAGTGGTGCTAAGAGCAGCTGTGTGGTTATGGTAACAATTTAGTGTGTGATTCACCAGAATATGCCTTAAGGACGTAAAACATGAGTAATTTTTATGTGTTTTTTTTCCTAATTTATGGTTTTGTTATTTCTTTATAATATATGTATATAAACATTTTTTGAAGTAAATTAAATAAATAAAAACGTACTCATACTAGTATTTTTTTTATCAAAAATACAACAGTTTTTGCTTTGTTTTAAATATTTTCCCCAACAAATTAAACTTCAGTGCATTTATATAGAAAAAAGTGATTCGATTTGCGTCGTTTCGATTTGCGTCGCGTTTCTCCGGTCCCCATTAACGATGCAAGTCGGGGCTTTAGTGTACTTGATTTAAGAACATTCGGACTTTCTATGGTTTTTGGCCCCGACTAGCCTTCATTTCGATTCGATATTTTTGAAGTTTATTTGTTGCCGGTTTTTCTAAAATTTATATATAAATCTTGATTCATAAGCAAAAACATATTTCCATATTTTACTATTTTTATTGTAATATGAACTTAATTATTTATTTGCTTTAAGAGCCAATTGAAATGTATTAATTCAGGTCCAAAATACAATTGACGTACCTAACAAGGGTCATAAGAAATCACCATATTGGAAGTTGATCTTATTTTTGCAAATGACGTCCAATGATAAATCTGTTCTCACACTTGTGACTAAACATCTGTAGAATACAAATGAACAAGCCATGGAACACTCCCCAAGAATACTAAATAATCGAAACAATCACACTCACGTGCAGTCAACAGCTTAATTAGTTCAATCAAATAATTATTTAGAATAGTTTATTGGTGCAAAAGAACACAAATTCGTATTTCCATTTTTTTTTTTTGTGCAGCTAACTTTGTTTTATGTATTTTATATAAGAAAGAATATTTTATTTTAAATAAAATAAAATAAGCTTCAGAAATAAGAGTTTTTAAGCAAACGGTGTTAATAGTCGACATGTTGCTCATTCCAAGAGTTTACAGCAAATGTTTACCAAATCATTTATGCACAGGCTCTTGGAATCATACATGGGCATACTGCATTACTTTTTTACTGCATTACGTGTTTCAGTAATCAGTAAAAAGTACTGAT
The DNA here is from genome assembly GCA_963662145.1 of Sturmia bella. Taxonomy (NCBI): domain Eukaryota; kingdom Metazoa; phylum Arthropoda; class Insecta; order Diptera; family Tachinidae; genus Sturmia; species Sturmia bella. The sequence continues at coordinate 48,818,291 of OY759172.1, read as the reverse complement.
TACTGGAAAAAACAAAATCAGTATTCAGTCAATTTTACTGGTTACTGAAAAGGGAAATCAATATTCAGTAAATTTTACTGATTATTGAAAAAAAAAATCAGTATTCAGTAAACTTTACTGGTTACTGAAGAAAAATACAGTATTCAGTAAATGTTACTGATTATTGAAAAAAGGTCTGTATTCAGTAAAAAGTACTGATTGCTGAAAATAAAATCAGAAATCAGTAAATTTTACTGATTTGTGTAAAAAAAAAATGCAGTAATCTGTAAATCAGCACCTGTAGAACGACTGTTTTCTTTCGCTGGAATTGTGAATCGCTCTAGAAGACAAAACCTAAGCGACAACAATTTTGAAATGCTTGTGCTGAGAAAAGCAAACATCATATAGTTTGCTTTAGTATTGGTCCACAAGTTGGTGTTTAAGTCTCTCATCTATGCAAATCATTCTTTATTTTCCCAATAACATATTTCCTTTTTAGATAATTTAAAAAAATAAAAACACGTTAAACTTTTAAAGCCATATTTCTCGGAATTTCGTTTTTTCAGTTATGCCATTATTCATGTAAGTGAGCAATATCTACTATCAGTCATTTACAGATTACTGCATTTTTTTTTTCACAAATCAGTAAAATTTACTGAATTCTGATCTTATTTTCAGCAATCAGTACTTTTTACTGAATACTGACATTTTTTTCAATAATCAGTAAAATTTACTGAATACTGTTTTTTTCTTCAGTAACCAGTAAAGTTTACTGAATATTGATTTTTTTTTTCAATAATCAGTAAAATTTACCGAATACTGCTTTTTTTCTTCAGTAACCAGTAAAGTTTACTGAATACTGAATTTTTTTTCAATAATCAGTAAAATTTACTGAATATTGATTTCTCTTTTCAGTAACCAGTAAAATTTACTGAATACTGATTTTTTTTTCCAGTAATCAGTAAAAAAATTAAATACTGAAAAAGTACTGGCACTGAAAAATGCCCATCTATGCTTGGAATGAACTTTCTTAAGAATTTGCTGTTAATGGTGCTTTTCAACTTAAATGATATCAGAAATAAAAGGCGGTCTAGCCAAAGCTCACTATATTAATTATAAATAAAACTAAAAGTCTTCACATAATTATCTAGACTTTTTTGACGATAGTAGAAATATTCATGGCATTTCCATGCAAAAGAAGATATCGGTCAAGTGTTCGCCGTGGCTTTGATGGTCTACAGTTTCAATAGCTCTGCATTATAATTAAGGTTTAATGCCGTTAATATGCAGAATTACCTCATCTTGATTTATGTAGCTCTTGAATTGTTCTTGACTTATTGACGCACGCGTCATCCTTTTAAATACTCCCACAGAAAAAACTCCAACGGTGTCAAGTCACATGATCGTGGCGGCCAATTGATATCATCACGATGTTAGCTAACAGGGACAATGAATTTCTCTCATAAACGAACCATTGTTCGTTCGTGACAGCATCTGATTGGAATCACATATCGTCCAGGTTCATTTCCTCAATTTCTGGCTACAAGAAGTACGTTCCGTTATCTTATCGTGATAGAAAATTCCGTTTATGATAACTGCATTTCCTAAGAAGTACGCCACCCTACAAGCCGCACCAAATAGTCAATGTGTGGATGCATTGAGGTTTCAATAAAAACTCGTGAATTCTCATTAGCCCAAATGCGACAATCATGCTTGTTAACGAATCCTTTAAGATGAAATTATAACTCTTTGCTGGAGATGATGCTGCACGAAATGCCCTTTGATTTGAACGTCTGTTTTCGTAAAATGCCTCAGCAATCTTAAAACGCTGGTTACTTGTGTACCACTTTATGGTGGCATATAGTCAAATACTGAACAGAAGAAATGTCAAATTAAGTTCAGCAACAAACTAGACGTTAAAGTATGACTCGCAATTCATGAACAACGATCACGTTTGATATAATTTTTATTAAAAAAATATTAGTGAAATGAATTTTCTTCAGCTGGCGCAAAACCAGCAGCTTATTAGTTGATTACATGAGACTGCTCTTTTTTTCGGCACTTTGATGTACTGTCGCAAGCAAATGAAGTTCCTGATATTGCCTTCCAAATCATAGGGCACTATTATGAATGCCACACAGTCGTTAAATTGCAGTCACCATAAGCAGAACTGTGAATGTCAAGGTAAATGTTAAGCTCGATGCCATTTAAAAGTACAACGTTTGCAAAGAAAGTGCCGGCAATTGTTTTCTAATATATTATACATATTAAAAAATAATAAAAAAAATAAAAACGCAAGAAAACTGAAATTATATTAAAATTAAATCAGCCTAAAAATAGGCAATATTCGATTACAATAGTGCGTTACCGCCCGCCTTCTGTTAAAAGCTCGAAAATCTTCATATTAAACATTTCATGCATTTGATTTTTTAATGCACCCACCGGCTGGCTGTTCAGCCTTTGAGTGCATTTATTTGTTGTTAATTTAAAATAAAAATGCAAGAAAAAAATATTTTCTTTTTTCTTCGGCGATTTCCCTTTTGTTCACAACAAATAACAACAATGTGTAAATTTTTGTTGCAAATTTGTTTGTAAATAATATTTTTAAGATGCAGTAGTTGAGATTGACCGAGAAAGTTTTTGAACAAAACAAAATAGTGGAAATGGATTTTTGTTAATTCATTGTATTGTTTTATCTTCATATGTCTCTTATTTCTTTAAACGTTTACATACATATGTACATATATTGTATAATTAGATTCTTTATACGTTTTGGCAAAAATCTGAATTTTTCCTTCATAAATGCAGCATACGCGCTGCGATCATGACCGTCTAAAGAACAATTTTGTGTGCAAGAGAGCAAAATTGAAGAAATTTTGAGCAAAAAAATATATATAAAAGAAAATTGCAACTGATTAAGGAAAATCGCCAGAATTTTGTGTTAAAAATAATACCCTGTGATATAATTTTTGAAAAAATTTCAAAAATTTAACAAAATTGTGCAATTAACTAGTGAAAATAAAAAGTTGCAGCATCTTTTTATTCATTCAACCTTTTTTGATCTCAATAGAAATTAAATTTTAGTACATAAACGCCAATATGAATAGAAAATGTTTGCACTGGAGCTATTTGAACTACAAGGACATTCCCATGGACTTGTATTTGTACGAAGATCTGGAGGAGGTGTATCTCAAGGAGAACTACATAACTGTCATACCCAAATGGTTTTTGAATTTAACAACTTTAAAGTTTATACATTTAGCTGGAAATAATCTCACAGCCCTACCGGACGAAATGTTTTTATTGGATAACCTTGAGTTTCTAGATGTTTCAAATAATCAAATTACTGAACTGCCAGAATCGATGGGTTACATGACAAAGTTGCTGCACCTGAATATCAGCTCAAATGAATTGACAGAGCTGCCCAGTAGTAAGTAGTTTTATATAAAAATTCTATTTCATTAAGAAAGATAATCTTATGATAATTCTTAGATATCGTACATATGATATCATGCGTTGTTTATAATAACGAGAAGTGATATATTTCCCCTAATTTCCTGCAATAGACCTGCAGCCAGTTTATAGGACACGAACATAAGCGATAACTTTGCATTGTTTTTCTTTTTACGCGTTATAGGACACAACCATTCGCGAGTTTTGTCGAACGACGTTTCAGCTTTCCGTTTATTTTGGTCTAGAGGAGATAAACTTTCTCACCAAAAGTGTCAAAGTTATGTTTCAGGGGCTGGACTAGTGAGACGAGTACACTTGGGTCCCAGAAGATCCAGTTGTGTCAAAGTTGGGCAAATGAAAATTGTATTCGCCAAAGCACATATAGTATGTAATTACATGTGTACATATATATGTACGTACACATACATATATATGCATGTACACATATATGTACACTCATAGAAAAATGTATTTTCATACTGATGACAGCGTATCATAAAAATTTTAGCATCAATATTATGCCAAAAGACATCAAAGATGTAAAACTTGATGACAAAAGCCCATAGAGAATTTCGGCATAAATTGAGTGTCATCAATGTGAAGACTGCTGTGCCATCAACTCTATTGTGCAAAATGTTAATAACTTTTATAAGTTTTACCAAAAGGAAAGAAATAAAACTTTGTTAAGTTTTATTAATTATAATTAGATATAAAAAAGGTTATGGTTTAATTTATTATTTTTGTGTTTAAATGTATTCCTAAACGGTTTCAATAAATGGCGTATATTTGCCATCATTGCAGTAATTTTTCATAAACATCGTATTGATGACACTGGACATGGCATTGATGTAACAATTGTTATATTTATCGCTAATAACAATTAGAACACCTTATGTAAAATTTGACATCACCGTGATGAAAAGTGTCATGGGGTCAAAAACGATGTTTTTTTGTCATCGTATTCATGTTAAAATACATCATAGCTATAATGGTTTTTCTATGAGTGTAATAATAAACATAATTATGAATTAAAAAAAACTACTTTGATAGTTTCTTTTAGCTGTTTACAGCCTTATCAAAATTTGTCAATGAATTTTTTGTTTTTTTTTTACGTAGCATATAGACGGGAAAGTAAATGCCTGAAAGTTGTAACACACTCACACTTTTTTACTAACACAGTCACAATTTTCCAACTTTCAACTCTGCTTTCAGCAAAATTTTCCTCAAAGTAATTTTTTGACATTTACTGAAAGTAAAGTGACAAGGCAGTAAGCACGGTTGCCAACTCCACCGCACATACAAATTTGCAGGATTGCAGTAGAATGATAATTGTGAATTTTAAATTATTTTGTACATTAGAAAATATTTAAAACATTTTTACTGCAAATATAAATAAAGAACATAAATGAAGTACATATATTTATAATGATAATTATTAAATTAATTAACAAAAGCTTAGCAATAAAAATTATTTTCGAATATTGCGCTATAAATTTATGTTTGTAGTAGTCTTGGCAACTCTATTTCAGTAATAAACAAAACTATAACGATGGAGGTATTTTTGTAAAATAATAATACTTGCAACTCTTCGCTTTGATGGCATTTTTAAAATAAACTTTCACGTTCCTTTGAAATTGAGCAAGAAATTTTCATGACTGTCACAAATTTTATTAAAATTTTTATTCATAATACGTATACAAAAATTTAATGAAAGTACTTTCCCGTCTAAATGCAATGTTATGTACATACGCATGATAACTGTTCCAATCAAGGATTTTCTTTTTGAATTGACAAAAAGGGCTCATCATGTATAAATAAAATGTAACCAAATATTAGTGTTTAGTATGTTGGCAACAATGTAATATCATAAATATTTGACACGTGCTCCAAATTACGCAAGTTTCACGACACGATCAAGTGGCGTATTATGAACCGATTTCATTACGTATTCGCCAACCAACTAACTCGTCGCTAGTGAGTTTTGTCTATTGGAAATAGTCATGTTCGCCACTCTCAAATACATAGTAGATTGCCAACACAAAGAAACGCAAAATTTGCAAAAATATGAGCAACTTCCAATAGGGTGATTTCTTTTGGCCCACCCTGTATATTGCGAAGGTATTGCTCGAACTTATTTTCCGAAAATTATGCTCAAGTTAAAGTGTCAAGTTTGTTTATAATTTCACTGACTAACTCTCCTCCAGCAGAACAATTGGTTTTGGGCCTCACACTAAGAACGCTCACCAGCAAAATTTGTTCAATCACTCATTTGCACACATGAGTACCGAAACAAAATTTAAAGCTAAGAAACGTTTATTTTATTTATACACATACATCTGTGGAAGGAAGCGATAGCAGCCTAAGTTTTAAAACATAGTTTAAAACATAGTTTAATGCTTTCAATGTAGAACAATTTTTTGAAGAAATCCAATTTGGTAATTTAGAACAGTGTTGGCAGTTTAGGGGGGTTCCCCCGTGATTTAGGGCTTTTCTTTTAGGGCTGAATTTGGGGTGTTAAATTCTTTTGGGAAACAATCAGGGGGAAACAATTTATTTTTGGGGTATTTTTAGGGAATTTCTGTGTTTGGTTGAACGGTAAAATGGCAGGCGTTAGAAGATTTTTCAACTGATAAATTTAAAGACTAACGATTTTTAAAGTAAAATTAAATGAGATATTTTATGTTCATCTGGTAGCTTCAAGTACATAATTTTGCAACTGATAATTTTAAGCCTTTTTTTGTTGAGTTGAATGAATTTCTTCCTTATGGGTCATTTCTTTGAATTTTTTCCGTTTCTTAAGAATTGGGAAAATTTAAATATCTAAGAACCTTTGATGAAATTTAAACTCATTTTACGAAAATGTCAAAAGGACGTAAACAGCGAAGAAGACTTCGAAACTCTTAATATTTTTGGAGAAACTTAAATTCTTCTAGACACGCAAATAACAATTTCCAGCTGCCTATAAATATGTACTTATGAATATCTCAAAATGTGTGAATACAAATAAATCGAAAATTTATAATAAATATATAAACAAACTAAAGCAGAATGTTCACCAACATTTTTTAGGGGGATTTTGTAGAAAAACCTTGAATTTTAGGGGGTTTTAAAAATTTTCTGGGGGGGAAGAAATACATTGACCTGGGAACACTGATTTAGAAGGATAAAATAAAAATTGTAATATTGAAGGAGATCTAATAAAAACATGTATTCTAAGACATTTTGGGACTTATTACGCTTATTTTATTGGACTTTTACCATGGATTATCAATTCAGGTCCAAAACTAGACACTTCGATGATGCTTATGTTCCTTTTTTTTAGCAAACTTCTTTAGAGACATAGAGATTCCATATAAACATGAATGTGCACAAAATTTAATTGAAAATCAATTTAGTGTTGGCCAGATAATATAAAATATATTTCAGTCGACAGAAAATCACGGTATGAAAATTGAAAGTTGATCGATAGATTAAATATGGATAGTCAGTACTGAAGAGATCAGGTAATCGAATGGTTAAGCGCTGCTGCTAAAATGCAGTATGCAGTTAATTATGATCTCAATTCGTAGCCACTTGGGTGCTGGTAATCGTCGAGGTCGACATGAAACAGCAATGGCTGTTCCAATAAATCAACTTTCAAAGCTCAAAGTTCACTTTTCATATCTTCTTTAAAAATGTTAATCAGAATCTTTCTCAATTCTGAGAAAATAAAATCGGACTGAAGCTCGCTAAGGCCATTAACAATTGTAAGACTTATTAAGATCAGCAGAAATTTTAAATAATAAAATTCTTATTTTTTTTTTCATAAATAAATAACAACAACATATTTTCTTTTGCGGCAGCCATAACGTATATGAAGAATCTGGAATCATTAAACGTCTCCAAAAATCGTCTTAAGCGTTTGCCCATACAAATTTCTGAATGTGCACGGCTCAATGAATTGAACATCAGCGATAATATAGAAATTTGGCATATACCAGAAAGAATTTCTTACATGCAGTCATTACAAATGCTATCAGCTGATCGTAAGTTACAATAGTCATAAAAATTTATTAAATTTACATATATATAAATAATAAATTTTTCTTTTTACAGGTTGTTCTCTAATTTATTTGCCTGTGGCTTTGGCCAAATTTATAGATTACTTGAGAATATTCAATAATCCAGCCATCACTCACATACCAATCATTTATGAGAAATTCTATCAGAGTTATTATGAGACACCAACCAAACCGGCAACCATGTACGATAACGTTGCGATGCAAGGAAGTAGAGTGTTTGTGGTAGTAAAAGTTTTAGAATAGTTGTAATTGCTTATACTTACATATACATATAATAAGTGAATCCATTGACAAAACTATTTAAAGCGACAAGATATTATTTATGATTAGGTACAGAAAATCTGTTGAAAACACTTCAAAATAAGGCACAATTGATTGCTTGTCTAAATTTCAAACTTGGTTTTTTTTCTTGTATTTTGTTTCTGTATGCAAGATTTTTTGCAGAATTTCGAATATACATACTTACGTACACTTACTCAAACTCGGTGAAGCACCAGAACTTTATTTTCATAGCACAAAGTATATTTTAGAAATATGACAGTATGATACAATTCATGGTTGTACGATGTGTAGTAACGTGTCCACCCAGCATTATCACTGCCAAGTTTACGTCCGTATTTCGTCTCATATTCGCTTGAACGATCCTTTCGTACGTAGTCCTGCTCATTATGGCCCTCGAAATATTTAAGAGTTTGTAAGAGACTAAGAGAGAATTACTCGTATTACCTTTAGGCTATTCTAAGCTCTCGAATAATTCGGGAGCCGTATTAACCACAATTATATTAACGCTTAAGTACGCCAATAGCAGAATCTAATGTACAGTAAGGAAATTGTGTTTTAAGGAGTTGAGAAAAATTCTCTGTCTTGTATCAATCCCTCAAAATTTCGCGTTTATCTTTTACAATAGAACACGTCTCTCTATCTCTTTCTCTCTCTTTCTTACTCTCTTGTACTTGTACTTACTACGGTTCTCTATTTACACGAGATTTCGGAATAGACTAAAGGAAATTCGACTAATTTGACTTTAGTCTTTTACAAACTCTCGTACCTTTCTATAACCGTAAGAAGATTATACGTACGTTTTGTAACAGCTTCCTATGGCCCAAATGTTTTCTAACTAAAACATAACTATTTTCTTTCAGACCTGTCAGTCATGATAATTTCTTTTGGGTTCTCGAAAAGGAAACTTTTACGAAGCTTCTACTGCCCATTGGTACAAAAAAGATCTTTCGTGTGCCCTCCAAAGAAAACCAAGTCACACTTTACGATGATTGTCTCAAGGCGTTGGAGTATTTAAATAAATTATCAGCGTTTTATGAAAATCCCGCCTTAAAATATATACTACCCGAAAGTTATATGGTGGATCATATACGCAATGGACCTACAGGCCGATGTACAGTATTCAAATGTTCGAATCCATTATTTTCTACATACTACTTTATGGTAGTAAAAAGGTAAGAGAATGCAGCTTTATTGTTAAAAATAATCTCTTTATTTCTCTCTCTCTCTCTCTCTTTGTCATGCTAAACCAGACGGGCCAGCAAATCCAAACAGTTGTTTACCTGCTATTTTTGTACACAATACTGTGCCAATTTATGGCTAATGGATAATAATAAGAAGTATTATTGTGTAGACTGGGAGGAATGTGATAACAAAAAGAACGAAGAAGTCCAGTAAAATTTCCAACTAATTGCTGCACTGCTCAACGAACATTAAGCAGAATACATGGCAACAATGTCTAGTCAAATATAGTACAATTATATTTTCATCTAAAATACAGTGTTTTGTTTTTTTTTTCTACGGAAATACATTACATTCTACCACTAGCTTTAACAAACTCCTGCTGCCGAAAGTCTTGCCGGACATGAATGTAATCATCAAAAAGACATTTTGTGGCCTCAGGATACACTGCTTGACAATCCACACCCCTTTTGCCCCAACGCCAAGCTTCTGTGTAAAACGATTTTAGATTTCGTTGAGGTCTACGAAGATAAAATATAATTAAAATTTAATTTTGAGTTCATATTTATATACACACTCACTGCAAAAGCCTGTGCAAAATTTCTGCATACAACCCCTGGTTTATGTGAATCTGAGCATTTTCACATATCAAACGCTGAACACATGATCTGCCATTCATGCCCCAACGTTCCATCAAATTCTCAGCAAATTCATAAATAAATTCTTGCGCTTCATCTTTATGATGCTGAAGATTTTCAGATTTTCTACGATTACCTGGTCCATTTGCTAGATCTCTGGCATGCCATTTGTCCCACCAATAAATTGGTTGCGGAGGCACTGGAAACTGGTACTGTAAATTGTATGCTATTGTCAATTGACGCCAATCCGTTTTGTCACCCAAGTCAACTGGATAGGAAATGCCTGCCACAATCTAGAAAAAATATTTAAATAAGTTTTTATTGCCTTTTGTAAAGAGCTAATCAGCAGAGAATAAATTTTTCTCATTCATGCTTTTATATACTTACATTACGAGTGGTGTAACTATACGAATTTACTTAAATCATAATTAACTTGTACACTATCAGACTTGCACGTATTATTTGGTTTTTTTGATAAGTATTAATACACAGTCTGAATTGCCCTTTACACATGTTATACAATAAGCTAGGTATAGACGATTGTGAGATCTTACAATATTGTCAGAAAATGTATAGAATATTTTTAACCAATCGTGAGAACTTACAATTTCTTGCTGGCAATATTGTAAGCAAAAGCATTGGCAGGCAGCCTGCCTAACAATTAATTTTCAGCTAACTGTCAATCGTCTGAACACTTTGGCATCATCATTGCTAGTACAGTATTTATCGGATATAAGAACATCTCATAAAAGAACAAAACGCCTATAAGAAACATTTCCAAAAACACCATATCTTTCTAGTGATTTTTCTAACAAAAAAAGTTTCATATAAGAAAAACGCTTATAAGAAAAAACTGATAAAAGAACATTTTTCTTGAACACCAAAACCACAAAATGTATAGAAAAATAATTTATATAAGAAACTTTCAAGGGCAACACTGAATTTATGTAGTTTGCATGGACAAATCTGTTTTCTGACAGTTTTACAGCAACAGCAACGTTTTTTTTACTTTTAGTGCTCATGAGAAGTTTTTATTTCTTGCCTCGTAAATAAATAAATAAATAGTACAAAATGAGTTATGTATGTATGTACATGTATTTACTACATATAATTTTTTTTTTTCAAATTGAAGTTGTCTAGTTTTTTATATCTATTTACTAAAGGGGTTAATAAAATAAAATTTGATTTGTTTTATTTTTCTATTTACATACATACATACATCTACGCATATACATAAAAAGGTAAAAAAACTCGTATATTCATATAAGAAACAAATGCCTTATGGCCATAGCTACTTATATAACAAATAAGTTCCTTATATAAAATAATTGTATATAAGAAAGAAACGCTTATAAGAAACTTTTTTCGTGAATTTTTCAAGTTTCTTATATCCGATAACTACTGTACATTGTCAGACATTGGCTTATTGTAAGATGCATAAATTCTCAACACCTCACAATGGCGTCATTGTCAGAGTAATGACAAAAAAGATTAAAGAAAATTGTGTGTGTGTACGAAAGAGAGCGAAACAAACAAGAGAATAGTAAAAATGTGAGTACGAGAGGTAAAAAGTTGCAGAAAAGAGAATAAAAAAACGTAAAAACATGGTTATTGAGCGAGAAAAATAAAGAATGAATAATGGCATGTGTATATGCGTGTGTGTGTGTATTTTGATAGTGACAATTGGCTGCCAATTTTTGATGCGTAGAAAATCTTACATCCGTGTAAGCTGACAATTTTCGTTGGTAGCTAAATTTATTGTCAGGCAATTGTCTGGCACTTTAATTGTAAGATTTTCTTGCAATTGTCTGAACTGATCATTTTCTTACTGCTGAGAATTTTGTATTTCTAGTAGATTGCCAGCACGTTGTTAAGTCTTACAATATTGTAAGATCTGACAACCGTTATACACTATACACTATATTTATTTGCTTGTGAATAACCACCGTCAATTTCACGATGTCACTCGACATCGTTGGCTTGAACAAAAACACTGAAAAGACCAACAAAAAAATGCATTATGGTTTTTAATGCATCTAAGCGAGCGAGTGACATCGTGAAACTGGCGGCCATTGTTGTCTAGTAGTTTGCAATTAAATGTGAAAATAGAAATAAGAATAAGAGAAATAATGAGAAGTAAATTTTTCCTGGGAAAAAAGGAAGAGTAAAGTGAAAAGTCAGCTGATTGATTTTTATGTAAAAAGTATAATTTTCAAAGAAATATTTGCCGTCAGAAGAAATTGTGGATTTTTTCCCATTGCATTGATAACAACTTTTCAAAACAACTCATGAAATAAAGAGTACTAAGCCGATACATGGGGATTTGTGAATTCTATATAAGTAAAATAAAAAAGAGAGATATTCGTATATGTCGATATTGAGAACTGGTATTCGCAACATCGCCAGCATGTGTGTGCACGTGTGTACATACCTTATGAATGCCGGAGTCTTCAAATAATATAAAGCGTTTTTTTCGCCGTTGCTCACGCCAGTGCGTTAAATTAACGTCGATCCTTGGAGACGTCGAAATAACGAGAACGCTGACAACTTTTGGTAAAATAATAAAGGAAGCGATCATAAATGTGCTAGAAATTAAAGAAATATATATATTTTTTTTTTAGTTTTTCTAACTTTTTAACAAAATGTACCAACATACAGAAATTTCATTTTGAAATGAAATAATATCACCTTTTATTTCTATTTATTTTTTTTTTTATTAATCTTTGATAAAAAAAAATTACTATGCTTTTGGATTCCGTTAATAAACTTTGGCTAAAGACAATCAAATTCAGACTGTTTGTAAATTAGAACGCATCAAATATTGAGAGATTTACTTAATTCAGATAAAAGAATGAAACTACTTAATGCACGTGCTTTAAATTCACAAACGTTTTTTTCGATTTGTTGCTTGATTTCTAATTAACACATTTTAATTGTGTTAAGAACAGTTAAAAAAAAATTAATCAAAAGTCAAGCCGCAAACAAGTTTTGGAAAAATTTAAAACGTATTTAAAAATAAGAGGAAATTTGAAACAGCAATATTTTGTTTACTGCAATACGTGTGACCTAGAAGAGATTTCTTGTTACAGCTTGGTACAGTTACATAAATAAGAACTGGTTCTTTGTGTAGTTCTTGCATGGTTTGTTGTTAAATTGTTGCACCATTTCACATCCAGCTAAAAAATATTCACAGACAAATGGAGGATCGTCTTGGCAAAAAAAAAATTTTTTTTTAATAAATATATGTATATTTTTGATAACTAAGAAAAATTTCTTTACAATAATACATATGTATATTATTTATTCAGTCAGCTGTCAAAGTTATGATCATGTTCTGCCGCGAGTTATCACAAACTCCTGCTGCTGAAAATCTTCCCGCACCTGCATATAATCATCCAATAGACATTTTGTGGCCTCAGCATATACAGCTTGACAGTCCGCACCCTTTTTGCCTAAACGCCAGGCTTCTGTGTAAATCGATTTTAGATTTCGTTGTGGTCTACAAGAAGGACTTTTAATTAAATCAAAATTTTAAATTGACATCTGAATCCACACTCACTGCAAAAGCCGGTGCAAAATTTTTCCACAAAGCCCCTGGTTTATGTGAATTTGTGCATTTTCACATATCAAACGCTGGACACATGCTCTGCCATTCATGCCCCAACGTTCCATTAAATTTTCAGCAAATTCATAAATAAACTCTTGTGCTTCATCTTTGTAATCCTGAAAATTTGCTGGCTTTCTAGGAATAGCTGCTCCATTGGCTAGATCTCTTGCTTGCCATCTGTCCCACCAATAAATTGGTCGAGGTGGCACTGGAAAATCGTAGTGAAAATTATATGATATGGTCATTTGCCGCCAATCTTTTTTATCACCCAAGTCAAGAGGATATGCAAAACTCGTAGCTATCTGAAAAAAAAACAAATCAGAATTTAAGCTAGACTACGAATTCAAAGTGCAGAGTTCAATATTTATTTATTTCTGTTTTGTTTTGTTAAACTATATGCGGTTCAGAATTCAATGTGAATTCTGAGACCAGGAATTCGCTTTATTACATTTTTGCATTATAACGGGTTATCCATTTTGCGGTTTTAAAAGTAAACGTAAATAAAGCACATGTGAAATATTTTTTTTTATGATACTTCTTTTTTATTATAAAGTTGGAACGTTGACATTATGTGTGAAACGCGACATCATTTAAATGGCCATCAAGCGAAGTGTTGCCAGAATTGATTCATTTGAGTTAATTTTCGACCACTTTCTGACACATATTGGGCGGTATCTCTAGCCATAGCTTGAAGGATGTTAGTTTTTAAGAGCTCAAGAGTTAAAGTCTTGTCTGCATAAACGCGGTGTTTTGCGTAGCTCCAAAAACGGTCTAATGCTATCAAATCGCATGATCTTGGTGGCCAGTTGATATTGTCACGACGAGAAATTACGCGGCCAGGAAATGTCTCTTGCAATAATTCGCATTATTGTTGTGTGGCATGTGGCACCGTCTTGTTCAAAGCAAATATTCTCCAAGTCCTATTCTTCCAAAGCAGGCAACAAAAATGTCGCTAATCATATCATTAAAACAACCCGAATTGACGGTGACAGTCGTGCCATCGTCGTTTTCGAAGAAGTAAGGTCCATTCACACTTGCGGACCAAAGCGCACACCAAGAAGTGACTTTTTCTGGATGTAATGGCCTCTTTTCAATTACTTGAGGCTTCTCAGAACCCCAAATACGACAATTTGGTTTATTAACATACCCACCGTGTGAGTGAGAAATGTGCTTCATCGCTGAAGAAAATTTTGTTCGAAAAATCGCCGTCCACCGAGTGTTGTTCAAGCACCCATTCCAAGCATCTACGACATTCAGTTGTTGTGTGAGCTGAACTTTATGTGAATGTAGGTGTAGATCTATATGCAAAATACGCCATAAAGTGCCTTAAGACAGTCCTAACTCCTGAGAACGGCGAGGAATTGACACATTTGGGTATTCGGCAACACTTTCGAAACGACGATGCAGCACAGGCCTTACAATATTTGTAACCGCTCCAGTCTCTTCAAATTTCTTCACAATTTTGCCAATTGCTTGCGTGAGTAGGACGATTATGCAAACCATAATCTCCTCTTAAAGCACGATGTATGGCTGCGGTAGCCTCACAATTTTTGTAGTGTATTTTGATCATTTGTATGCGTTGTGTGATATTTAAGCGATCCATTTTCGTCAATGGCAGACTTTCAACTGAGAAGAAAAAAATTGGTTTAACAACGTAGTTGGACAGATGTCCAATCCCAGTCCTACAATTTTGAAACCACGAAATGGATAACCCGTTATTTGAAACAGTCAATTATCTTAGTTCGGAGAATACTATTACACTTTATTGGACCCCTAGTTCGATTTGCAATAAGGGCAGATCGGTTTTCAGAAGGTGGTTTTCTTTTCATACTCATAAGTAGCTCCAAATAAAACTATAACTGCCTGTACCTCAATGTCGCAAGAAAATCTAAGCGATCGAAATGTAGTCGCTCGATGGGCTTGCGTCATGAAATTTTTGGCATTTACTTTACAGAGATGCCAGATCGGTAAATTAAAGTTTTAGTTGATTTTTTATTGCAGTATTGAAAAAAACTACTAAATTGTTCTGGTGTAAATACAACCCTTCATAAAACTGGTCAGCTGCATTTGACAAGCCGAAGCAAATACATACATAAATAACACAGAGTACCACAGAGTATTCTGTGATAAAAAAGCAAACATTTTGAAAGTGCGGCAATAGTTTTTGTGGTGTTTTAAAATTTAAAAGTATTTTTTTGCATAGACATTTAATAAGTATTTTGACGCGATGAGCACTGGTATTCCTCTGGCAAACTCAGGATTTTCTTCCATCCAGCAAACAAGTGGACTGTTTAGGAAAACTACATGCATGCATGTAATAATTGTTTAATATATTTACTGAATAAAATAAAAATATGTGGGGTTTGTAGTTTTATTTTCCAGTTTTTTAACAAAAAAACAAAAAATTTTTCTATAAAAACTCCCACTCGATAGCAAAACAGCAAGTGCTTGATTTTGACATTTGTGTTCGCAGTGCTGACGACATGATCGATATTGAGGAATCGGATTTTGTATGAAAACACTTACGTTTTTTCAACTTGTCGATCGAGTCATCGTTTGAATAAAAGAACTTCATAGAGGAACCCAAAACAATTTTCTTTCGCTTAGAAAGCGAACAATCGCAAGACTGCGACATTGAGGAACAGGCAGTAAGTGTCTGTTTGTGTAGATCTTTTCCCTTACTTTAAAATTTTTGACGACTTACAGAACACACAGGATAACTCTGCAGCCTATGATGTGGAGAGAAACATTGAATCATGCAGCCGATTGCTACGTTTGCTTAAAGCCGGCATAATTTATAATTTTTTGACGCATTACATGATAAAATCGGACACGACGTTTTTAAGCTATGACTAGAGGTCTGGATCAACCTTTACGAAAATCTCATATCTTAGAAACAAATTCTAAAAACAAACTGATTCATAGAATTTGAAATTCTTGTGATTTTTGTGCTTAGAGATAGGCATAACACATCAAAATATATAGTGGTTATCCATGGTTTTTTGGCTGTTGGGTAGTGTAATAAATGGAATAACAACCAAGTCTAAAAATGCGAACATATTTTTTATACAAAATTATTAAAACAGAGACGTTAAATTTTACTAATTAAAACAGAGACGTTAAATTTACTTCGCGCAAAGCGTATACCGCAGAAATGATTAATTGGAATTTTCGTATGGATCGATATTTCTTTCCGTTTAATTTTTCGTTTCGTAACTATTATTATAATTTTCTCATTTTTCTTACACATATGCAAATGGTGTAATTCGTTGAAATTTTTTTAGAAGTGTTTTTCTTCTTAACTTGATTTCATTTTTATTAATTTCGCTTATACGGTTTGTATTGAATATCATGAGAGTATTCTACTAAGAAATGTGTTTCAATCACAGTTTGAGTTCGATTGGTCAAACAGCTCTTATTTATCACCAGTTGGTATTTTGTTTGAGGACATAATTTCGTCCCATAGCACTGAAGAGTACGTTCTTCCGGAGTTTTATTCTCACTCAGAGCCTGGCTCCAATAGGGGCTGATTGTTGGTTTTGTTTTGTTTTTTTATTAAGTTTAATTTTTTATTTTATGGTTTTTAGGTTAAGTACTAGTTTAAGCGTTAAACAGACATGATTACTGTCTTTATAAACTTTTTTACTAATATTTAACTTTGTATTAGAACAATATTTGCCTATAAGCATGCAGCGTTTTGAAATGTTATTGTGCCTTTAAAATAATACAAAACAGTTTTAAGTTTTCCTTATTTTTGTTACCTTTTCATATTTTCATTTTGTTATGTAATCAAAAAAAAAAACAAAAGTCTCAATAAACTCTGAATTGAATTGAATTTTGTTGATTTCTGCTTAAGGAACGTCTATATGGATGTTTCCATGGTTACGCACGTGACATTTGTACACGTTTAATTGTTTTGAATATAATAAAAAAAAAATGGGTTGGAATTTTTGAATGGAATTTTGCCATTATTACATTTAATGTGATGAGTTCCTTCCAAAAAGTATATACATATATTGCAAAATTGAGCACTGGGTATCCAAGTTCCATGCGATCAAAGTTGACTTACGCACGTGACAAAAAACGTAAGTGCCTTTTAAAGCAGCATGAACTATTGCAAAAGTAGGCGAATTGTAGAAGATTTTTATTTCAGAAAAAATGTTTTTATAAAGGTTATTAATGGACCTTTATAATCATGGTTTGTTCAAAAAAAAATGTGTGCATGGGTTGGCTTAGAAAAAAAAATTTTTTGATTACGCACGTTACATTACGCACGTGACACTTTTTACCTTCATACATATTTTTGTAATTTAACATATATTTTCAGAAGTTTTTACTATCATTTAAAATTATTATAAGTTAAAAATTTTTTTTACATAATAAAATGTCAATAATTTCTTTTTCAATTTTCTGTGCTTAAAAAAATTGTGCGAGCGTTTTGATTTTTTAACTAACGGTGGACCATTTCATGGAAATACCCATATAGAGGTTGCTTGATTCTGCCATCATACTCAACAAGATTGTCCGAAATTAATTTAGCAACTTTAAAAAGTCTGAGAACAATGCTTAACATATCTTATATGATCAATCGGATAACATCAATTTCGAATTTTGGTTGAGTAACGTCGCTTTTAAGGTACCTCATCGCCCACCATGTTTGTTCAACCCCCCATATCTCAACACATGCTGTACCAACTTTGCTATGTCAGACGCATTAAGGATATTGTGTAGCTCTATTGACTTTTCTCAGGAGTATTTTCACCATTTGCGCTATTTTTAAATCAATAATGTTCAGTGTGATTGAAAATTGTACTTTATCTTGGTCAAACGTTAAATCAATAATATTCAGTGTGATTGAAAATTGTACTTTATCTTGGTCAAACGTTAAGCAGTCTGTAAGGAATTTTTCCATATAAATATATAAATAAAAGTATTATATATACCTTGACGATGCCACCATTTTCAAATAAAATGAAACGTTTTTTGCGCCGATGCTCACGCCAGTGCGTTAAATTAACTCCGGCGTCTGAGGTTGGCAAAATGTCGAAAAGACTGATAACACTTGGTAAAACCATGCAGGCAATGATCAAAAATTTTCTAAAAATTAAAGAAACATTTTCTTTTTAATTTTTATTAATGCTGTAGTTAAATAAACAAACATACACAAATTTCATTTGGAAGTGCAAATGTTTCTTAATTTATATTTTTATATCCCTTTTTTTTATATTAAAAACAATTTCAAAAGTTTTAAGACCGTTAATACACTGTATTTAAAGACAACCAAACCAAGACTGTTAGGCCGTATATTGGATCATATAAAATAATGTAAGATCTAATTAATTAACATGTAACCATTTCATTGATGATGCATTGTTTTGAGAACAGCCAGCAGTGAAAGATTTTATTTGCTTTAAAAATTATCAACTACTGAGCAGAATATAAGATTTAGTGTAAACTTCAAACTTGTTCTAAAAGGAAACTTGTAAAAGATGCCGGTTTATGGTAAATTTTGTTTTCCAAAGATCGAACCGCCAATGCTTCCTTCCATTGGCAGGCAGTGTTAGTACAATTTTGCCGCCACAATCATTTTTTGCGCAGTGCACAGTGGAGATTTTTAAAGAAAATCATTATAAGTTTGACAGGTTTTTGGTACTAAAATACTTTCATGCATGCAGTAATTTAGGAAGTGCAACTGATTTTACGTCTTGAATTCGATTATTGGATCATTTTACATATTTTATTAAACTCAAATTTGTCAAAAGACAGTTTGTTTATGAAGTTTAGCAATTGCACAGCAACATAGGCGAGGGTTGCTCTTTATGTTTCGGCAGTTGGCAACCCTAGTGCTCCAATCTGGCAAAAATTACAGCCCTGTCGTAAAGTTGGACATTTTTGAGGTTATACGTACTCAGAACGTTTTGATATACGAGCGCTATTTGTGTTATTTGCAGTAACCTAAAAGGAATTAAGTCAAAAATATTTTCGTGCGATTATCTTTAACAACGTTCGACGTGGTTTAACCCAGCAGCAGTGCATGTGTGGACTTAATTCAATTTTTGGCAATGAAGCTTTGTCAAGGTCTAGTATTTATCGATGGTATGGTGAACTCAATTGTGGTCGTAGTTCACTCCAAGACGAATTTCGCGAAGGTTGTACAAAATCAGTTCTTGTTCCCAAAACCATTGATGTTGTGCATGAACTGATATTGCAAGATCGTAATATGATCTATTGTGAGATAATTTTTTAAGCGCTCAAAAAAAGACTCGTGCCGATTAGTCGAAAGAAATGCTCCAAAAATATGAAAGCAAAGCATGAAAAAATTTTTCATTTCACCTTTTCACGGAACCAGAATCGAGCCCCAGGCATTGAAAATTATCACCCAGTTTCAAAATAGCAGACAGCAATCATAGTTGCTGTTTCACTGTCTTGCTGGCAAGCACAAAATTTATTGAAACGCACCGAACTTTTTTTCTTTTTTCTTGCATAATAGAGCATTTTTTCTGCTATTTTCACTATAACTCTTATAAGCAATAGTTTGCTGAAATGTTCTCTTTTAAACGACCTTGAGCTGGTTTTGTCAAATACACTAAGAAGTAAATTCTTGTTTGTGTGTATCACTTTTGCTATTTATTATTATTAGACCAAAAAAAAAAAAAACAAATGAGAAAATCAGTATTTATATATGTATGTATATATGTATGTTTAATTAAATTATTTTCTTGACCTTTCTCAAAAAGTTGATTTGAGCTGTTGACAATTTAAATTAAAAAAAATATCACTCATCACACATGAACAGCAGCATCACAATGATCATGATGATGATGATGATGATGATGAGGGTGCTGCTGCAGCAGCGAAGCAATTGAAAACTTCGAGTACAATAAAAGTAAATTTGTCTATAATCGAACAGTTTCTGTTTATTTTTTCAATTGTGTAGCAGACCTTCGCATTTAGAAAAGGAACCAATAAATAATACGAAGTGAAGTTTAATCATTTTATAGAGTCCAATAGAAATATAGAAAAAAAAAAGAATATAATAAAATATAATAGGAAAGCAAAACCTTTTTTTAGCCAATTATAATTTGGCTAAAGAAAAAAAATACACACACAGTAGAAAATTACAGCGTTTCTGTGTATCAACACCGTGGTAGGAAGGCATGTATGCCAAACTTGACTTCTCATTTTAAGTTACAGAAACAAGGCACTAGTTGCAAATCTGATGAATCATTTAATTCGGTATGAAACGAATTGCATCAGTATTTTCAGTTCGAGAGCTGCAGGAAAAGGAATTAAGCTTCATTTGTCTAGTCCTGGAACAGGAAATCATCGGCTAGCCACAAGCATTTAAAGTAAAAATTATGCAGCTGATGAGATTTTCCTGCCACTAAGAATTATATCTGTAGGTTCAGCCAACTTGCGTTTACCCGGCTAAAATTTTAAAACTCCATTTTTTGTGAGTGTATTTATCAGTTAATAATTGAAATTTGAATAAAGGTGTGACCAAAAATATATGTATGTACATAATCAATAGTAGTAGTTGATAGATAATGACTCTGTTGACGTCAATAAATTTCAATTAAACCAAAATCTATTTATCATTATAACAAATTAAAATTTTTTTTTTTTACAAAACTTGTCATAAGCTTGACAACAAAATCTATGTTGACATCACAGTACAGGTCCACAGTAGTAGCTGAATATTATTTCTACAACTATTTTGTTTAGCAATATATGTACATAGATATGTAGGTTTTGACTGAATACTGGGAAATTTACAATAAATGCATTTGCATTAACACTAACGAACTATCCGTTCTGGTGAACTCTCAATTGTTAGGACACAGGGAAATTTTCGTCAATAACTCAGTCTCTGATCATCTTTCAGAGATCTTAGAATTGGGAACTCAGTCGGTTCCAGTGATCTTGAAATAACTGTAAATTAGATTTCTTAACCAGTGTCTCAAAAAAAAAAAACGAAACAAAACATTTCATATTCATTTGTTTAAAATTTTGCGGTAAGCAAACTAAAAAAGAAAAAAAATTTGAGAACAATTCAAACACATACGTACATATGCAATGCTTTTGGAAATAAAAGCCAACTGCATTTCAAGTGAAATAACGCACCTAGAAGAAGAACAAAATTATGCTTACGTATGTATGTGTGTACGAGTATGCAAGGCGAATTCACACAAGGTGAAGTTGGTAGCACAGGTGATTAGCTTTTGTTTCTGGCATCGAATAGCTTTCAGATGTCAATTTTTTCCCCTTTATTGAGAAAAAAGCAGATGCCATTTTAAGGATTTTTGGTGGTAGAAAAAATTGGTGGTAGAAATTTTTTTTTATTTTCATAATATTTAAACAAATACAACTTTTAAAGTGTTTAGTAAATATTCAGACTTTGACAACTAAAATCACTTTACACTGACAAAATGCATGTATTAGTAGTGTGTGTCGCTCGGCGAATTCTAGGGCACCCACCTGGTAATAAATTCACCTTGTTGAATAAACATAACTCAGATTTTTGAAATTTAATGGGCCTTAACTATAGTCAAACACTAAAGTCGGTTCTTTTTAGCAACAACTTAAATTTTAAAACGTTTTGCTAACTTTTTTCTAACTATAGTCAAAATTAAAGTTGACTTTAAACTGAATCAGCTTTAAATGGGTGCCACATTATTTATCGAAAATGCCAAGTTATTTATCATACTAGTTCTTACAAATTTACGTAAAATCCCATCGCTAATAAGATGACTCTCAAAAATTATGTATACATGTGAACACACACCTACATAAATGTAAGATTGTATTAGTAAGTAAACAAAAAACATCAAAGCGAATTGGATAAAAGTCAAATTTTAAAGAAAATTCCAATTAATAATAGTTATTAAAAAATCTTTAATTTAATTATTTAATTTAAAAAATTTTACATTAAAAAGCTTTTACATATAAAAGTGACATTTGCTTGAGCAAAGCTGTTGCTAAATAAGTTAAAGACAACTTCTGCTGGTTTTAAGTTTAGAGTAAACTTTTGAGCGTAAAGTCGGCTTTTTCTCGTCTATAGTAGACAAAAAGCATACTTTTATTTAGCAGTGGCTAAAAATTGCTTAAAGCATACTTCTTCGATGTCTATAGTTTTTACTTTTTTTTACTTTTTTTTTCCAAGTTTTTCCTTCCTATTCGTTGGTTTTTGTTGAGGAGTCCATATGCATGTATATGTATTCTTAGGTATTCGTATCCATGTGCTGGGCCAAAAAACAAGTCAACAACTAAAAGCTGTAGTCCTGTAATTTGACAATTAATATTTGGTAATCTGACCGTACGTTAACATTACTTTTATGGTTCGCTTTATTTTAACTTGTACTCTTGTGTTAATTGTACCTTTTTAACGTTCTGAGACTGAATTTTTACGTTATTTTGTTTTATTGGTTTATCTTTATTTTATTTGATCTTTATATTGTTAAATTAATTATTCAAGCTCTTGATCTTTGGTTTTTTATAAAAAATAATTTTAAACAATTATTTATTTATTTTCAATATTTTGGCAACAATTTTTTGGCATCTTCAGGAAAATAATTATTCAGGAAAAGAATAATTTTCCTGAAGATGTCAACAAATTGTTGGCGAAATATTGAAAATAAATAAATATTTTTTTAATTTTTAGCGCATATTTTTATTACTTTCAGAGTATATTTTATGTGAATAAAACACGATTTTAGCTGCATAAAAGTTCTCGTCCCTAGTTATTGCTATCGAACATTTTGATAACACTTTGTACATCGGAAAGTAAGGGTTTTAAAAACTTTCATTATACAATACTTTTAAAATGTGAACTAGGTGACACGAACCATAAATGACCGCATGCTAAAATAGGTGTGTAACTCTAACCATGGTGCTCATTTCGATGTGTTGCTGTTTCTATTGACAAGCACCTGGTCACATCTTGAGTAGCTGCATGTCAAAACTATTGTTGTATATTTTATATATTGTGTATACATATCGATATTTTGTTTACCTTGAACTGGATTTGGAAAACCAGCTACATAGTTCTGCCACTAAATATCTACTCAGCTTCATGAGGTAGGGTTTTGGATCCATGTGAAACAGATGGCTGCATCGAATGACATATATATATCTTTATCAGCGATAGCACCATCAATAATTCCCGTCATAACCTCGAAGCTATTTTTTCCGTTCTGAGAAGCTAAAGAAGAGTTAAATGAATTCGTAAAAGGAGCTAAATGTGATATTGGGAGCTAAAACCAAAAACAAAGGAGCTAAATCTTGCTCCCAAAGAGCTAAAACGGTCACGTTGACTATAATGTCATGTCAGAACAGAGAGAGGATGATAATAGCGAATTGTTTTGTTTGCACTCTTATCTCTTTATAAGTTTTTATGTTTTGTTTAGTCGCTTACAAATAAAACAAACATTTTAGGCTTCTGTCATTCATGAATGAAATAAATCAACTGAATGACTGAAATATTTCTGCATTTGTTTTCTATACCTTTCTAGTTACATTCTGTTTATTTACATTCATACAATACTTATAATTTAATTTTAATATCTTCAATTTTATTAAAATTCATCTAATAAAAATGATTTTAATTAATAACAGTTTTTATTTGTTTTGACATGGCACTACTTACAAAAACCCCGTGCGTCAAATTATTACTTTTCATTATTTTTGGAACGAATTTCCTTAACGCGGCTTGCTGGTAGTGGAAATTAGTAGAAATCGTCACGAAAGCGTGTGAGCTGTTTATATGTATTGGTGTATCTGTCGACAAACAATTGTGTAGGTGTCTCCGCTGCTGTCAGTGGAGACACCTACCAATAAACATTAATTAGTTGTGAAAACGGACACTATCAGTTGCTAGATGTCGCTAAAGTAAAGTATGTCACAACAAAAAACAGAAATATTGAAACATTTTATTCGTTTTGTAGCAGATTGACAAAAAAAAATACTGCATGTGTCAAAAGTAAAAAAAATAAAACGTTCCAAAAACTTTAAGAAGCATATAAAATTTAAAAAATTTCAAAAACAACACAAAATAAAACATACAGATTTCACCTTGTATTACATTCGAAGATGAAGAAAAAACGTAAGGATCTTTGTTCCTAACGGGGGTCCCCCGACCGCATTTCTTTTTTTAATTAAAAAAATGTACAAAATATTAAGATTTTATAATTGCGTATTTTATTTAAAATACAGCGGAAGTGGAAGTTTTGACAAATTTGGTCCTGATATGAATGAGACATTTTCCATTATTCTGAATTATGTGTAACATTTAGAAAAATGAGTTAAAAGAAAGAATTAATTCACATCAGCTTTCCGGACGAAAACGAACAATTCACTCAAATGAAACATGTTGCCCAATACTGAAAGATTTCTACGAATAATAGATGTTGATATATAAACATTTTTGAATGGTACTGTTTGTTTCCATACACTACTCTTAACACGTAACTTGTGGAAGTTCGATCATTAGACAATTTCAATAATTTTATCGTTTTTGTTGCTGTTTACTGCATGTATATATTATATGCAAATTTTCCAAGAATTCAATTCTAACCTATAGAAGCACAAACCATCATTACTACATTACGAAATGAACTATTTATAGGTATTCAATATTAGTAATACACTTTTGGGCTGCTTTATATACATATTTGCTTTATTAGATCGTGAACGGGAGTTTACCTTCAAAATATCAATTCATTTAAAATACATGGTTATCAAAAAAATTGAAATGCTGATCATTCCCTTGAGAAAATATTGACCAGATAAAATCTCTGCACTCGGGAATACTTTTAATTAAAAATGGAAAAAAAGGTGTGGCTAAACACTTAACTCTTAACGTTTAAAGTAAACATGATAAGGGAATTGTACAGATAATAAAAGAAATTCTGGTTATCAAAAAATTGTATAAACAATTCTTCAAAATTTAATAATACTTAAATTAAAAAATTAGGTGCTATTGATATGTTCCATTGTTGATTTTTTAATCAAGTAGCGGGTATTTTTTAAGGCTTTTAAAACATGAAATTGAAATTTTAACACAAAAACAGAGATATTAGAGCACTATGTATGCCAGTGCCGCGCCTCCTCACAAATACGGTCTCGATATCTTGGGAGCGACACCTTACCAGACGTAACCCAATTACAGTCATGACTGTTCACGATTAAATCCACGGACCACACATCAAGCCTATACTGGTTTAAGTGTATGTCGCAAGACATGAGTAAACAAACCCCTTCAATCAACCTAACTTATCTAACACAGAATACAATAAATTTCATTCTACCGAATGCCAAGCACATTTTACATTTTTTTTATGTATTTCACTATGCACCTGTCAAAATGTCCACTGTTCCAAAAACATTGTTTCTGAACACTTGCAGAAAGGTAAAGGTTTTTAATTAGAGCTCATGTTGTTTTCAACTGTAAAAACGTCTGACATCAGCTGTTTTGTTGTTAATTTAATGTTGTATTTTTCACATTCCGATAGTGGTTTACAACTGTTTACAATTGAAAGAATAACAAAAAATATTACTGTCCGGACTATAGAGTAGAACTTGTCGTACTGTCCGCTTTGTAGCAGTGTCCCATACATCACGTGTACGGATTATCGACATAGTACTCTAAATGCATTTATTGCGACTGTCATGTTGGTGACAAGGAGTCATCAGGGCGCTATATTTTTTTATTTTTTATTTTTTGAGGACGCTGCTGCTCCAACGACATCGCGCTATAACCGAGTTTTTTCTGCCGCAATTGAACGTATTAGGTATGGAAGACATGTGGTTCCAACAGGATGGAGCAACGGCATACACTGCGAGAGCCACAACCGATATTCTGAAAACCAAACAGCGTCGGATGACTTCTGTTGGTCCACCTGTCACATATAGTTATACTATACAAACAAAAATGTTCAAATAGTTCCATAAAATATTTTTGTAGACATTTATAATTGAAATTTTTGATCCAGAAAATAGTTTGTCTTTTCAAAGATTGTTAGATTTTACAATCTTACAAAATCATTTTCATTATTTTTTGTAAGAAAAGCTGAAGAAAACATCTGAGAGAAATTCTAATTCTATAACACAAAATTTTTTCTCGAATTTTTTTTAAAGAAAACTATTACACTGTGCTAGTTGAAAAAACCGACAAACGGGGCACCCAGTGACTAAACCTAATTCGGGTACGCTGTAGAAATAATTAACTTATATGAATCATATTTTTCTTTAAATATGATATGTGGTAATAATTAGACACCCTCAATAGTGTGTACAACGTGTATTTACCATTTTAATAAATGGAAGAAAAACAGAGACGCCTTTCCATTTAGTGTTCCAATGAACACTAGGTGCTCTTCAAGCGAAGTACAAATTATGCAAAAAGGTTTCATAACACTTTTTTAACACATCTTAATGTTAGATAATTACAAAAAACTTTTTATATGAACATGCAGAAATGTACTTTAATTAACAAGAAAATATTTTTTTCAATTTTTGAGGCTTCGTCTGGTAACAGGTTGAAACTGCAATTTTTCATCTTTTGTGAATAAAATCAAAAGTTGCCCACAGATTTTGGTCATTTAAAGCTCGTTTTGTTTCAAACATAATTTTTTATATACACGTGAAAATTTGTTGGCATAGCTTAATTTTTCAATTTTTTATGCAGTTTTAAAGATCACAAAATTTCAAGAATTTGCAAAAAATAATTTTTTTTTTCAAAAAAAAATTTTTTTTTTCTAAAAAATGAATTTTTTTTTTAATTAATTATATATTAGATTAAAGTTTTTTTTATTGCGGAATTTCGGTTTTTTACTGAAGTTCAATAAACGAAAAATTTTTTTAGTTAGTTCAATACATGTAGTGCAACCTCCTCCATTTTTAAAATAACCGTAAATCTCGAAAACGCGAGCTAACCTAGAAAAACGGATAGCCCCACTGAATTCAGCGTACCCAAATTAGGTTTAGTCACTGGGTGCCCCGTTTGTCGGCAAAAAAAAGTTTCAAATTCAAGCACAGTGTTATTATTCATGATTGGGTTGTCTAGTTTCCAGAAATATTGAACAAAATAATAGAAGTTTTTCACTTCTTTCAACTCATCAATACAGCCGCTGGCATTTTTTTTTCCAGTTATAATTGATGGGGCTTTGAATAATTTCACTAAGGTTTAGACCCATAGTG
This sequence comes from Sturmia bella, assembly GCA_963662145.1. Classification (NCBI taxonomy): domain Eukaryota; kingdom Metazoa; phylum Arthropoda; class Insecta; order Diptera; family Tachinidae; genus Sturmia; species Sturmia bella. Next base: position 48,790,896 of record OY759172.1, on the reverse strand, counting down.
ACTTAAATATGTGGATTATATTTTAATTTTTAACATTTGCAGACAGAATTTATTACGGCAAGATCAATTAAAATGATTAGTAACTATTAAACTGATATTTTAATCAATAAGTTTCTAGCAAATCGGGCGCTCGCTTGTATCGGAGCTGACGGTTGAGTACTTTTAAAACAAAGTGTTGACTAATGATTCATATATTTATTACTCAAAATACAATGTAACATTAATGTTCGAGGCCAAGTCCATAAAAATTATCAAAAACGCTTAAATTGATATCTCAATCATCACGTGTACAAAACATGTATCGCAGCTGAAAATTAAGTTGATTACTAAATTAAGTTGTTTCTAAAACGAACCAGAATTATTTTGACATGTAACATGTTGACTATAATTTTCGCCCATAGTGATTACACATTCATTCATACATTGAACAAATTTAAATAATGATTCATTTTGATAAAATTCCAAACTACATTCAAACTCATAGTAGATACAATACAATAAGCAGATTCTAGAATGACCGGCGCTCACGTGTAGAGAACGTGTATCGCAATTAATATTTAAGTTGTTTGCAAAATGAACAGTATAAATTTTAGTATACTACGCTTTGTCGATGATTAGGGGCTGTTTCTTGTAGCCACATTGTTACGTGACGATCATCACCATCAAAAATAACAGAGACAGTTTAGTCACTTTTCATGATCTTTATTATTATTTTTTGACAGAACAAATGCATAGCTGTGAGACTTGATACCAATTTCACCTGACAACTACTACTTAAACGACTAGAAGAATACAACGCAGAATGTCATCCGCATAAGCAAGAGAAATGCCTATAAGAATCAGAACCTAGGGCAATAGTAAGTTATAAATGTTATATACATATATACTTTTTTCAACAAGTTCAAACTGAGATTGTAATTCTTTTAATAGTCAAATTAGGTTACAAAAAGCACATTGAGGTTTTTCCAATAACGGAGTTCTGCCAATAGATTACAATAGAAGAGATGAAAAAAATGTATGTACATGTGTACACGTTTCGAAACCCTCAGGCAAGTTCTAACACTCACAAGTTTTTTAAAGTCGCCAAGTGACTTTCACGGTCTAACCTAAATTAACGCGGCAAGCGTTACATACAACATGTGCTTGGTAAGCCACACAGGACTTTTAAATGTGACGACACAGCAACTATGTAGACAAATTCAAAATTTTAAAATGATTCCTCAAGAAAATAAGTCTAAAAAATATTGTTATACCGCTGTTATAAACCTGGGAAATGATCATTGTCAACAAAATTATTTAATTTATGACATTTATTCTCAGCAAATAATATGGATTTGCAATCGACAAACTGTGCAAAGAAAAGACTGAAAAAAAAAAGGTTTGATCAGATAACATTTTGCTGCTGGAAGACTATTGCAATAAGAAATTACATATTTACTTTATTTATTTGTTTCTTTTTTTTTTCTATAATAAAATATCATTACATAAAGTAAATATAAAACAGACAGCAAAGAATTACATATGGCAAACAAAATATAATCAATAAAAATTTATATGTAATTGAAATTTCTGGCAGTGCAAAAAGTAACTTTAAGCCTGCAACGACGATTTTCGGTGAAAACTCTATCGGTCTGTGAACTAAGAAACATTTTTTGATAACCTTTTTTAATAAAATATTAAGCAGCTGTGCTCTTTTAACCAAATGGTTTAAAAATCAAAAATTAACAACAACAACAAAAAACGAGTAAATGGCCATTTAGTGTACAAAAAATTCGGTTCGGATCCGCAACTTCCAAAGTGAAGGAAAATCGTCGCAACACATTTTCCTCTATGAATCTAATTATTTATTTGCTAAAGAGCCAATTGAAATGTATTATTTTAAGTCTAAAAATATACTTCTTTTCTGTCTATATGCCGGCGACGTTTCGTTGATGCCACTCAAAATCTACTACATATTGATTATTCCCATGATTTCTGTATTAAAGCTTTCTTTGAACATTTGTAACTCTCATTCATCTCCTATATGAATAGAGCAATAAAATATGTAGTCAGGTTACAAACATTCTTTTAAGTTTTTTCAAGTCTACTGACGAGTTGAGTAGCATCAACGAAATATCGGCGGCATATAGACGGCTGAAAACAATTACTATGGCCTATTTTTAGACGTAAAATAATATACATTTACCTCTATATCAATAAAATTAAGAAACTAATTGATAAAACTTTCTATATTTTGAAATAAAAGCCTTGTTAAAAGGCTTTTTAATTTCGTTAATATAGAGAAAAATAGTGGTAGAAAAAAGTGGTGGTGGCCACATTTTACCGCAATGCTGAGTTCTGTTGTTGCAAATGCATGGAAGTTGTATAAAACTACCAACAGATCCCAAACGGATTTGCTGAAACAGCAGCGCAATATTGTGCGCTAGTATGTGATAAACTATATACAGTGTCAACAGATCCAAGAGATCGTTTGCTTGTCGACTTGCAACCGGTGCTAGAAATCACTTTTCTAACCCAGCTAACCCATATATATTTTTTTATATATACATATATATAATATTGGGAAAAAATTTCAATATCATTGTACTGAAGAACCCATCTAAAGGACAGCGAAATATCGACAAAAATATAAATATATGTATATACAGTATTTTTCGGTTAATTGCACATCAAAATTTGCACAATTTTTTGTTCAATTAACCGGGGAACCAATTAGCCGATACCCGTTTAATTGAACAATTCGTTCAATTACAAGAACCCTATCTAATTGAACAGTTTGTTCAATTACAGAAATCACGCATTGGAACTATGTACTAATGAATTAAAAGAAATCGCATATGTGCACTTTAAGTTTTTCAAAATAATTTTTTTTTACCTTAAACGAACAAAAAATGCAAGTAACAGCAAAAATGTACATATACATATGTGTATAGTAGAGATGCCACCCAGTGTTTTTCACAAATGATGTCAAATATGTATGTGCAAAAATGCCAGATTATTTTTCAATGCAATTAACCGGGTAAAAGTAAGAGGAAATTTATTTTTGATGACATGAATTTTGAACGAATTAAGCGGGAAAATCAATTAACCGGGTTCAATTATCCGAGGAAATTCACATGGTGTTCGTATGCAATATTTTTTTTGCCCGATCATGTGGTTCAATTAAGCGTGGAAACCAATTAACCGTAGGGTCAATTAACCGAAAAATACTGTAATATTCAAAAATTAACTTAATTATTTATTCGCTATAAGAGCCAATTGGTATTTATTATTTAAGGTCTAAAAATAGATCTTAATGTTTTCTGTCGTTTTCAGCCGTTTATATGCTGCCGACATTTCGTTGTTGCTAAACAACTAGTTGTTTTTTCGCCGACGAAATGTCGGCAGCATATAGACGGCTGAAAAAGACAGAAAACATTAAGATCTATTTTTAGACCTAAAATAATAAATACCAATTGGCTCTTATAGCGAATAAATAATTAGTAAAGTTAATTTTTGAATTTTATATATATTTATATTTTTGTCGATATTGCGCTATCCTTTAGATGGGTTCTCCAGTACAATAATATTGAAATTGTTTCCCAATATTATATATATAAAAAAATATATACATACATATGTATGTATAATAAAAAGCTCTTTAGCTCAAGAATATATTAATATTTAATAAAAAAAGGTGTTGAATAAAACCAAATATTTGCTATTACTGTAAAAGTAAGTTTTCAAGTAAGTATTTTCAAGTCTACTGAGAAGTTGCATTGCACCAATGAAATGTCGGCGGCATACACAGAAAATAGCTATAATCTTCTTAGATTTTTTTCAAAATAAATTCCTTTACAAAAAAGTATAGTTTTGTTCTTTTCCACTTACAAAATTTATATGACAAACTGTATGAGAAATGTTTTCGTTTATTTTTAATTGTTTTGTGTGATTTTCCTATTATTTATTTTTATTGAAAAATATTCCAAATACCAATTATTAAGTTTGTTCGGTAAAATGAGAGCAATCGTGAACTTCTGGCAATAATACACAAAGAAGCACAAAAGTACGTGAACACTAAAAACCACATTTCAACTTCAAAAAATAACATCTGGTATATTTTGATGCTGTAATGAAAATTGAAACGTATATTTTGGCAAAAAGGAATGTTTTTCTGCACGCATTTGGATTTTAAAGTGCTTTGCAGGTACTTTTATATGAAATACGAATTGAAAAACATCAAAATTCAGTTGAATTGCTTTTGTTTTTATTGCTTACTTTTTGCAACAAGTGACTGCTTAACTACTTGCTCAAACTAGCCCGAAGAAAAAGTGCGGGCTGTTTCGTGAGAGAAGAACAAGTTTATTTCTCTCTCAAATAATCTACCTCAATTGCCCGAACTTTCAGTAAGTACGAGAACAATTTTTGTGCAAATTGAGTACGGGAAAAACTTATTTTCATTTTTTTTACTTGGCAGCACTTTATATACTACATCAAAAAAAATGCCACATTCCATAAAATCAACTTAAAACCAATTCAAAAAAGGTTTTAAAATGGTTTTAACAAAATAATTTTGTATGGATTGATTTTAACGTTAAAACCAAATTTTGCTTAAAACCAGCCAGTGTGAAATTACTATAAAGCTAATTTGTTAAAAAAAAAGAGCTTGACCGATGTTGTTAATTTTAAATTTTAATGTTATTTACGGTATTGCTCATAAAAAATTTTATATTTTTCAGAAAGATTAGACAATTTCCTATAAGTATCAAATTCATGAATAGAATTCAAATTTTCTGAATAGAATTCAATACACAAATGTATTGTGTTTATATAGTTAACAATTATGTTCCAGATATTTAATAGTAAAATGTATGATAATTTCAAACATTCTATTCTATTTAGTCAAACAAAATCTATAATTAGTTAAACTATATTTCTTTTACAAAAATACTAATCTGCACATCTGTGCAAGTGCTCTAAAATAAAAATTCATTAGCCTACATAAAAAAAAAATTATTAGAAAAAACTAATCATAAAAATCCGCTTTTTAAACGCACAATAAAAGCAACAATAAAAAATGAACAAAGATAAATATAGTATGTATGTGGAAGTAGAAAATAAAATCAATACGTGGAAGTAGAAAATAAAATCAATTAGGAAATTTCACCGATTGTTGTTATAGTACGATTACTTATCGGTTTCGAAACTCGCGTGTAAGGAAAGAATTTAAGAATTTAATAATGCTCACCTGTGCCAAAAGAAAATAAATAGAAATATTTATACAGTGCCACTGTACATATGCACATATAATAAATAATAACAAATCAAAACTCTATCAATCGGATAGATTAAACGACTTTCAAATTATTTGCCTCTGAAGTAAAAAGTATAAATATTGAGGTGTTTCGATTTGAACAACAGACACATTTGGTGGTTGAGTCAGAGAGGCATGTTTCTAACAAAATTAAATTTGAGCGTTCTATGGCTGTTGGCCATTTCGAGTCGTCTGGCAAATGGACAATTTGATCCCAACTATGAGGAAGGCAGAAGTACTATGGTTCATTTGTTCGAATGGACTTGGGATGATATAGCTGATGAGTGTGAAAACTTCTTGGGTCCGAAAGGTTATGGTGGTGTACAAGTAAGTTCAAAAAGTTGAAGAGAATTACTTCTATATTATAAGTTCATCGGCTACATCGTTAACGTAGAGTTCTAGTGATTTATAAAGTCTGTGCGAAAACCTCTTAGATAGAGTTAGAGGTCTAATTTAACAAAACTTTTCTGTGACTTAATTGTAGTTTAAGCTTGACTGTAGTAAGTCAGTGAATCACTTATTTATCACATCGTTTTTAGCAACATTATGATTGCTTTGATGATGTTTGATGACTGAAGTTTAAATGCTAAATTTTCTTCGTTTAAACGCGGCTCTGATGTATTTCCTGATTTCAGCATTTACCAGCTTAAACGTAAATTAATCCAAGTTCGAAGATAAACTTACACTGATTTTTTTAGCATTATTATCATCGCACTTTGCTAAGACCTCATCACTATTTTGGACTTGACATTACAACTTGAGCCAGATTAGTGAAGATTATGCAATCAGGTGTTGGAATTTAAGGCCAAAATACATAACACGCGCTTAAAGGTCGAGTACCATAGACTCCGTTCGAATCCGCTCGCAACTGACTGCTGAGTTAAAATGTTTTTAGGAGCCTTATCGCAATTATTAATTACATCTCCTGCAACGTAATCAGCGAAAGCTTACCAATCTCTTAGTACACGAAATTTAAAGGAAACAAATATTACGTTTAAGCTTTAGGCACCTGCGCTCTTTGTATATCAGCTGTTTGACAGCTGTTAAAACATTGCACAAATTTCTATTTCTAAAAACAATCAGTAATTAATTATTCAGTTAAGTCACTGAAGTTAAGTCACATACAGCCAAGTTTAAGCCACAATTAAATTACAGAAAATTTTTGTTAAACGAAAGTTTTAGCTGTAACTGAATTTTTGGGCATTAGATTTTGTTTCGAATAGAAACTTCGTATGTACAAAAACATACTGAATTGAGAACACCAATTTATGAATTTTGAGGAATCGATCTGAGTCGAAGCATAGAACACACCTGAGTTTACCTTTTTTGACAGAACTCTCTAACGCGTTTACTGTCATACCTGAAATGGTACGTTAAGTGTTGTCTGGCTGTAGAAAATGCGAATGTCCATACAAAAGGTATGAAGCAAGTCATAATCAGAAATCATGCGGTCATAAACTTGTATTCACTACATGCTTATGACCGAATGGGTGCTGATGAGCAGCGTAGCGGCTTCAAAGCAGTCAGTTATACCCCAGCTAAGGCCGTAGTTTTTCTAGGCTCTAAGTATACTTTCGTTTAATTAATACCAGGCATGGCAATCATTTCATACAGCCTTATTACGAATTCTGAGTGAATATCACTCGTATTCAGAACTCTCCGTCGCAAATTCGTTCAAAATGCTATTATGAATTCCGACGGAATCTAAGTTAGTGCTACCAGCTACGTGAGTTCATTTTTACTGACATTACAAATTCTGTCGGAACGGAATTTATAATAAGCCCGATAAACTGATAACTATTTACTTACATCAACTAAAAAAATAAATAAATGAAATTATCCTTATCTTCATTTTTAATTCTTGCAAAATATTATTAAATTTGTAGCACATAGTGTAGAGTATAAAATGGCGTACATAAGTAAACCAACACTAATTTATATTTTTTATTTCTTAAGGTTTCCCCTGTTAATGAAAATGCGGTGGTAGCAAATCGTCCTTGGTGGGAACGCTACCAGCCGGTTTCTTATATTTTGGAAACACGTTCCGGCAATGAATCACAATTCGCTGCTATGGTCAGACGTTGTAATGACGCCGGTGTACGTATTTATGTGGATATTGTATTTAATCATATGGCTGCAGGCGGTCAACATGTTGTTGGAACAGCAGGCTCTACTGCTAATGCAGATGCAAAAGAATATCCCGCAGTTCCCTACACACCCTTAGATTTCCACGATACCTGTAGCATTAACAACTACAACAATGCCAGAGAAGTGCGCGATTGCGAATTGGTTGGTCTAAAGGATTTGGATCACAGCAGAAGCTGGGTTCAGGATCGCATTGTTGAATTTATGAACAAATTGATTGATTTGGGTGTTGCTGGTTTCCGTGTCGATGCTGCTAAGCATATGTGGCCCGAACATTTGGAGGTAAATTATAATTGTTAGGTGAATGCTATATATAAATAGTTCACTAATATATGCGCAGCCATGAACTCTCCGAAATCTATCACAGCTTTAGAAAGCACTAGTGCTCTAATTAACAGCGATAGGGAGCAGTTTTTCGGTTTTCCTATTTTGCATTAAAAGCGAACGCGTGGATTCTTTTAAATATCATAAAGTTCGTGTTACTTGTTGAGTGTAGCTGCTGAAATGATTTAGTGTAGCTGCAATAGATGAGCAATTTGTTTTTTTTTTTCAACAAGCAAATATTAGTTGCATTCCCGTTTTCAGAGAACTCAAAACTTTCTCTCTTTATTTCCTTGCGAAAATTTATCAGATTGCAAACCAATCAGCTGTTTCAAAAAATTAAAGATAACAAATTAAAAAGTTACTTTTAATCAATTGATATTCAAATCAGTTTAATACTTTTAAACTAACCTTCAGCTCATCTATTACCAGGCCATAAGCAACCACTTCATAAATAACATATTCGATTTTTGCTCCTTTAAAATAAGTATTATACCTCGGCAAGAGAATATTAATATCGAAAATGTCATGGGAACATTTGGTTGCCACCATCAATACGTAGTAAACGTAAAATAAACAAGAAGAATGTAAGACCCAAACAAAAACATCGCAAATGATGGTAAAAATGATGAAAAGCGAGCGAATTTATAAAAAATTGCCAAAAAGGAAACATAGTTTTGAAAGTGGACATTATGCGGAAATAAACTCAATATAGTTTTTGAAAATGATGATTTTCAAAACTAGAGAAACTATACTTAAAATATTGCATACTATTTTATAACGGGACGTCAAACGCAATTATGAATTCAAAACGATTCTCTCTGATGACAGATTGGTACCTACATATGTTAGATATGTGCAATTTATGCGAATTTTCGCGATTTTGCAATAGTTGGAACTTGAAAGCCGTTCAAAATTCTTATAAACTGTGTCATGTACATATATTTTTGTCTCGTGTTAGTTTTGCGCAAAGTAATTTTGTCTTTACCTTTTAAGTTCATACCAATCATTACCGTTGCTGGGTCGGAGTGTACTCTGGGCCTGGAGATTATTATATAACAACTTTTATGTGAAAGTTTACTCCTTTCGAAGCAGTTATAGCAAATCATAAAAATGTATTTTATTTCTTTTTCAACCAGTAAATATTAGTTGCGTTCCCGTTTTCAGAGAACTCAAAACTTTCTCTCTTTATAGGCAATTTATATTTCATTAGAAGATTTACAGTCGTTTTTTTTCCACTTCATAGGCGATTTACAGTCGTTTAGACGACTTAAATACGGAACACGGCTTTGAATCGGGCAGCCGTCCATTTATCGCACAAGAAGTCATTGATGTTGGATTTGAAGGAGTTTCCAAATACGAATATCATGATTTGGGCACCGTTACCGAATTCAAGCATTCAGAATCAATTGGTAAAGTATTTAGTGGCAAAGATCAAATGCGTTGGCTGAGAAATTGGGGTCAAGAATGGGGTTTCTTGCCCTCCGACCGCGCTTTCATATTTGTGGATAATCATGATAATCAACGTGGTCATGGCGGTGGTGGTGGCGACATTCTCACGCATAAATCATCGAGAGCATATAAAATGGCAACCGCATTTATGTTGGCACATCCATTTGGTATACAACGTATCATGTCTTCATTTGCTTTTGATCACAGCGATCAAGGTCCACCCACCGCAGAGGATGAATCTATTAGCTCACCCATTTTCAATGATGATGATTCTTGCAGTGGCGGTTGGATTTGTGAGCATCGTTGGCGTCAAATCTACAACATGGTTGCGTTCAGAAATGTCGCCGATGATGAGCCAGTTCGAAACTGGTGGGATAATGGCAGTAATCAAATTTCTTTCAGTCGCGGTGATAGAGGTTTCATTGCATTAAATGGGGACCATTGGGATTTACGTACCTATCTACAAACTGGCTTGCCCGAAGGCACATATTGTGATGTGATTTCTGGTTCTAAAATCGATTCAAAGTGCACTGGTAAAACGATAACAGTGGGTGCGGATGGTCGAGCCTACATCAAGATGCTCACCTGGGAAGAGGATGGCGTTTTAGCCATACATGTTGAATCGAAATTATAAATATTTAATCTAAATATACTTACATATATTAATAATATACAAATTTATTCGAGTTTTACTTTTAGACTTGCTATAAATTAATAAATTAAAATTTGCCAAAAGGTCATGTGAATTAAAACTTAAAGGAAATCAAAATGCACATGAATGAGCAAAATTAAATTTTAAATGAGAATGAATGGCATTAAATTCAGATTTACATATGTACTTATGTACAGATGTATGTGTGTACAATGACTTTCAAAGCATTATTTTCAATTTATTTGTTTTTGTAAAATTTTAAAATTTATTTCTGAAGGTTTACATGTATGAGAAATACATTGCACTATTTTTTATAAACAAAAAAACATATTAAGTTGCCATACTTTTTACCATTTTTCATTGCTAACTACTTGAGATATAGTGAAATCCAAAACGGTAACCAGTACTTAAATAGTGCCTGTTAAGCTAGATATAGACGATTGTAAGATCTTACAATATTGTCAGAAAATGTATAGAATATTTTTAACCAATTGTGAGAACTTAAAATTTCTTCCTGACAATATTGTAAGCAAAAGCATTGGCAGGCCACCTATCTAACAATTAATTGTCACTTAATTGTCAATCGTCTGAACATGTTGGCATTATCATTGCTAGTACATTGTCAGGCATAAATTCTCAAAACATTACAATGGCGTCGTTGTCAGAGTAATGACAAAGAATATTAAAGAAACATGTGTGTGTACGAAAGTCAGAGAAAAAACAAGAGAATAGTAAAAATATGAGTACGAGAGGTAAAAAGTTGCAGAAAATAGAATAAAACAATAGAATAAAAACATGGTTATTGAGCGAGAAAAATAAGGAAAGAAGAATGGCAGGTGTTTGTGTGTGTATTTTGATAATGGCAATTGGCTGACAATTTTTGATACGTAGAAAATCTTACATCAGTGGTAGCTAAATTTATTGTCAGACAATTGTCTGACAATGAAATTGTAAGATTTTCTTGCAATTGTCTGAACTGATCATTTTCTTAATGCTGACAATTTTGTATTGCCAGCACGTTGTTAGGTCTTACAATATTGTAAGATCTGACAACCGTCTATACGAAGCTAAAGCCCAACCGGCACATAGTCAACAATTTCGTAATGGGAACTTCATTTTAGATTGTGAAAAGGGCCCTTATTGTGTTTGACGTAGTTTAAAAACCACAGTTGCCGTTGAAATGAAAATGCAAAGATGCTGCCATACTTTTGATTCAATTAAATCCGACCACTTATTTACGACTGAAAAACTGACAACTTACATTTAAATAAAAATTTACTAATTTCACTGCTAATTAATATCAAGTCGAAAATTCGCCATTATTGGTGTAGTCCCAATTTCAACGTCTACATATTACTACGTCACAGTTTTGTTTTATTTTTCAAGTCTAACTATGAAAGTACTCACTTACTCAAAAGTGTTGATGCCATAAATATTTGGTATAGAGAGAAAAGTACTCGTATCGTTTAGTCCCCATCGCCACAGCTCTTGTAAGTTAAAGATTTCGAACCGGATAATTGCGTGATATTATATTCCATACTTAAAGCCCGTATGATACTTCATTTTTCTTTCATTAATTGGTAGAAAGAAACAGCATTTGCTGAAAAGAACAAAATATACAAAACGTCAACAAAACTGACATCTATTTTTTAAGTGTTGTATTCTTTTTATTTTCAAAGAAAGCGCTAGGAAATAGAAATGTTCAAAGCAAGAAGCGTTAAATCGCTAAATTTGTCCATAAACCGCTGACACAGCAACATTCAAGATTGAAATGTCAATTTTAAGTTGAAAAATTAAAAATTTTTTTTTTTTACATAAGCTGATTTTTTATCGATAACTTCAACAAAACTGTTGACAGTTTTGCATTTATCTTAATACAGCTGAACTCTTTGCACATTCTAAATTCTACTATTACATTATATTTGCACTGTTCTCCAAAACTTAAACAATACAAGAAAAATGTAGTTTCATATGGGCTTAATGCTTTAGATAAACCCTTTAAAGTCACAAAAATATATAATATCTTACATACACTTTGTTTTATTTAAATATATTTTAATTCAATCAGGTCACAAAATGGTACAGAGGTGTAAGGCAGACCATACCTCTCTCTATTTCTCTCTCTCTCTCTCTCTCTCTCTCTCCCTCTTTTGGCTATCCTATTTGAAAGTGATTCCCATTCTTTCCCCTTTCTCCTCTCTCTTTCTAACTATCACTATTTTTTCTGATTACCACTAAGGGATAGTCGTGGAATGGGCCCACGTAGGCTGGACATGTTTTTAATTCGATTCCCATTAACTTCAATAACTACTTAACCTAAACCATAACTTGCTTACACTAAAAACAATAATTTTTCTTTCACTCTATTAACTCTTAAATGTTTTTCTTCTTTTATTAAATAATGTTGAAAAGTTGAAAGAACTTCAATTCAACACTGTTTCTAAGCAACCTAAATAAAACTAAGTCTTGGCAATACCATAGAAATTTCAAATTTAATCAATTTGTTTATTCTGTTATTTTTCACTTCAAAATAGTTGCAGAACAACTCTCATATAAAACAATATCAAAAAAGTGCATATATATTTTTATAATAAAAGAAAAGAAAATCAAAGTAGTAAACATTTCGCAAGAGCAGACAGATTATTTCTAAAAGAGCAAAAATGATACGCATTCCCGGTATGCCACTTTTACCTGGCACGGTATTTCGAGATGTAGGTAAAATCTTCTTTTATTAAGTATACATAGATAACATTTCGACATGTTTTAAGATAACAAAAACACATTTTCCTAAACATCAACATCTCCTGAATAATAATGGCATCAGTATGCTCTCGGATCGTAAACCTCCTGGACTGGTAGATGCTACTGGTATGATAGTGGATCCAAATTGTCCACCCGTCCGAACACCATCATTTTATCCACCACAAGTGGGGCCTAAGTTGCCACCATGGCTGGCATATGACAAGCAAGTGCTGTGTTTTAACGCCTATTTTAAGGAAACATTACAAGAAGTCTATCACTGTCCCTATCAAGTGCGAAAGGTTAAGATTATGTATTATCTGGAAGATGGTACAATACAAATCATTGAACCGAAAGTTAAAAACTCTGGCATTCCTCAAGGGTGCTTGGTGCATCGTCAACGTATACCTAAATCGCCACCTTGTCAAGCAGATTTTCTATCAATTTTAGACTTAAATGTCGATACCACAATTGAGATTTTTGATCGTGTGTATCATATAACATCTTGTGATCAATTCACAAGACATTTTCTAAATAAATCTGGTATACCGGTACCAGATCCAATAGAGGAGCCGGCGTAAGTACACAACATTTTTGTACTATTATATAAATATTTCTCGTTTCATATCAGGAAAGTTTTCCTTCAGTAATTCTGAGCTGGCGGCTGATAGTGGGTAAAAGAAATGAAATTAAAGTACATGTAATCTAAAATTCTCTCTAAAATGGTGTAAAAATATAGAATTTCTTGTTAGGAAATTGTTTATGTGTAGACAAGAATGAAAGTTTAAGAGAGAATTAAAAAAGTCTCAGAAAGAAAACTCTCATAATGAGAACCCAGACATAGACATTGAGAAACTAGCCAAGCTGCCAGAAAATTAGGTGAATACAGAAACAAAAAACAAGACGAGTGAAAAACCAATCAGCTGTTAAATTGTATACACTTTATTTAGTAGACACAATGCGCAAAAAACTAAAAGAGCGTAACAATATACATATAAAAAAAAATTATTTTCTTTTTGGAATCATCTTCTTCCAATTTCGAATCCCAAGGGTTCACTGGCTCATGGTTTTTTATGAGTACCGAACCACCCGAGTGACTCTTCAGATTGTCATGTGACTTTTAATACCAGAGCTTATTACCTATAATTTTCGAACGATTCTAGTAACAATGTTTCAGCATTGTTTTTACAACAACATGTAACATAAAATGACGGCCATGTTTAAACAAACATTTGCACAGTTTTGCCCAAAGTACATCACCACTACTTTCTTTTAGTCCTTTATTTTGGGCAAATACATTCATATAAATAGTTAAGAATGCATATATATTGTCATGAATACAATAGCAAACAACAACTAAAAGAAGCCGCTAAGAACAAGTAAAGAGAATTTTTGAGGTTATGTTTGCTCAATGAGCAAATGTAACATTTAGAGCGAAATTGTATTTGCTCTTGTAAATTATTAAATTAAAATTTGTATTAGATTGTTGAGCAAATACAACCTTAAAATACGGGCATTTTTCCCGTTGTTGTTTTTTTTTTTTTTTTCTTTGGCATTTGTTGATGTATTCATTTTTATGTGTGTATAAGCATTTTTAGCTTTCTTTATCCATGTACTTGACTAAAACAAAGGACAACAAGAGAGTATTTGTGGCGTTGTCTGTGAGCTAATGAGACCGTGCCTTTGTACACTATCAATTTATTAAAATAAGAAATTTATGGCTTTTTCTTTTCCGAGAAAAGATTATGCATTTGCTTTGCACTTTTTCATAAAATAAATATTTGTAAAGATTAAGATTTAAAGTGTTATTCTGCATTTTGTTTTTTTTTTTTTTTTGTTTGCAAAGCAATATTTAAAATTTTGCATCTATTGTAGAAAAGAAAACAGCATTAGTTTTGAATTTGCACATCAAAAATCAACAGGAGATCACGCGGGCTCGCAATACAAGAGTACAGGATCACAGCCGAGTGCTTTATACATATTAACGATATTAAAAAGCAGTACTGTTGTAATGTAATGCAATAATATTTGGGTACGACCCAAGTCACTGCGATCAGTTGTAGATTTATAGTGCTTCCCCCTTATTCCTAACGAAATTAATTAGGAAGAGAAGATCTCCCTCAAGGAGAGTGTTAGTAAGTCCTGTATAATCATTTAATGGTCTGTATTTTCTATGTCCAGGCGTCATACAGTTTACGATCAAGTGTTCTATTCGTTGATACAAGTCTATGATATTCATTTTATGAATTCATTTACAGAGATCCCACCACAGAAATGCGCAAAAGATCCGGTATTAAACTGGTAAATCCCATTCAGAAAAAGCACACATTTGCCCAGTTCCTGGAGTATGATAGACAGGTTTTGAAGTTTCAAGGTTACTGGAATGATCGTTCGGAGTTTGGAGATGTTAGAAAACTGGAAATTTGTTACTATTTGTCAGATGATACAATAGATATAAAAGAGCATTTCCCACGCAATTTTGGCAGGGAAGGTCCATCAACATTTCTAAAGAGAACCAAATTACCCAGAGTAAGTTAGATCAATGTTAGTATTAAAATACAAAATTTTCAAATTAGTTTTTCATTGTATTCAAGGAATTTACAGGCTTGCCGCTGCCAGGTCAACAAACACCTCAAAGCTTGCTAAATGTTTTGGGTACCAATATGCGTAATGTACGTTATGTGGCCGATCCTTTGGATATGGGTCGCAAAGAAATTATTTATTATACCGATAAGGATCTGCAAATAGGTACGGTGCTGAATGTTTATGGCCGAGCAGTGGTATTAACGGATTGTGATGAGTTTACCAAAAGTTTTTATCGCAAGAAAGTAGGGCCCCATAATCTACATTATTACAAAAAAAGACATCGTTAGCACATTGGCTCTGTTTCAATAGCATCGACAAATTGTTTATGTAGACTCGCAAATGAACTCGAAAAAACTTTTTCTGTCTTTTTCCCAGCCGTATATAGACGGCCGCCGACATTTCATTGATGCTAAACAACTCATCAGTATACTCGAAAAATCTTAAAATAATGTTTGAAACTAAACTATTTATTCCGAAATGTTCAAACAAATTTTTCTGATTCTGGTTTTGTTCATGGGAATTTCGGAGTAAGTAGTTGGGCTTTAAATATTCTTTTTAGATTTTTCGAGTCTACTGATGAGCTGTTTAGCAACAACGAAATGTCGGCGGTATATAGACGCCTGAAAAGGACAGAAAACATTTATAAGGTATATTTTTAGACCTAAAATAATACATTTTTATGTCGACGTTAAAAAACAACGATGTCGACTTTTGTAATAAAAGAATCAACTATATTTGTAGATAAATTTTAATCTATTTTTTTCATCACTTCAAGTACGGCATTGAAGACTTCACTCCTGCCCAAGTTCCAACAAGTTCAAACGATTGTGTTTCGTCCAAGGCTCAGGAAAGGATTTTACCACCTTATAATGGCTGGGGTTCTTATGAAGATTCCGAGGGCAATTGTTTGTCTGTAGAACCGAAACCACCACAGGCAGATTTTAGAAAATTCATACAACTGGATCGTTATGTTTTGCGTTTTGGTGCCAAAATGCTCTCAACCATTAAGGAAAATTGTGAAAGAGTTTTCATTATCTCGTATTTTTTATCTGACGATACAATACAAATATTTGAAATTGCTGCCAGAAATTCTGGTTTCTTGGGTGGTGAGTTTCTGAAACGCACCCGCATTCCTTTGCCAGGTCAAGTGAAATACACTTCAAGAAGACCCCTTTATTACCAGCCTTATAATTTTCACATCGGCGGTACAGTGAGCTTAAAGGATCATATATTTCATATAGTTTCGGCCGATGAATATACCTTAATTTATATGGAACATCATCCAGATCAGGTGAGAAAGTTTTATGCCTTTTGACACCATGAATTTTACTTTACGTCTTTAGCTGCACTCGTATTAAGCACTCTGTCAGGGAAGAAAGACCAAGTTGTGTGGGAAGCATCTCGAAAACTTGTTTGTTTTTGTAATATGTGAAGAAAAAAACTTGTGGGCGGCGATTTCAAGAGCGCTAAGCTAAGTTTATCATCAACTTCTTTTCTGTCTTTCAATCGTATTTAATATAAAGCATCGTTGGAGAAGTCGATTCACATTAGAAGTTTTAACCAAGGGTTACGTTCTTCTTTCTCAGAAAGTAAAACAGTATGTGTTACATTAGGTTTATTTATGTTTCTTTGCTCTATTTTGGAATCCTAATGTGCACGAAAAACCTTCCCGTACTTTAAATTTGTGTAGATGAGAGTGGTCTTAAGAGAATAAAAGTCTTCATCTTCTTATACTACTCCCTACAACTAGAGCATATTGTATTCCTTGTTTCTAGTTTCGAAATAGTAGCAACGGCATAACATAGCAATCAGTGATAAGAAAAATATCAAATTTGTCTCCCTAGTTCAGTAGATTTCAACTGAGCAGGAGTGTTGCAGATAATTTTTTGTTTTTGTTACATTTATTTCTTCTCTTTTATTCGACACTCTCTAGCTGCCCTTCACTAATCTACTCTGACGCGATCAGCGACCAAATCGTTGCACTTGTGATCGAGAGTTCCGTCGTTTATGCTGTGTGTTTGTTTATTTTACATTATTTTTATCCGATACTTTATTCGATATCGAATGCGACCATTAGGCCCAAGGATGTTGTTTTCGAAAACCGCATAGATTTTCGCAATGCACCTGCAACGTTCAGGCCTCATCCATTCGTAGTCGATTTGCCAGTGCATCGCACAGCCCACTGCAGAGAGGATTCGTTTTTCTGCCGTACGATTCGTCTGTGGATTAAAGCGCGTGTTGCGGTAAAATGCACCACTGCATATAGTACATGTCCCTCAAGTAAAAAAATTGTGTAGTGATTGTTAGGAAGTTAAAATAAGTGAAGCAAATTATAAAGCCAAAATTGATAAGGCGAATTCCAGTTTGTCTAAAAGAGGCTGGGTGCTCTTTGATAGGAATCGCACCTGAGTACAACTTCATGGATTTTTGCCATAGAAACTGCCTATGTGTGTACCCTTGCATTGGGCAAATGCGGTAGTCAGTTTTTGAAGGCATTCAATGTGGATTATACCGCGTGCATCCCAAAACGCGGTCATCATGACTTTATTAGCTGACAAACTCATCTCTGCTTTCATCGGCGCCGTTTCACCCCGCAAAGACGACTGCTTTGTATTCGATGTGCTGGGGTTTATCCACGGTTACGAATCTGAACAAAAACTTGTCCACACTGCGGCTGAATATAGTTTAACGTTCCTGCGAAATTGTCTCACAGTCGCGCTTATGGTCGTCGATTATGAGCAGGCTAGCATCCATATTAGGGAAAGCCTTCTCATACACAAGTGATAATTCAAAATTGAAACCACTGAACCATGTGGCATGCCATGTGGCTTTCACAATCTCTATCACTTTCAATCTCCGATCTGCTTAAACCATATCGCAATTTTCTTCGATTGCTTCGGATGTAGAAACCTCAAATCCAGAACGTTTGGCACTTTTTATGCTTTTATGGCCACATGGAAATTAATTAAACCATTGCATTATCATTGGTATTGAGGGTGCAGAGCCATTATAAGGTTAATCAAACTTAGCCTTGGTTTGAGCGATATTTTTTTTTTTTTTTGCAAGAAAATAATGCTTCCCAAAATGCTTGAGTGTCAGTTATTAATATTTGCTAAAAGTAAACTAAATGACTCAGCTTCGTCAAACTTAGACAGAAGCCAACTGACAATTGCTTGTTGACAGGAGCAGTGTTGCCGTTTTAATTAAAAGGCGGGAAATTCAGGCAGTCACTGAATTATTAAACCGTTCTCGTAGTTAAAGCGTTGACGTTGTCCCAATCGTGCTTTTTCTGGTTTTAGAAATGCTCAGTAGCTTATAATAAACAGACTAAAGAAAAAGTACTAGAACTTCATTTAGTCTATTCCCAATCCTCAAGCAATTCGAGAACCGTAAAAAGCACAGATGTTAAACTCCACTTAATCAGATGACAAGATAGTTATACAGCGCTTAACATAATCTTGCCATTTGCTGTGACATTTTGTATCATATTGTGTGAGTCTGACCACTACTATCCCTTTCATAAATAATATTTAATTTACTTACAGTTCCCCGTGGCCGATGTTAAATCCATAATGAGGAAAATTCGTGAAGCCTTAAGTACAAACTACAAAGATTTTGTTTGCAAATGCATGCCGGACGGTGGTGGCGATTATAAAGAATTTAATTTCATTGCTTACGAAACCTTGAAACAAGCCTTGATCAATGTTTTGGGAGATAAAATTACCGATCATGAGATTATTACATTGTGTCGTTATTTCTCAGCCGAACAGGCACCACCTTCAAGCTGTAATCGCGATACTATACGAGCCGCCGTTCATCTTGAACTTAAACGCAGTTTGTGGAATGCTATGGATGAGCTCAGAGAATATTTATTCCATATAAACCCCTTGAATAAACTGTTTTTGGCTGAGGGAAAATTAAGATCAGCATTGAAGGGTTGTCGCTTACCTTTCACGCAGGAACTGATTGATGACATAATGATGGTGCTGAACCGCAATGACTGTGACGAAATAGAAGTTTGTGATTTTGTAAATTTCTTAGATTTGAGCTGTGGCCAGACGAGCGACATTACACCAGTGAATATAGCTTTCGAATTGTGTCCAAAAATACCATTCCTGCACAAAGGCAGATTGGTTAATTTTCAATGTTTCCTTGAGCAATTGGGTCTGGAAGAGACTCTTAAAAAAGATGGTGAATAGAAATAATATTTGGTTTTTGTAACTTTTTTTTTATTTTATTTGAATAAATTCTTTTTTTTTTTCTTTATAAAAAAAAATATTTAAAAATTTTTTTTTTTTATTGTGAAACAAATCCTAAAAATTAACTATGTAAGTATATAAAGGAATGGTTGTTCGTTATTTATGCACAAATACATACATTCTGTTTTTAAAATAAAATATTTTTTGTAAATACATCACAATTCAAACATTTCTCTGATAACGATTAAAAACGTTTCGAGTTGCAAATTAAAATTTTGTTACACATGAGCTGTGTATTCGGTGCGTTTGTCAGTTAAGGTTTAATAATTTAAATTCTGTCAGCCAATTCTGTCTGCAATTCCATAGGCGAGGCGCGGTTTTACAATTTTGATTCTGTGAGCCAATTAAACGATTGTGGTTTTCTATCCGATGAAGGGCTGATGGCCACATTTATAATAGTGGGCTTATCTTTGAGTTTCTGAGCTTCTTTAATTGCGGTTTGCAATTCCGTTATGGTCCTGCAGAAATATCCTTTCAAATCGAACATGCCCATCATTTGTTCGTAATGAACTTGAACTCCTAATGCAGATGGTGGAGTGCTGAAGCAGTTAAGAAAGAGTGAAAAAATTGTTTTATACATGTAATGCCAGGCTACTTACACTTGCGTCAAATCGCCAGCACTGCGTATAGCATCATATGTATTTTGATCAAAACCACCATAGATGCCATTATTATTAACAACAACAATTGTAACGGGTAGATTGTAACGAACCATAGTTTCAATTTCCATGCCAGAGAACCCAAACGCACTGTCACCTTCAACGCAAACAACACGTTTGCCGGGAAAGTGATCACGGCAGAAGAGCGCTGCTGCAATAGCGAAACCCAGTCCAACACCCATTGTGCCAAATGTACCAGCATCCAAACGATGTCGTGGCAAAGTATTTAAGAGCATAGAACGGCCAATATCCATGGTATTGGCACCTTCACTCACTATAATGGCATCATTGGGAATATGTTCGCGCAAATGGTGGAAAACAGCATAATAGTTGAGCGGTGTAGAGGTATCAATTGCCATTTGATGAAGAGCGTCGCGGTTTTGTCTGCATTTGGCAGATAAAGTTTTCCACCAATCATGATCGTTGGAAAAACGATAATTGATGGCATTCATTTGTTCGAACAAGTGTTCAGCAAATGGTTTTATATCGGATTGTATTGCCACGGAAGCAGTGACGGAATTGTGCAGTTCTTCAGGAGAAATATCAACCTGTAATTGAAATGGTGATTAAGTTTGAAATCCTTGAAAATTGTGCTCGGCTTAAAACGAATGAACGAACAGCCGAAGATATTCTATGTTTAAACTAACCCCCCCCTCTCATCATGCCTTTGCACATCATTCTGGATCTCGCTTTTCAAAATATTTCCTTTCCCCTCTGGTCTCCTCTAAAGGGATCGTCGTATGATGGGCCCACAAGGATTGGCCATCTTTTATTCCCACTTCCCAGCAATGTGTCTACTCTTAGCCTAACCTAAAACGAATGAAAGCTGCTACAATCTCCAAAAATCGTTTGGCCACTTGAGTGTTTATTTGCCATAAATTGCATCGATGCGGAAAGACTTGAAAATCAGTAGTTACCAGTCACTGAAGTAAATTGCAGTCAACTATAAGCACATTAGCTTCAATTTTGGGCCCCAGGGTCTATCCCCAGAGGTCGATTGTTAATGTTCACCTACATTTTCAGCAATAGCAAATTGATTGACAGCAAGCTGACTCACTTATTCCCACAATGTTAGATTTTATTAAAACGAGTAATAGATGACTTCGTCAAGTTTAGATCGCTTTTTCACCTTAAAAATGTGACCGAACGATGACGTTCGACATCGTGACACAAACTCTAAGATTCGCACTCAAAGTTTTATTGCCGTTTGACAGCACATTCACATGATTAATGAGACAAATGCCAAGTCATACGTCTACGAAAAACGGCTCACCGGAAGGCAGGTTAAACCTAGCTGATATGCCGCTACTAGGCATTCTGCTTTGCGGGATATAAAGGCATAGGATGCCTCAATCATCTTGTGGACCGAAATGTTTATCATCTGGATCTCTTGGTCAATATTATTCCATACCAAAAAACTGCATAGAAAACCCCCCTGATGCACAACTTGTTTCTACTGTATTTTCTAAAATACTTCTTCCTCACAAAATTTGAAAACGGAAATATTTAGAGAAGAAGACCACAAAACGACCTGCATTTACAGATTTGCCGGCACTTTCCCGTATAAGTTGTAATTTGACAAATATTCAAAACCTAAAAACTGTATAGAAAACCCCTCCCCAAGGAGGCACAATTTGTTTCTACTGTATTTTCTAAAATACTTCTTCCTCACAAAATTTGAAAACGGAAATATTTAGAGAAGAAGACCACAAAACGACCTGTATTTGCAGATTTGCCGGCACTTTCCCGCATAAGTTGTAATTTGACAAATATTCAAAACCAAAAAACTGTATAGAAAACCCCTGCCCAAGGAGGCACAACTTGTTTCTACTGTATTTTCTAAAATACTTCTTCCTCACAAAATTTGAAAACGGAAATATTTAGAGAAGAAGATCACAAAACGACCTGCATTTGCAGATTTGCCGGCACTTTCCCGTATAAGTTGTAATTTGACAAATATTCCATACCAAAAAATTGTATAGAAAACCCCATCACGTCATTCCCAAAATGCCAATTGTTTTAAAAGGCTGTATTTATGCTACTCTCTAATGTTTTTCGCAGGTTAGCACACATAAAATTTTATTTAGGACTTTACTTATAATATAAATCTTAATTTTCTAATAGATGTGATCCCGTACTCAACATTGGTAGCCAGCAGGATCCCGATTTGCACGAAAACTGCTCCCGTACTCAAAGTTCGTACAAGTGAGAGGGCTTTTCAGAGAGAATTATTTTTGTTCTTCTTGCACGAAATAGATCGCACTTTTTCTTCCTGCTAGTTTAAGCAACAACAAATTTCATCGGACTCAACGTGCGGAAAAACATTTCATTTTCCCAAAATGTAAGTTTCACGTTTCACTATAGCATCAAAATATACCATATGTTATTTTTCGAGATAGAAATAAGGTTTTTAGCCTTCGCACACTTTTATGCATTTTTTTTTTTTGTCTATTATTGAGGGAAATTCGTGATTGCTACAAAAAGTACCGCATCAAACTTAATGTAAGACTGATTTTGATTTCAGAAATCACACGATTTAAAACTCTTGATATGCAGAACAGCCCTGATGTACAGGCCTCAATTAAAACTTATTTAAAATAATTTGTACTCACTTGTATAAATTTAACATCCTGATCGTAGCGCGGAGGTTTGCCAAAATGTAAAATCCAATTTAAACGAGCCCCCAGTAACAGTATAACATCGGCTTTTTGCAAAGCCAGGGTACGAGCCGAAGATACACACTGATCGGCGGTATCGGATACCACACCTTTTCCCATGGGTGTTGGCAGAAAGGGCAAATTTGTATTCTCTATAAAATGTCTTAAAATATTTTCAGCATGAGAATAGGCAGCACCTTTGCCAATAATAACTAATGGACGTTTGGCTGAACGCAACAAATTAGCGGCCCGCATGACATCATCATGTGAAGGATAAACAACGGGTGCTACTGGATGCGCCAATGTCTTGTAAATTTTATCTTCGTTACATTTAGATTGTAATAAGTTGCCAGGAAAATCCAAATACGCCACACCAGGGCGACCATATGTGGCATAACGCACCGCCTTTTCCACATGCAATGGGATGAGAGCAACAGTTGGGGGACGAGCAGCATATTTGCAGTACGGACGAGACAATTCGACTTGATTGCACTCTTGAAAGCCGCCAATTCCCTCATGATCTTGACTAGTTGAGCCGCCAATAACAATTAGCGGCCAACAATTAACTTGAGCATTGGCCATGCCACCTGAAAATAAATTGAAATTTAAATCTTATATATTTCTTTTACATATTCGTTGAATTTAAGCTTATTTGATTTGAATCAGACAACGACAAAAATTGGTGTCATGAAGTCCAATATTATAGGTTTTATAAGTCAGGTGAGTAAGGGTTTTTACAGAACTCGAATATATCAAACGCGTCTAGATTTCATGATACCAAATGCATGCAATATTGATTTCAAAATCAAGCAATTAGTAAAACCAACGTAAATTCTATGAAAACGAGTGTCTCGAATGGTGTCTAAAAATATGTTGATTTCTTCATAAATAAGAAGCTTCTGACTAGTATAATTGCATGCCTTTGCAAAATTTAGGGACAGTTGAAAAATTCCCTTTCAAAAGCATTTTCATTCCCCTTAAAATTTGAATAGTTTTAAATTTAAAATTATTTTGCTGCAATTTGTTCAAAGCGCATATAACTTTTATATATTAACTTTTTTTTATATAAACTGGTATAAAAAAAAAGGTTAAATTACATGAGGAAAGAAAATAAACGTTGATAATTTACCTGTGACATGTAATAAGCCAGGACCTGATACAACCAAACAAACGCCTGGTTTGCCAGTTAAATAACCAATTGCTTGAGCAGCATAACAAGCAGACTGTTGCAATTATTTACGCGAACATTTCAAGAAATTGTAGAAACCAATAAACAAACAAATCGTTAAAAAACAATTACGATGATTTTAAGAATAATAAATGAAATAAAAATGCAATTACTTACCTGTTCATTACGCATGCCAATATATTTAAGGCCAGCTGCTTGGAATGCCATAGATAATTCCACCACCGGAATGCCAATAATACCGAAAACATATTCGATACCCTTAAAACATACAAATTTATAAAACAGATAGATTTGATAAAGAAAAAAGTTAAAGGTAATTTTCGACTATTAATTCAGGTCCAAAAATAAACCTTACAAATGTTTTCTGCCTTTTTCAGCCGTCTATATGCCGCCGATATTTCGTTGATGCTAATCAAAAAACGAAAAAAAATTAAGTAAAGAAATGTAAAATTTTATAGCTAGGTGGACAACCGGCTGTTTCTGGTTAGCAAACACCCTTCATCAGCACCCTATGAACTTTGGATGTGTCAAATTTCACAATTTTGGCACAGCCGCTTTAACCACTTGGCAACCAAAGCTCACGCAATTTTACTTTCTATTTATATACTTAACTAACATTAAGCAAAGCAATGACATTTTTGCAGTCTCTTATGGATGTTTTTTTGTCATCTCAGAAGACTGTTATTTGCTCTTTATATGAGAGCTGAAAAGGAATTTAATATAAATGTATGTATGTATGTAAAATTATCATAGTTCAATAAAATTAAAAATTTCAGTAAAATTAAAAAGAAAATGTTTACTTCCCATTTTGTTCATGGGAATTATGGAATAAGTAGTTAAGTTTCATACATTCTTTTAAGAATTGTTCGTGTCTACTGATGAGTTGATTAGCATCAACGAAATATCGGCGGCATATAGACGGCTGAAAAAGGCAAAAAACATTTGTAAGGTCTATGGTTTGGACCTGAATTAACAAGTTTCAATTGGCTCTTAAGGCAAATAAATAATTAAGTTCATATTTGGATAATTTTCGACTTTTGTGAGAAATATTATAAAAGAATTTTGGGATATATGGGAACAACAAATTTTTTCTGTTCAATAAAAACTAGTTCATGTCAATACACCAAATTTCAAATCTCTGCTGCAGCTCCTTCTATTTTTGTTCCATTCTGGCTTAGGATCAAAGCACAACGGCACTTTTTGGGAACCAAGTGGGCCGGTCTCACGACTGGCAGCCCCTAAAACATATATTTGTATGTACTAACAAAACACTGTGCAAGGTAGAGCTCTTTGGGCGACAATGTCTTTAAACTTAGTCACTCATATAAAACAGTTCAAAAATAAGAGCTGAGCAAATATTAACAGCAGCAGGTTCGAGGTTCGTTTTAATATTTTGTGGATGGATTGAAGTGAAGGGCATATTAATTCAAATCGCTTCAATATTTTCTCTCGAGTTGTCATACGCAAGGCGAATCATGTATGTATATATAGGTGGTCGCAATTCAATTCGCTTCAACATTTTCTCTCGGGACGTCATAAGTTTTGTTATCGTTTGCTATCAGCTTTGACAACTCAGAAGATAAAAATCGTGGAAAAATGTTGAAATGTTGGTATGCGGGCACCTGTAATGGATTCGCCTTGGTCATACGTTTTGTTGTCTTTTGCTATCAGCAAGGCGAATCAAGTATAGGTGGTCGCAAGGCGAATGAAGTACAGGTGGTTGCAATTCAATTCGCTTCAACATTTTCTCTCGAGACGTCACAAGTTTTGTTGTCGTTTTCTATCGGCTTTGACAACTCAGAAGATAAATTCGTAGAAAAATGCTGAAGCGAATTGGTATGCGGGCACCTGTAATGGATTCGCCTTGGGTGGTCGCAATTCAATTCGCTTCAACATTTTCTCTCGAGACGTCACAAGTTTTGTTGTCGTTTTCTATCGGCTTTTTCTATGAATTTATCTTCTGAGTTGTCAAAGCCGATAGAAAACGACAACAAAACTTGTGACGTCTCGAGAGAAAATGTTGAAGCGAATTGAATTGCGACCACCTGTACTTGATTCGCCTTGGCTTTAACAGCTCAGAAGATAAAAACCAAGGACAAGGCAGCTCGATATCGAGCCCAGCTGACTACTGCTTTTAGCTTGAAGACCTGTCAAAATACACAACATAAACACACATACGCGAACAAATGGGTGACAGTATTTCAAGTTTTCTACCAACAAAATACCTTGATCGTGGAAAATGTTGGAGCGAATTGGGATGCGGCACCTGTAATGGATTTGTCTTGCGCATGCAATCGTCAACGACAAAGTGGAAAAATAATGAGTTTCATAGGTTTGTAGAGGGGGTCGTGGACCTCCCAAAACTGAGGTCGAAGTCTGCAGGAAGTTTCTAGTTTGATATTTAAGTTGCGTATTTAGTAAGGAAAATATGAATATCTTGGTAAGGCAGTGCTGCCGAAGGAAAGTTTTTACGCAGAACGTAAAATCGCGAATTCATAAACGGTTCTAAGCATCCAAATTGTATTTTTTTTAATTTCATTTCATAGGTATCCAAATTTTTTTTTCTTGACCACCAATCTAAGGAATTTTCTCCTCCCTCAATGGTATAACCAACACCACCTTCGCGTACAAAATTTGTAAGCATCCGGCCGCACGGCAATTGTTACCATTATATTACAGCCGACCCAAAATTATTACATAAATCATCTTACACAACTTTTTTCGCAACTTCGTGGACAATTTATTTAATCGAAAGCCATCATGCCTTTCACGGTTTTATATTCTGTACGTACATACATACATAATAAACATTTATTATAAACCTGTTATAATTTTTATGAGTAAGGGTGAAAATGTTTAAAATGTCTTTCTTACAAGACATGATCACCCGGGATGCAGTGGTAGACAAACACATATGTATGTAGATAAATATACATATGTATATACATAAACACAATAGGCCATATTCATTAAAATTAAGTTTATTAAGCTTTTATTTGAAGTATTT
The DNA here is from genome assembly GCA_963662145.1 of Sturmia bella. NCBI lineage: Eukaryota > Metazoa > Arthropoda > Insecta > Diptera > Tachinidae > Sturmia > Sturmia bella. Next base: position 48,763,937 of record OY759172.1, on the reverse strand, counting down.
CTACGGAATATTTGTCAAATAAACGTGTAATAAACATTCAATAGTTTTTATGAATATGGGTGTACATATATGTGTGTAAAATCGAATTTATAAAAATATACCAGGATTATTTAAACTTACTTTATTAAAATAAAAAATCTGATAGCAATGTGGTTTATTGAAAGTAAAAACAGTTCCATTTATAGAAAACTATAAGTGCCTGCCAAAATCTATTGCTAGTATGTAATTGAAATCCAAACAAGTCTGATGTACGTACATATTTCGCAAGCCTTCATTTAAAGCATTAAAATGAACCACAACTAAAGTCGTGAACCCTGTAGCGTTAATACGTTGAACTTTGGAAGTAAAGTAGATATGTACGTACATACATGTATCTATTAAATGCATTATTTTTATTTTTGTATAAGATTATGAACAAAATAGTTTTTTCTTCGTTTTGCTTTTTTACAGAATAACATCGAAAAATTTGTTAACCTGTACAATACTTTAAGCAGTTCTTACCTGTTGTACCAAAGATTCGGCTATAATTTGCGGAGCTTCTATTTCGGCCATTTTACTTCAAAAATACTTGTTTAGATTTGTGAATTTATTAAATAATTCTTCGGTTCTCTCTTTTTTTTTGTAATCCGTCTTGCTGGCCCAGAACACTTGTTTGCACATACAATAGCAGCAGCTGTTTATTTGCAGCAAACACTGAAATAAATATAAAAAAAATCAAGAAGAAGAAGAAGCATTCAGATAAATCCCAAGTACTCGGTACTCAGTGGGGTGTAGAGTTGCCAGCATAAAAATGAGATTTGCTACACTTGATTTCTTCCACCTGTCTACTGTTATTAATTTCCGTTACAAGAAGACTATTTGAATTATATTTTACCGAAAGTAAGCACCAAATTTTATAGAAAATGAAACACTTTAAGAAAGGACGGTAATAATGCGAAGGTGCATGTGATCTCAAATGGACAACATTAATTACGAAGAAACGATGTTAGTGGTTTTGGAACATTCAAAAAGGTTTCTGAGCGTATGGCCTTAATTTTGTAATTTACAATACAACGCCAGATTTTAAATGTTGTTGTTTTCTATTTACTTATGCTGAATTATATTAGATAACTACTGTTCACTGGTAGTACTAATTTAATCACATTAGGATCGATTAAATAAATAAATAATTGAAACTTTCAAAAAATTAACTTTTGAACACAACATTAACTAACGCATGTATATTATTGGTAGAAATACTTTAAAACTACCTTGTTCACTTTAAATTATGCGTTCGTATATGTATGAAGTATGAATTTTATATTTTTACAAATTAATAACAAATCTGTTAATTATTTTCAAATTAGTTGTTGCTTTGATGTTAATTCCGACAGCATTGTAGATTGCAAAACTATACGAGCTTGTCATAGAATATGATGTTTTTGGAATCGGATTTGAAACCGACCAAAAAATTTCTTTAGTGTTATGAGATTCAATTCTATTAGTTTTCTATACGAAATAGAATTAGTAGCTAGTTTGAACAAAAACCGATAACATTGGTCTTCACGACACTAAATTAATTTTTTTTGTCGGTTTCAAATCCCACACCCCCGATAAATAAACACTAAATTGAACGACCTAAGATTACAATCATAGACCTGAAATCATACATCTGAAATGAACACCTATAGAGAATGGGCTTATCTAACACGGACACTTCTTCATACTGTGGTCTGAAAGAGAAATCAATGGAAAACATCCGATCTCTAACTGCATGACACTGAACAAGGACCATACCTGCTATTAAATACTAATTTCTTGGTACAGGAGTAGCTAACGATCCCATTGAAAGAGCTAATCCTGTTGCTTGGTGTATTACGTCCGTGAGGAATAATGGAAGCATAATAGATCGACGAATAGTCGCAGTGAAAAGTATTGACTTGGGCCGTACCCCACTATAATTACATAACTTACATTAGTATTTTTTTTTTAGTTTTAAGCGCTTTCAGCTGAAATCATTTTAAATTTTGAAATTTTTTTCTACAAAATAGTTCTAATTGTAAAGTTCGGCGTAAGGGGAAAAAACTAAATTTTTTTTTAAATATAACACATTTGCTTTCACCAAATATAACAGCCATATTTTTTATGTGATATGATGCCCTAACCACAAAAATCATTATTAGGTCTGTTCACCAAACGACGATATTTCGAAACTCAAAATGAGAATTACTTCAACAAATTAAAATTCTATATTATATGTGAAGTCTGAAACAACATTTAAAGCCACGCTCTAAATGTTGCTCCAAATCAAAAAATCCTCTATTTTCCCTTCCCATTTGATGGTAGAACTTTACAAAATGTAAAATGTTTTATTAAATTACCTTTTCATTCTCAAGCTCAACCCTTGGTTTGCCAGTTTTTAATCAATATCAATTAAGTAAAGAAAATTAAATGTTTTTGTTTTCCCTTGTGTTTGTGTAATGAAAGCAACTTACGCATGTATCTTTCTGGCAGAGTTGCTTTACTTGGCAGTTTTTTTTTTGCTTGCAAGCATGTATTTTTGAGGAATATGCTCCAACCTTTTGTGACAGACACAACACCTAGATGTTGTAATCCATAATCACAAAAAAAAACTGTATGTTGTGTTGTGGCTGAAACAACAAAACACCATAAATCATAATCGGGCATAAAATTTTCTTGCTTTAGTTTTTTCTTACCAAAAACAAAGTTTAATATTATAATAAGAAAATATTTATTTTTAATATACGTTATATATTACTCATTTTTGTGTCTTTAAAAACATTATGGTGTTTAATAATAAAATTTCTTACCACATTTTTTTTTATATTTTAAATAATAAATACTATTTTTAAATCAAAAACCTATACTATGCTACAATATCATTTAAAATTTATATAGAATAAAATTAACACTAAAATGCCATAAATTAAAGAAAATGAAAAAAAATCAACTTATTGAATAAAACCAAAACAATATGTGATAAAAAAAAGTAATGTAAATAATTGACCAGGAAAAATAAGTCTTTACCATTGTAAGAAAAAAGGAAGTTTCTTAAATTAAAAAACAAACAAAAAAAGTTGAATATAAAAACTACACTGGTTTACTAAAGCCATATTTAATTGAATATTTATTGATCATTATTTTTTTCGTTTTGGTGAAATACCTGATTTAAATGAAAGATATAAATAATTTGTTCATCAATGCTTCTCCAAGACCATTGAAGTCCAATTCTATATAGACTTTAAATAAAAACCCGAATATGTGCTACAGAGAAAAAAAAAATTCTTGATATTAATAATAATTTAAATATCACCCAACAAAGTTTTCTTTCCTACAAAAACATATTCATTGTATATGTACTTTCCCCAACACGAAAGACTTGTCAAGAAATATAATATGAAAGGCACTATTTTTTCAGCGGTTTCTGTACAAATTTTTCACATCAGACGGATTGTTGGTGTTGTGAGAATCGGAAATAAGGAGAATATCAAATGTATTTTTTTTTTTTTTTGCTTTTGTATCATTACAGTTTTAATTAATTTAGGAAAATGCAGGTGTTTCAGTAAATTCATTAAGATATTTAAAAATTATTGTATCAAAGAGACAGTAGTAGTAATTTGCTGCAGAAATAACACTATGGAAATATTTTAAAAGAATTACAATCAGCTGTTTTAAGCCCAATTTTAGTTTTGGCGTGTATTTTTTCACTTCAAGAAACGCTTTTTTTTAGAACGTCAGTGTATCCTTGTACTAAATAAAAATTAACAGTAACAAGTCTAAAATCTCTTCAGGAAAAACAAATAAAAAAAAAATTAAATTAAAAAGTTTAGAATATAAAACTTATATATAAAAAACAGCAATTTATTGTTAGACAATAAAAATCCTTCTTTAGTTTATGGTTCATTATTAAATATTTGTTTTTTTTTCCCCAGCATACTGTACATTATGAAATAAATAGTGTTTGTTAACTTAACTATTAATTTGAGGAATATGGTAGATTCTAAAAATGTTTATATATATTTATGAAACTGAAGTTATGAGCAATAAAAAAAAATTAATTTATGAAAGTTGCAGGCGTACTCTTAATTACTTTTGTCAGCTACAATTGGAAAACGTACAACACGTATTTCATTGCCATAATCACAGACTACAGAATCATATGCCAACATCATAGTTTTCGGGCATAAATGATAATTGGAGAAATCCAGTTTGACTTCTCTAGCTGGTTCACCGGTTCTTACATCCCAGACAATAAGAGAACCTTTATAAGAAAATTTTTAACATATAATGTCTTGCTCCAGGATACGATAGCTTATATCAATAGATAATAATTACCCATTTTACTTGTTACCAGCAGTGATGGGGTCAACATTAACAAACTTGAGTAAGCGTTTGATATATTTATGGTTGTCAAGAGATTTCCTTGGAAGCGTTCCCATACACAGATGCGTTCATCTGTGCCCAAGGATATAACATAACTGGGTGCACATGCCAGACAACTGACAGCACCGTCGTGTGCTTGTATATTATACATGCAAGCACCCGTAAACAAATCCCATACACACAGCAGGCCATCCTGAGAACCGGAGCCACCAGTGCCCGGCTGCCATCGATCAACGAATAGACAAGTTATGGGACCACAATGGCCGTGCAGAGTGTATTCAACATCTGTATTGTTTAAGCTGTACACCTGTAAAATTAAGAAAAAGAAAAATATTTAATTGTTTGTTCATAAAGTTCTCTTTGAAATGTAAAGGTATAAAATTTTAAATAAAAATTAAAAGATTTAGATTTATTGAGCCTTGAAATCATACAATGTCGTATAAATTACATGAAAAGTGAAAAAAAAGAAAACTTAGGACTATAACGTATTATCCTAAAAACATATGTAGTAATGGCCTAGATAGTAACATAAAAATTAAAAGTAAAGTTCATTTGAGGGTTTCAAACATACATACAAATATTGTATATAAATAAAAAAAAAAACAGAAAAGTTAAGGATCAATTACAAGGTGGGATAAAAGAAATTCCCCTATTGGAATTTGCTCTTATTTTTGCAAATGGCAGCCAATATCAAATCTGTTTTTACATTTTTGAACTCGACAGGTGTAGAAAACAAGTGAACAAGCCATGAAGGGATACACTCCCCAAGAACGCGGAATAATCGAGTCTATTTTTTTACGTAACAATTTGTCTGTGGTGTTGGCGCAGCCCGATTTTCGTCGCCGATTCCGCGGTCGTACGGCACTAACTGCGCCGTTTGGCCACCAACCTTGAAGAGTATGGCACCACACGTGAGGCTGTAAAGTGTGGTCGGCGCCGGAGTGCCTGTTCTGCCGAGGATGTCGAACTGTCACCAGAAACATAGACCAGACGCCGTGCCTCGCAATTAGCCATCAGCCGATCGTGCCTAAGGCGAATGGTGGTCAAAGACCTGCGCATATTTCCGTAAAAAGTCCTGCCCGTTCATCAGCCGCTACCTGCCGACCGCCAAACGCATGTAACCTACTCCCAAGCCATCCTCAATTTCGAGGACGAAGTGGACTATTTTTCGTGAACAAGCAAAACTATCGCTTCTGGGACACCGAGAATCCACGAGTGATGCACGAGGAGTCATTAGAATCACTCAAAGTGACAGCACGATGCGCTGTTCACGCTGCAGGAGTAATCGGGTAATTTTGTTTTCAAGGACGCCGCTGGTCAAACGACAATAGTGGACGGTGCGCGACGGTAACAGAGTTTTTTTCTACCGCAATTGAATGAATTAGGTCTGGAAGACATGTGGTTCCAACAGGACGGAGCAACGGCACACACTGCTCGAGCCACAACCGATATTCTGAACAGGGCTGGGAAGTATTTCAAATATGTATTTTGTATTTTAGATACGTCCAATGAATGTATTTAGTATTTTAAATACTAAGCTCTTGAGTATTTTGTATTTCAAATACTTGTGCCCTCAAAATACATACATTTTTACAAATACATTTTTAATTTATGTTAGAAAATATCTGCTAAAACATATTTCATTCATACATCCACTAAAAACGTAAAATTTTACTATTGTTTTATTTCCAAAAAAAAAAAAAATTCAAATACTACAATTTAATTACCAAACTGAATGCATACACATTGAGCTGTAACTCGTGTAGAGTCCTATCTATTAAAACTAAGTAAAAATCATTCACAATAAGTTGATAACCCAATCAATTATTTATACATATATTTACCCCCTAATTCATAAAAATTATAACAGGTTTATAAGACTGTTATTTGACATATTTGTATGGAAAATCTGTCAAATAAGAGCTTTATAAACCTGTTATAATTTGTATGAACTAGACGGTTAATATCAATACTCTTGGCAACTCCCGCGTTTTATCATAATGGTCCAAATGCTGATGAAACATAAAACTATTTGCAATTAGATAGCTCTTTTTAATTCTATGAATAATCATCATGAAAATGCCATACTTTCTTTTGCACTCCTGCAAAGTTTATCTTTCTTCGAAGTAGGTGAATCGTTTCAGGACAAATTCTCTCAAAGCTAAAATTGGCTCGGAACAAAATATTTGCTCCGAATACACCTTAAAAAAAAATTGTATTCTCTCAAAACCGCTCACATCTACACAAATTTAAAGAACGAGAACGCTGTTCGTGCCCACTTGAATTTTGCGGGATCCCAAAATAGAGCAAAGAAACGGATAACAAACCGTTTTTCATGTTGAAAATTGCCCGTTAAACATCAACTTACTTTTAGTGTATGGTCTTGACTGCCGGTGAAAACCATATCGTTTACTACCTCCATGCAAGTAATCGGCTGCTGATGAGCCAAACGCACTCCTCTTAGAGTACATTTCATCTCTTCTTTGGCGGTTCTCTGGTAATCATTGCCTGATTGTTGCTGCTGCGCTTGTTGCTGATGCGACATAAGGCCAATGCTGCCAGTCGAATTCGTCCTCACGTGAGCTGAGAAGAAATAGAAGAATAAAAAATCACTGCTTGCACTTAAACAATCGTTCCAATTACAACCCACTTCTTCTGTAGGCTGAAGTAAAACCCCAGTCGATTTGTTTGCCCTTATAATATGTTTCCAAACGATAGAAATCCAAACGCCCACAAAGACGAGCCACTATTACGCGATCACCATTCAAATTTATATGAGTTATACCCTGATTACGCTTTGAGTCCTCATGATAAGTGCACTTTTAAGAAGCAATTAAAAAGAACATTTATTGATTTTTTTTATTTCGTTTGTTTGGAAAGCTAATAGTTACCTTTAGAATGCCAGATGGCATTTCCCACAATTCAATACGACCATTGGCACAACCAACAGCTATTAAATTGTCAAAATAATCCAAACACCAAACGGGGGACGAATTTAGTTTTCTCACAATTACCTCACCGTCTTCACGATGTGTGGTGACCTGCATTTCGCCACGATTTATGGTGGTAATATTTTCACCACTACGAGCATCCCACACTTTTATTTGTCCCTTGAGGCAACAACTTATGATATTAACACCATCCGACACCAGACATTCTATGCGATGTTTGTGACCGGCTATTTGGGTGGGAACTCCCTCGAGAATCTGTTCGGTCTTATGGGAGAACTCTGATGATTCGTTCCAACTGGAGCGCCACTCGGCATAGTTGCGTGTACATATGCAACGATAAAAAACTACCATGGTGTAGCATAGCACGAATACGCTAATGCAGCACAAAGTGATGGCAAAAAATATTTCCATGGGACTTTTTGGAAAGAGCGGCGTACCACCGGGCATAACTAAAGGTGATTCCCGATTTCCATCGTCATTAATATCCAGAGGATCTAAGGCGGCTGCCAAGGCTTTCCATTGAAAATTTTGTACCACTTTCTCATAAGGATTGCGTAGGCGAGCAGCCTTTTCCGCACTTATGGCATGAGAAAGTTTAATAGCTGGCAATATGGTGACATAATGGCCCCGCAACGACACATTGTACTGTTTCATAATGGTGGACCAGTGAAAGTTGGAAAGAAAATAGTTTAGTTCAAAGTCGGGATAAAGCAGGCGCTTTAACTCGGCTTCAGTTTCATTGAAATTACTGGACATGGACGAACCTGTTGAAAATCACACAAGATTGAAATATTCTAATAGCATACATACATAAATATATTATTATAATTTTTCCTACTTTCATGACCCGCATTTAGAGTTCCCCTGCCATTTGTTGCATCATCAAATAAACTGTTGCCATCCACCGAACTGTCCTGATTTGTGTCGCCATTACCACTGCCTCCAAACGATCCGGTATTAATAACCGAATGAACATTGGAAAAGAAACTCGATACCGCACCACGACCAACTTCCCAGTTACGCTGAAAGTGCTGATTTTGAAAATTACTGGTATGATTTGTACGCACCACAAATAGATTCTCCAAATAACCCGAATTATAAATAATAGAACATATCCAAACACTCATCCATACCATAAATGCTCTCTGGAAAAAACGTGTGCGGGCCCAAAAATTAACAATTTTCAAGCGCTTAGGTATTTTATCCTGGCTGTTGTTATTCGAACTTAATGCTATGGAAGAACGTTTTGTCAACTCGTTGGCATTACTCAGATTATTAAAATCGGTAAAGGCCAATTTTGGATGCGACTGGGATCGGTGAAAGCTGCCAAAAGGTGGAGCAGAGAATACACCATTACTGCCACCAGAAGCACTCCCATTTGCTGCTGCACTTCCAAAGAAACGAAAATCAGGCCGGCCACTTGCAAACCCATAACCACTACAACTGGCTGTAGGTGAATGACTGCTGCTGCCGCTGCCGCTGCTGCCAGCTGTCAAAGAGTTTCCTGTAAAGGAGAGCATCATTTTAGGCAAATGCTTGGCCTCGGTTGAGTACTCCGGCCGTTTTATGTTCATGGCCAGTATGGTAGAAAACAACAGCATTTGCAGCATATAATCGGAAAGCAAGCCCACGATGGCAAACACACAAAACTCTTGTATCACCGGCACAAACGTTGCCAAGCCAATAGTCAGTATGGTTATTTCGGTCAACAGAGTTTTGGAAATATGCCAACCTTCTTTACTCAAAGCCTGGGCCACACGTATTTTTACATCGAAGGTTTCATCGGTGGACACTACACTGCGTGTTATGACCAAACAGTTTTCCAGGCCCAAAAGAATCACCAAGTAGGGAAAAATATCTTTAGACTGCAGACTTATTGTCAGACCAAAGAAAAAGCACAGGCCCAACGACATTACCAAGCTGCCCAAAATAGTTACAGCCGCACACAGAGCCAACAGGAAACGCGAACGTATGACATCGATTTTTCTAACCGAAAAGTAAACGTAAGTAAACAGTAAGACAAATGCTATGGAGAGCGGTAGAAATTCCCATAATTTAAATTCCCCTGGATAAAAAATGTAAGTAATTGATGATTTCTGTCCGTGTTTCGATTGATGTTCCTGCTGCGGCGCATTAGTTTGACTTATTTGTGGCGGGGGATAGTAGTTGAGAAGCTTCTCCTTAAGCGACTGTATATATTCGCGATCATTTTGTTTTAGCACTAGTGTGAGGGCGAATTGAATGACACGTGATCGTGAGCGCAAAGGATATCTCTTGAATCCTGTATCTTGTATTGGCACACCAAATAACATTTCGGATGTTGAGACTTTCGTTTTCTGAATATTCTGGGGAAGAGGGAGAGAATGGGAAGAGAAATCCAGTGAACACTTGTGCTTACAACAGAACAAATGGTCTATTTAAGGCCGTGATACACTATCCTACTCAATCGTACGATTCATTCACTGAAAATTGTTAGCTAAATCTGATAGAACTCTGTCCATGATACAACTAATAAGGTAGCTCATCATCTCATCAGCTAAACCGTTAATCATCTGACTACTTTAGGTTGTCAAGAGAATAAAGGCAGCCAAAACGAAACACCAATTCAATGTAAGCTCTGTTATCTCTCTGCTATAAATGCAGAAGCGTCGGCTTTTTACAGCTTACAGAAGTTGTACAAAAACAAAATACATGTTATTTTTATTGAAGTTGTTATTATTGTAGTGAAAAGGTTACCGTATTATTTGTATCATGACTCTGTGCTACTTTAAAAAGTCGTATCAAAACGTCCACATTATTAGACTTTTGTAAACATCTTTAAAAAGGCAACTCTGATCGCATAGAAAAAGGTTGAAAATTTTGAAAAAATTGTCCAAAAGTCTTTCACACACATACACTTTTAGTACAGACTATCACATTTTTTGGAGACACTTATCATTTTTAACATATGGTACGCTTCAGTAGGATAGTGAATCACGGCCTTGATCGATATTGAACCTGTTTGTTCGATTGCAGTAAATATATTAAAAACAATTTTGATTTTCCATTTTTTTTAATGTTTTCTTTTTATGCGAACGAAAGAACAGGTTCGATATGCGTGAACTACAAATTGAAGCTGTTTAGTTTTGTACACAGATACCATTAGAAAATAAATACAATCTAAATTATTGAAGAGGTTCAGAAACTGATTTTGTTTGTAATAATTTTTTTACGCTCCGTACAAAATTCGAATGTGAAAATTATCCACAAGAAAAAGCAAATCGAAAACCAAGAAAACAAAGTTGATTTTACATTTTCAATGGTGATTTTGCTTCGTAGGACTTGAATTTTCACTCCATTTAAAACAACAAATTAATCATGATACCTCGATACCAGGTAGCCTTACAAGCCCAGCTGACTACTGCTTTTAGCCTAAAGAACGGTTAAAATGCACAACACAAACGCGAACAAATGGGTGACAGAAATACAGTATTTCTACCAACAAAATAGATGAAATGTTTGTTGGTGTTATGTTTGTTGTAGTTATGCGGCTACCTCGACCTTAAAATTTATGTTTTTATTTTATTTATTTGTTCCTTATTTACTTTCCACATTTTATTTATTTTATTTTGTATGAAATTCGAGCCGCAACCTCACTTGACTGTTGATGATCAGTCATAGCAACAATTAGAGCGAATGGAACAACCAACAATACAAGAAGAGTTAGATTTAAATTAGACCATTATTTTTGCATTTTTAACCAAGTTAATTTCTGTGTGAGTTAGTGGTCGGCTCATGATGCACACAAATGATCAGTCTGTATGTATATGATATCTCAGTAGGCCAGTAACTGTAATCGGAGGCAGCTCACGAAGCTCGTAAATTATACAGATGTCCAGAAGTTATATATTAGATAAGTGTATGTGTTAGCAGGCGACACTGAGTTTTAAGAGCATTAAAATCGATACTGTTTTTACGACCCCATTTGGAAATCAAAAGTATGTCGTTATAGTCCGCCTCTTCATCTAAATCTTCATTATGCTCTAAGTCTATGTCTAAAGATATACGAATGGCAAATGCTGCTCTCATCTGCAAAAAAAAAAAAATGAAGTTCATTTCCACTGCAGCAATTTCATTGAAAGGGAGCTCAAACCGATGCAAGTTGGTCTGCCTAGTGTCCAAAATCCAATTAATAGTCACACCAACCTCTATATATTAGATTCGCCAGACTGCATGTGGTCATATTGTGCCATCTATTAACCGTCTACCGCAGAAAGTTTGCGTAACTTTTAACAGTTTCCAATTGAACTTTGGCTGATTCTAGGTTGGAGATAATTAAATTAGATACCGTTCTGGCTAACTCGCCTATCCCTTAATTACCACAATAGTAATTACGCACAGTAGCGCGTAGATCCAGGATAAATTAATGTCAAACCGAAGACCCAGCCCTGACAGTTGTCAGTCGTACACAGTTTGACTAATAGTGATGTGGTCGCGTATGAATTTAATGCAAGAGATACCACCTGACTGCCTACAAGCGTCTCAATACTACCACGACTAGTGCTACGTATCATATAACAGGTGGGCCAAAAGAAGTCATCCGATGTTGTTTGGCTTTCAGAAAATCGGTTATGGCTCGAGCAGTGTATACCTTTGCTCCATCCTGTTGAAACCATATGTCCTTCAGACTTAATTTGTTCAATTGCGGCAGAAAAATCTCGGTTAACATGGTCCTATAGCACATTGTCGTTCGATCAGTGGCGTCCTCAAGAAAAATGGCCCCATGACTCCTCCAGACTACACCATGCAGTCACTTTAAGCGGATGTAATGACTCCTCGTGCATCACCCAGAAGCGATAGTTTTGCTTCTTCACGTACTCGCTGAGGTGGAAATGATCAATATGATTTTGGTCGAAAAATTGTCTACTTGGTCATAGACACGATTATTCATTCTGCATTCTTGGAGAGTGTATCGCGCCATGGCTTGTTCACTTGTATTCTACAGTTCGTCTAGTTCACAAATGTAAAAAACAGATTTGACATTGGCCGCCATTTGCAAAAATAAGAGCAACTTCAAATAGGTTGATTCTTTTTTTTGGTCCTCCTTGTAGTAGCTTGCAAGCTGTTACTACCACAAATTATTCGGTCTAAAAAAATACTACAGTCATCAGGGAGACGGTGAAAGTTATTTATCGCAAACTCGTCACAGAAAACGCCAGAGCCAATACCGTTCTACTGTTTGCCACCGCACATGTAAATCATTACCTTCACCATAGGGACTACTGCTACCCAGAACCGGTCTACTCTCAATAACTCCTCTGCCAATGTCCCATCTTGGCTAGAGAGAGGAACAAATTTCCGGACAACTATATAATTTGAATATGGAAAGCAGAACACTAAAAATGCAGAAGTAATCATCTTTCGTGTGAATTCGGATTCAAGAACACATCCGACTGACTTAACTTACTCGGGTTACATGTCTTCAATTTTTCTAATTCAAGTATTTATATACATATATTCTGTGTATTCTTGAGTATTTTCGTTAATTTAAGTGATAAAACAGAGGCCTTAAACAAACGTTTCAATCGCTGTGAAATTATTATGAAATCTTAGCTTGTAAACATAATCAATTTGCATTTGTAATAATTTTGTATAGTTAATAAGCTGGACAGACAATTTTCCAATTAAATAAAAAACATTCATAATATAAAAACGCAAAGACTTAATTTGCATTAAGCAATTCATAATACACACATAAATAATAAATACAAAAGCAAATATTTAAACTGGGAATAAGGCATTATTCACGTGATTGGCATGAAACTGAAATGCTCTTGAATAGATAGTTTTCTTTTATTTTATCACATAGATATGCGCAGGGGCCTGGTCTGGCTGATGTAACTTTTGTTTTGTTGCTACAGAGTATTAAAGGCAAGTACATTAACAAATGATATCGATAGTTTACTAAATATCTCATCACTTAATTAACAAACATTCAATGCACTATTTTTATGAAACAAAAACTATTCTTTTAATATTTTTATTGCTTGTTTAATCAAACGTATACAAACACTACCCGTTTCATCTGTCCTGCTTCCATTTCTTGTTTCTATCTCCCTATTTTCCTAGTTCCGGTACAATGTACTGTAGCATAATATGATTTAATTCTTTTAAACCATAACAAATGAAAGATTTAATTATTTCAAATGCATTTATTAATCAGGCAAAACAATATCATGTATCACTAAAAATCTTATCAACAAAGGCCGGCAAGCACATGTGAATTATTTAAAAACAATGCCGCCTTTGCACCTCTTGAAGTGACCATGAAATGTTTATGACTCGTGTGTGTGTGTGTCACACTTAAGCCTGCCGTGAGAAAATTTATGCATAGATTAAATAACAGTTTTGTTTATTCCCACAAAATTAGAAATAGTCACTGCCCTTATTTAATGCAGTTATGCATTTAATAATTTGCCGTAATAACGGCACTTGCAATGCTATACACATTTGGGCAAACTAAAACATTCACCACTGTGGGAACAAATAAATATTTTTAAGGAAAATCAAATTTCATCAAGAATTTCCAACAACACTTCCACAGCGCCAATGCATTCACGTTTATAAAAGTAGTCTAGGATATTCTCATAAGTAGTATATAAGCTGAACTAATTTTAAGTTAAAATCAATCTTAATTCAAAAGCAATTGACAGAGCACTTGTTGCTTGATTGCTGAAATAAAGATTCAATTTTTTAAATAATACAAAACAAAATTTAATTTTTTAATTATTTTACATCATGGCGATCCTGCCAGATTCTTTATAAGGAAGATAAAGCATACTCTGCTTATCCTTATATTGAAAAAAAAGGACAATAGGATCCAACAGATAGAGCTCAAGCTTAGTTGGATCTCTATTTATAATTTTTTTATTATTAAAATAAATGGAACCCCTCCTAATCAAAAAATCCTTCATGGAAGAAAGCTTGGAGGAAATTCTTAAACATCTGGAAGAGGCAGAAGCCAGATGGAAGGCAATTTTATAAGAAGGTGCAGACAAAGCAACTAAACCATCCATTCTTTCCGTAGGACCGAAGCCGAAAAAAAAATCAAAAGGATACCAATAAACGAAGAACACAGAAGAAGATAGAATAGAGTATAGAATATACAAATTACAAAAATTACATTATTTTAAATGATAGATTTTAATATAGAAAACATATTAGACATGGGTATAGCCGACGCAAAGGTCGAGGGACAGTCGAACGCATACGCCGTCAATAATAATAAAATAGAAATTAGTCAGGAAATTGTAATAGTTTTATTAATTATTTTTGTAATAATAATTTTATTTAAATTTTTGCAACACTATATAAAAAAACAGGTTGTACGAAATAATGTCCAAAATGTATAACAAACATTTCAAATAAAAATAAAAAAAAAATTTATAAATACATATATTGTATAAATAAATAATATTCATGGAACAATTATTTGAAGAACTAGAAAAAATAATAACAAACGCTAAAAAATCCATAACAAAAAAATACACAAAAGAAACAGTACAAGAAATCAACAAAAACAAGAAGATACAATGTTAACTAATTAAATAATTTACTTTTTTTTTACTTTTTTTACTGATTAAATATAAAATTTTGTAATTATTTAATTTTCTTGGTCCTTGCTTCGCAATGAATAGAAATAGAGGCAGAGTTAGAGCAAAGAATCCAATTAAACCAGTTAATATACCCCCAGAACGTTCAATAGAAGAACAAGTAGAATGGTTAGCAAGTTATTGGAAACTAATAGGACTAGAAGGAACTCCAACTAAAGAAAACATCATAAATAGAACTCGTATAGAAGAGGAAACGATAGCCGCAATAAGATGGTCTGAAAGAATTGAAAAAGAAAAACAATTACAAAAAAAACTAAAATGGGAAAAACTGAATCAAAAATAGAAAATCCAAACGCCAATGTGGTGAATAAAGTAGAAATAATAGACCACAGTAAAGAATTAAACTCGTTATGGGTGTTGACACTAATTTTAGTGATAATAGCAGCAATAAATTTATCCCTCAAAATATACATACATATTTCATAAAAGATCGTTAAGAAAGAAATATGCTAGTGGAGTAAATGACTTAGATAAAGTTTAATTTGTTCCTGATGGATTGGAAAGACATTCTTCAAAAAGCTAGAAACATTAAAGAAAATTTTGAGCGTTCATACAAATGTTTAAATCATGATAGACCAATAAAAAATGAAACAATAAAATATCATCTACAAAATCTATTACAATATTTGGAAGAAATAAGAATTTTATTTAACGTTAATTACAAAAGGCTAACAACAGCTCACCAAAGAGCTGCTGATGCATTTTTTCTCGATCTAACCTTTCGCTTAACAAAAATAGCAACCAAAAAAGGCATAGATATTGAACTACCAAATACAATACATGAACACGTCAACATCGAAATCTATACAGAAAACAATATGAGTCAAACGGTGGTCGAATTTTTAAATACAGCTTCAAAGCTGATTCCAGAATTTGACGGCAAGTCAGAAAACCTTCCGTCATTTCTTGATTCTTTAAACCTGGTAAATTCAATACAGGGAACTCATGAGTCAGTTGCAGTTTCATTAATAAAAACAAAGTTAAAAGGCACTGCAAGAAATTTAATAAGTAGTGAAAAAACAATAAACGAAATAGTTAATAAACTAAAAACTGCAGTTAAAGGAGAATCTGTAGAAGTTCTCACTGCAAAAATTATGAATATTAAACAAAATAATAAAACGGCTAACGCTTATTGTAGTGAAATTGAAAATTTAACTAAATCCCTTGAAAATGCTTACATTTCGGATGGATTGCCATGCGAATTAGCCACAAAATATTCGACACAAGTAGCTGTAAAAGCACTCACCAAAAACTGTACCATTGATAAAGTAAAACTTATCATGGAAGCAGGACAATTTAATAGCATGAATGATGCTATAAGCAAATTTGTCAACAGCTGCACAGAAGCAACTGGACAACAAAACGCTATACTATATTACAGGCAAAGACAAAATAACCGGAATAATAATAATTTCCGTAGAAATTTTACAAGTTTCCGTGGAAGAAATAATTACACGCGAAATAATAGCAATAATAACTACAGGTACAATAACAATACCAACAATAATAATAATAATTACAGACATAGACCAAATAATAGCCGTAGAAATGGAAATTATGTCAGAGCAACAGAATCAAACGAATTTGATTCGGAAAACCCAAACGTTCCCCTAAGCCAAATTCAATAAATAACAAAGTATACAATCTTAACCTCAACTTGTGCTTCTGCGTACAACTTCACATAAATAAAATTAACATACCAATAACATTACTAATAGATACAGGAGCAGACATTTCACTAATAAAATCAGCACACTTTAACATAAAACAGATAAATACTAACAGAACAACAACACTAAGCGGAATAGGTCAAGGTAAAATAAAATCAATTGGAAGCATATTTTTCGATTTAAAATACAAAAACCTTTTAATACCACATAATTTCCAGGTAGTAGAAAATAATTTTCCAATACCATGCGATGGAATCATCGGCATGGACTTTATCAAAAAATATAATTGCATATTAGACTTCAATAATGATTTTGATTACCTCGTCCTAAGACCTTCAAATATTAAACAACCAATAGAAATACCAATTTCTAACAACGGTGATGAAATAATTTTACCTCCAAGAACAGAAGTAATTCGTCAGGTTAAATTGTTTTCATCAGAAATTGAATTACTAATACCCAACCAAGAAATAGAACCCGGTATTTTTATTGCAAATACATTAGTTACAACTAATAAAGCTTTCATTCGTATCTTAAATACCAACAACTCTATTACTAAAATTAACCAAACTAAAATAAAAACCGAAAGCATCTTAAATTATGAAATTTTTAAACAAAGTTCTATAAAAAATACAGACAGAAAAGCAAAAGTTATAAAAATGTTGAAACAAAATTTCCCAAAACAATTTGAGCACAATTTAACACAGCTTTGTGGCTCATATTACGATATTTTCGGTTTAGAAACAGAATCAATAACTACTAATAATTTCTATGAACAAAAGTTGAGAATAAAAGATAAACAACCAGTATACATTAAAAATTACAGAATCCCATATTCACATAAAGAAGAAATAGATAAGCATGTGGAAAAATTAATCAAAGATAAAATAGTAGAACCATCATGTTCTGAATACAACAGCCCAATTTTATTAGTACCAAAGAAAGCATTACCTAATTCAGATAATAAAAGATGGAGACTTGTAATAGATTATAGACAAATAAATAAGAAACTAGTGGCTGATAAATTCCCATTACCCAGAATAGATGACATTTTAGACCAATTGGGAAGAGCAAAATATTTTTCATGTTTAGATCTTATGTCAGGATTTCATCAAATCCCTCTAGACAAAAATTCAAGAGACTTAACTTCATTTTCAACAAACAATGGCTCTTATAGATTTACCAGATTACCATATGGTCTAAAAATAGCACCAAATTCATTCCAAAGAATGATGACACTTGCTTTCAGTGGATTAACGCCAAATCAAGCTTTTCTATACATGGACGATCTAGTTGTACTAGGATGCTCTGAGAAACATATGCTGTCAAACCTAAAAAATGTTTTTGAATTATGCCGCAAATACAACCTTAAATTACATCCCGAAAAATGTTCATTCTTCATGAAAGAAGTTACTTATCTTGGTCATAAATGTACAGATAAAGGAATATTACCAGATGATAGCAAATACTCAATAATAGAAAATTATCCAACACCAACAGATGCAGATAGTGCAAAAAGATTTATCGCATTTTGTAATTACTATCGAAGATTTATAAAAAATTTTTCTGAATATTCCAGACACCTGTCAAGACTAACCAAGAAAAACGTAAAATTCGAATGGACAAAAGATTGTGATTTTGCGTTTAAATATTTGAAAAAAGCATTAATGAGCCCCACCTTACTACAATATCCAGATTTCACAAAAGAATTTTGCATAACAACGGATGCAAGTAAATTTGCTTGTGGAGCAGTATTATCACAAGAATATGATGGCAAACATTTACCCATTGCATACGCCTCAAAAACATTCACTAAAGGCGAAAGCAACAAGTCAACAATTGAACAGGAACTAACTGCCATACATTGGGCCATAACACATTTCAGACCATACATATATGGAAAACATTTCCTTGTCCGCACTGACCACAGACCACTATCTTATCTATTTTCAATGAAAAACCCAAGCTCAAAATTAACAAGAATGAGACTTGATCTGGAAGAATACAATTTTACAGTTGAGTATCTTAGGGGAAAAGAAAACTATGTTGCCGATGCACTTTCAAGAATAAGCATAAATGACCTAAAAGACATGAATACCAAAATTTGTTCTATACTTAGAGTCACGACTAGATCGATGACCGATGAAAAAACAAAAATAAATAATAATATAAATAATCAGCATAATAATATTAAGAAAAATAATGAGCCCAGTATATATGTACCACTAAACAACACTGACGTCAGAAAATATTATAAACTTAAGATTTCCCCCGGAAGATGTTACATCAAACGAGGAAAATCTATAGTAACATATATACAAATTAATGATTTGTTTACTAAAGGGAACTTTGACTTAGGACAATTTCTCCCTAGGCTCGAATATGTGGCCGGTAAACATAATATAAATAAATTACAAGTGGCACCTAGTGAGAAAATTTTCGAATTTATCTCAATTAATGAATTTAAAAATATGGGCAATAAAATATTAAAGAATATTAAAGTAGCGCTACTAAATGAGGTGACCCAAATTGATAGTAAGAATGCCAAGGCAATTCTCGAAATAATGCTGAAATATCACGATGATCCCATAGAAGGAGGACATTGCGGAATTTATAGAACAATACAAAAAATAAAAAGATATTATTACTGGAAGAATATGTCCAAAGACATATCAAATTATGTAAAATCATGTCATAAGTGTCAAACATCAAAAACAACAACACATTTGAAAAGTCCAATGACACTTACAGAAACACCAGATAAACCATTTAACACGGTGTATGTAGATACAATAGGTCCATTTCCAAAATCAAATTACGGAAATGAATATGCTATCACACTAATATGTGACTTAACTAAATATTTAGTTACAATACCAATACAAGACAAAAGCGCTAAAACAGTCGCTAAAGCAATTTTTGAAAACTTTATACTTACCTATGGTCCAATGAAGACGTTCATTTCGGACATGGGCACTGAATATACAAATGAAACATTACAAGAAATTTGTAAATTTTTAAAAATTGAAAAAATAACTTCCACTGCATATCACCACCAAACGTTAGGAACAATAGAAAGAAGCCACAGAACTTTTAACGAGTACGTACGTTCTTATATTAACAATGACAAGACAGATTGGGACGAATGGTTAAAATATTTTACATATTGTTTTAATACAACTCCATCAACAGTTCACAATTACTGTCCATATGAGCTAGTCTTTTCAAAACTTCCTAACCAGTCTGAACAATTTAATAAAATTGATAAAATCAACCCTTTGTATAATATAGATAGTTATGCCAAAGAGGCAAAATTTAGATTAGAAGTAGCATATAAGAGAGCTCAACAATTATTAGATAGGAATAAAATTAAGCAAAAACAAAATTACGATAGAAATGTTTTAGACTACAATTTAAAAATAGGAGATTTAGTTTTACTTAAATATGAAGCAGGTCACAAAGTAGAACCAAACTACAAAGGACCATTTGAAATTAAGAACATAGACATAAGAAATAATGTAACTATAGTTGATAAGAAAACCAATAAAGAACAAATAGTACATAAGAATAGACTTAAGTTATATCATAACAAGTAAAACATAGTAAAAGGCCCTTTACTAAGTAATCGCGATTGTAAAATAAGAATATATATATCAATTTAACAATTAATTTTTTTTTTAATAAAAAACTTTCCCTACAATTGTTAATAAATAAATACAAATAGAAGTAAACAAAATAATTTACTAGATAAGTCATAAATCAATTTTAATTTTTTTATATTTTAAAATAAAACAATCTTTGTAAAAGAATGTCCATAAAACTATCGTTATATGAACATTCTTGCGAAAAGTGGAGGTGTAGCATAATATGATTTAATTCTTTTAAACCATAACAAATGAAAGATTTAATTATTTCAAATGCATTTATTAATCAGGCAAAACAATATCATGTATCACTAAAAATCTTATCAACAAAGGCCGGCAAGCACATGTGAATTATTTAAAAACAATGCCGCCTTTGCACCTCTTGAAGTGACCATGAAATGTTTATGACTCGTGTGTGTGTGTGTCACACTTAAGCCTGCCGTGAGAAAATTTATGCATAGATTAAATAACAGTTTTGTTTATTCCCACAAAATTAGAAATAGTCACTGCCCTTATTTAATGCAGTTATGCATTTAATAATTTGCCGTAATAACGGCACTTGCAATGCTATACACATTTGGGCAAACTAAAACATTCACCACTGTGGGAACAAATAAATATTTTTAAGGAAAATCAAATTTCATCAAGAATTTCCAACAACACTTCCACAGCGCCAATGCATTCACGTTTATAAAAGTAGTCTAGGATATTCTCATAAGTAGTATATAAGCTGAACTAATTTTAAGTTAAAATCAATCTTAATTCAAAAGCAATTGACAGAGCACTTGTTGCTTGATTGCTGAAATAAAGATTCAATTTTTTAAATAATACAAAACAAAATTTAATTTTTTAATTATTTTACATCAGTACTACTCTGTTCATACATGCAGCAATATTCAAATTATAACAATTAAGGCCATTATTGAGACTAAATTTTCATATAAAAATTACAATTAATTTATTGGCAATTAAGAGATAATTGTTTTAATAATGAATAAAATTTATAATGCAACACTGTTAGATTTGTATGAACAGTACTAAATGAACAAGCTTTTACAACAACAGTACTTATTGAACACACCTTGTTCAAAAGCTGACTAATCAAACGTCAACAAAATAAATAAACAAACAAAAAAACCAAATTTTTACAGAAAAAATTTAAACAATAATTTCTTCACCTGTCAAATGCTAATTGTCGTAGCAATATTAAGTATGTATGAACACCAAAAAGATATTGTCAATTAACAGAATATTGTTTCAATGAAAAAGGCATATGTGAACATAGTATAATGCACATGTCCCCTGATCGTTCAAGATAAAAAATATGGTATTTTATCGCAATAAAGTAACGAGTGTGCTAACAAGAAGTTTGCTTTGATCAGCAGGATCATATTGCAATAATAACTAGAATGTACAAATTCCACTGCAATTCTGAATCGCATTAAACTGTTAGAAAAATCAATCACTTATAACTGGATCTGTCATAGCTTCATTTCGTAGGATCCTGATAGCTCCACTTAATATATTCGGGTCTGATTACTTTAGAATTTTTGGTGTTCTGCAATCCGAATCCCCATGTTTTTATTCGTTTTCAATTAGAGTATTATAGGGTGAGTGAAAGTAAATAGAATCGGCTTTTATTCATGCAAGTGATAACTTTTTTAATAAAAACTAAATTTTCTCTTTCAATTTGAAGTGTTTTTTTTTATTAAATATAATAAAAAAAATTGAATTTACACACAATTATTAGTAAAAAAAAACCTTTTCTTTAATTTCTTCAAAAATTTTTTTATGTTTGTCAAATGGCGCTTGCGCAAAACAAAAATACAAACATTTTGCTTATGTTCGAAAACACGAAGTTGCCCTACATATTAAAGTGTGATATGTCAATGTTTTTTGGGCTAATGCTTAATGCAATCAGAATTTATTGAAGAAGACAAATTGACATTTGAAAGGAAATTATAATAAATTTCCTATATTTGGTTTAATTTAAGCAATACGTATATTAATATGATTGTATTTAGTGGTCAAATTCCATTGTAATAGTCCGGCAATACGTTCTTTTTACAACATATGGTTGTCAAAGATCGTAGTTCATGTGCTCATAGCCGGCAAACTGCCGCTCCGGTAATATCACAACCTTACACCCGTCGCGGTCAAGAGCGACTGACTGCTGCTTGCGGTAGAGCTGCTTTCTCAGAATAATCTATTAATGGTTTAGTTTTTGTCATATTTTAACTTAATTTTTAAATTTTTTTGCGTGATTGCAAAAACATTGTTTAGACGGTCGTCAACCGTCGGTTTTTGGTTTGCCGCCGGCGACTATTTGTATGTTAAGCTATCTTTTATCATCGGCTTCGTCCTCTGATAGTTCTTTTCAAAACATAAAAACCTGTTGTTTATGTATTTGACATTTAGAATTTTTTTTTTCGAACAGAAACTTCGAATATCTAAAAACATGCTGAATTGAGAACACCAATTTATGAATTATGCGGATTAAAAAAATGTTGCTAAATCAATCCGAATCGGATTCTAGAACAGACCCGATTATGTCCTTTCTGAGCTAGTATTAACTCGAGTAGATTGTCACATAATGCAGTCATAAGCCGTTACATGAAAAAGTATTCCGAATTGGGTAAAAAAAATTCAACGAAATCATGCCTAATGGTTTACTCAATAACCTGGCCACCGATAGCGGTCTAGAAGTAAATTTGGGCTGAAAAGCGCTGGTAGAGCACCAGCGCTCTAGGACTATAAATAGACATTGAATTCGCATTTTCCGTTAAGAGAATTTCGACAGTCTTTCAACACCAAGACCAAGATTCTAAGCTCCAGACTGCCGCGATTAGGAAACTGAGAAATTCTCTTAACGAAAATGCGAATTCAATGTCTATTTATATTCCTAGAGTACATCTATTAAGCTTGCTGCAAGTTATTCGGTTTAAAACAGGGACTCAATACCCAGTTTGTCAAATGAATTTACACAGCTATGGTACGCGCACTTCTGACGTATAGGTCTTCTCTGGTAAGAAGGAACGCAATTGCGACACAAGGTAAGGTAGACTAACTAACAGGTGGGCCAAAAGAAGTCATTCGATGTTGTTTGGCTTTCAGAACATCGGTTGTGACTCGCGCAATGTGTGCCGTTACCCCATCCTGTTGGAACCACATGTCCTCCAGACTTAATTCGTTTAGTTGCGGCAGAAAAACTCGCTTAACATGGCAGCATGCAGTCACTTTGAGCGGATGTAATGGCTTCCCGTGCATCACTCGTGGAATTTCGGTGCCCAAAAGGCGATAGATTTGCTTGTTCACGTGGCCGCTGAAGTGGAAATGAGCCTAATTGCTCGATATGATTTTGGTCGAAAAATCGTTCACTTCGTGATAGACACGATTATACCGTGTTCTTGGGTAGTGTATCGCTCCATGGTTTGATTCACAAATGTAAAAAACAGATTTCACATTGGCCGCCATTTGCAAAAATAAGAGCAACTTCCCATAGGCTGAGTTCTTTTGGACCACCTTGTATATTGCGCTTCCTATGCCGGAAATTTTGTCCGTCACTGCGCTTAGCGTATAATTTGGGTTTCTGTTTTACTAAACAAACTACTTAAAGTTAGATTACAAATGTATTAATAAACTAATAAATTAAATTTAGCAATGTCTGATCTTGATAATATTGGTGTTTATTTGAATTCCCGAAAAATAAAAAATAAAAAAATCTAAATAACAAAAAACAAATAACATGCATATGTATGTAGTTTTGATATCTGACCACTTTGATACCCTAAACTTATCTTGTTTTGAATACTACTGGTACCTATAAAAAGAAATCTAATTTTGCTATTTAGTAGATATGTAGTTCTGATAAATTTAACACAAATTACCATGATAAAAGCGTCATGCAGTTGGTAAATGTCTAGTAAAAAAAATATATACATATATACAAAATCAGACAACAAATGAGTCACAAGTGATTTCTTTTTGCAATTTTACAGCAGAGTTAAGTTTTTTTTTTTTATTGGCAACAAAGTGCTAATGAGATGTAAGAAATCTCAGTAGATGTGTTTTTGTTGACTCCAAGCAAAATGTTTTTCAATTAATTCTGACGTGGTCTTTCAAAGTATTTTGGGTTTCCACGAAGTCTAAGGAAAGAAAAAAAATTATACAGTCGAACTTGCTTATAGTGAACTTCTCCTTATTATGAACTAAAATCAAGTACACAGCTTTTTAGTTCTACTTTCAATGTATTTTGATCTCCGTATAATGAATTTCCATACAATGAATTTTTCTTTACAATAAAGTTTGGAAACAAAAATAAATTTTAAGTGTGTTTTTGTCTCCATATAGTGAACTATTTTTAGCAGCTTTTTTTACACATATTAGCAACACTATTTATAAAGAAAATATGTTATATTTTTGGGATTCCCAAAGTAATGAAAATGAAGACAAAAAGGTTTATGATTTGATTTTTAACATCAGTTGACCGAGCTCAGTGAAAGAAAATGATGCACCGGAGTAGTCTTTCTCTTGAAAATAGTTATTAGTAATTGAATAGAGTTGAAGAAGGGACATCAAAGAAAAAAGATATGGCTAAAGAGTTTGGAATTCTTCACAGTACTTTATCAAACATTTTAAAAAACAAGTCAGTTATTCAAAAGAATGTAGAAGACGAGAATTTAAACATTAAACGTAAGCGACTTCGAACTTGTCTCTACGAAGACATTGACGTAGCAATGCTCTTCACTTGATGTGCTACGAACTTTCTTGGAAATGGAGAGTAACATTCCAACAAAATGTATTTAAATGTCTTAATGTAATTGAAGCTTTTATTGTTGAAGAAAAAGGCAAAAATGTAGTTCAAACAAAAATACCTGATTATTTTAAATAAATAAAAAATTAATATTTCTGTACAATGAAGTTTCTATATAGTGAAATAATTTTCTGTCCCCGTGGAGATTTATACTATAGGGAAGTTCGACTGTATTGGAAGTAGTTGATTGATTAACTTTGCTGGAATTTTAAAACCAGCAAATGTTTATAATATGCAGGGTGATCCAATCGCACCGAAACGATTTTCGAAAAATACTAAGCACGAGTACACAATTAAGCAACTTGCTTAATAAAAACGTTGAAGTTTATTTCTCAAGGAAAATTCTGACTTTGTTAAAAATCAGTCCATTTCCAATTGAGATCGTTAACAGGCAAAACTGGAGGATATGGGCTACAGAAAATCGACCAATATTTCAGCAGCGGCAATTACACTTTTAAGTGTAGTGTTTGTTGCTGGGGTTTTCTCGGAAAGGATAACAGGCCCATATTTTTTGAAAATCAACATGATGTCGCTGTTTTCATCAACTACAGCGCACACTGCGTCAGACACAATGCCGCTTTTACGCCAAACCGCTTCGGTAATCTTGGGTCACCCTGTACTTGAGTATAGAGTTTTCAGAATTTGTGTTTAAAATTATCAATATAAATTTTTATTTTATTTGATATGATGTGATAACATTCAGGTGTTAGGTGGCAGTAAACTAATCTTTACCAGCTAATATTGTTTATTTACCAGAATTTAGTATTGTACAGACACATAAATTCAAGCATTAAAGTGTCATATACATAGGAATTTCCTTCATGATTGCATGACGAGATAACAAATGATTCTTTTACTAAAGCCCTCATTAACTTCATATCATAGGCAGTTGTTTATAGGGCCCTATCTTGCCCGGAAATCAACATAAAGTATTTTTGATAATGACTTAGTACAGTCTCATTACGTGAATCAGAGGCTAACTTTAAAAAGAACGGAATAAATTGTATTTTTCTGCGCTTAAAATTATTATCAGTTTTTAGTACAATCCTTATTTCTGCACTCATTGGGAGACAAGTGATAAAATAATTTTTAATTTATAGACGAACTTTAATGTTTAAAAATCGCTGGATGCGATGCAAAGTTTGAAAGCGTTGTCATCACTGTGATACAAGTGCAATAAACACAAAAACCAATTGGATGTTGGTGAGAGAATAGAAAATATATGAAGAAATCAGGTAGTAGGATTGTTAAGAGCTGTTGCTTTTATGTGAAATTAGCTATAATCTGTGTTCGAGGCAATTTGGGTGCTGATGAGCATCGTGGTGGACGTGAAACAGCCATGGTGTGTACCCCAGTTCAGTCTTTACTTTTTACTGGCTTTACTTTTCCTGTCTTCTTTTTTTAATACTACAGTTCTATCACAAAAAAATTCTTTCTCAATTCTAAGGAACTAAAAGCCCGATGGCGTAATTAATAATTGTAAGTCATGAAGTTCGATTAATCAATAATGGTGGAGAGCGCTGGAGAAAACCACCTACTGCAAGATTTTCGCAGGCCATTGACTATTGCTCACCAGCTCTAATGACCTACAAGGGTTTTAACGTAAACTTGTCGAACACGACCTCAGATCGTGTCAAAATAGATCAATCGGAGGATGTGAACGCGATCTTTACAGATGTCTCCAAGTCGGAACTAGGTGCTGGTGGGGGCATCTACATTCCCCGCTTTTAACGGAGAATCAGTTTTAGTTTACATAAGGCATGTAGCATTCGTCAGACCGCAGTTGCGGCGATAAAAAGAGCAGCGAACTGATTGATCAGGTTAATAGATATTAATCTATTAACCTGATCAGCAAAAAAAGTTACAGAGTTGCTAGAGCAATCCGTTTACGGAAACCCTTTATTTTTTTGCCTTAAAAAGTTTTGTCGACACTGGAATATTTTATTGAGTTTTTGTTCCAGGCCCATTAAGCTCTTATTTGACAAATTTCTGCATAGTCAAATAAACGTTTATTAAACTTCAAATATTTTTTATGAACATGGAAATTATTATATATTTGCGTACACTAATAAAAATTACGATCGAAAGAAGTATTTTATTGGCTAGAAATATTTTATTGGGAGTTAAGATTTAGTTTTGGTAGGAAAAATAAATTATAATTTTTGCAAAATTGATTTTTTACGATTCTTTTAAATCCACATGATCGCCTTCTGAAACAACTTTGTGTTCTTATATAATTTAAAGAATCCGCTTCAATATATAATTTAATTTCTCTGTAAGAAAATTTGCTGAGTATTTTGCTTAGCACTCCTGCTGTTTTGGTCCTGCATCAATATTAGTATCAGATCAATGAGAATTAAAAGGACTTATTTGGTGCTAATATTTTCTGAATTTTATTTTACAAAATATCGACTTAAATAGTAAATTATTGTATGGGTCAGCACTTAACAAATCAATATTAAAACTACCGTTCTCGCGGGACTTTGCACATTTAGCTTATTCTTAGATTCTTAAAAATTCTCAAAAATCCTATAGCAATTCAACACCAAATCTTTTGTTACATGAGAACCAATACCAATACAAAATATTTTAGTGTCATTTTTCCATTGACCCATAAGACAAACAAAAATTAGCTTAAGTTCAGAGGCTTTAAACAACTGGATCTCTTTTTAAAGTATTTAAATGTAAACAAAAATGAATTAACTTTTTCAAGTTCAACATCTTACAGTACTAAGCTTAAGTATACGTCCACTACAAAAGTTAAAGTTACAAATTACAGAACTTGATAAACGGATTTCTCTGGTAACACAACGCCAGCCTGTAACTTTTTTGTTGGTCCGTAAAATACTATTTTATAACTGAAAATGATGAAGTAGATTAAGTATAAAAATACAGAATTTAGAGGTTGAAAAAATCCAAACATAAATATTGTGTTATGAGATGAGACATCTCATCTTGTTATGTTTAAGTACATACTTAGTAATACATCACTGCATTTAATACCTGAATTGATGCACACTCTAATACCTATATACTACATATACATATATCTGTGGCAATATGGAAGAATAGCTTAAGTCGAAAATTGAAGTATTGAGTTATAATGAATTTTGTGTAGTTTTTATTCCACTTGAGTTTTGCAAATAACTAATGAATTAATTAATATATTGGTAACATGTTTATTAGAGAAGAAGGATGAATATTTAAAAAAAATATTTTTGAATTCAGAAGATTACGCAGTTTCTACTTAAGCGCTTCTTCGAAACTGAAATTTGCGTCGCACTGGACCTTAAGTAACTTACCCCCGATTTTTGACTTGGGATTATAATACAAAATTAGTAAATTTTCCTTAAAATTTAAGTTGGATTTAAAATAGCTTTCTGTGTTACAGTCTAAAATTATTTTTGGTAATTAATTGTAATAAAAGTACGGCAGCACAATGTAAGTGTCAAAAAATTATCGATAACTCAATAAAAAACAGCTGTTTAAACAAATTTGGAAGCAAGTGAAATTGTGAAAAGTTTAGAAAATAATAAATTGTTTTGTAAAAATTATTAAAATGAGTAGCAAAAGTGATAAAAGGACTCCCAATTTCACTGCCACAGAAATTGATTACCTTCTGGAAATAATAAAAAATCAAATTATGAAACAAAACAAACATGTGCAATTTTCTTCATTTGCAGAACAAAACCAAACTGTCAAAATCATATGGCAGTACGAAAAACTTAAATCGATTTTAAATGGGCACGGCAGGTCGTTTAAGTTTGATTTAAATAGCAACTGTTTGACTCAATTTTGTATTTAAATCAAATTTAAATTGAAATGGCATTTCAAATCCAAGTCAAAAATTGGGGGTTAAGCGCTTCTGTTTAAATAAAAAGTATGTATTGTGAAGTTTTAATAAACATAAGAGGTTTTATTCAAGTTTATAAGAAGATGGGGTTATTGTTTACATGACAATATTTTTGTTTTTAACGAAAAATTAAAAACTCATGTAAACATAAGTTGTTTAAAAATTTATTATTTGTTCAAGGTTAAAATTTACACAGCTTGAATGAAGTTAAGCGATTCCGTTATATGATCAATGGAAAATCCGAATATGTAAACAAAATTATGTGTACATAAGTTGTTTTGATCAATGCATTGTTGATTCAAAACACTTAAGCTAAAAAGTAAAAGTACATAACATTGATAAAAAAAACAGAATTTTTCAAAACTGACTAAACACATTTAAGCGCTTTTGCTGCTGTAATGTGCCAAACGCCTTAACTCAATTCTATCTTATGTCGACTTAAACTACTCTTCCATATTACCACAGAAATAATTGTCACTAGTTTAAAGGGGATAGAATAAAAGAGTCATAATGAAGAGCCAGCATCTAAGACGATTTTCCAGTTCTACACTCATAGCTCTTATATTACTCACACAATCTAGTATTGATTAGATGAAAAAAAAAAAAATTGGTTAAAGTTCCTACCTGCAAAATACCTCTTATTTTTTGTCAATACTCCATTTCGTTTAAAACATATGCCTTTTTTAATTTCGATGTTAAGCGTTCTTAGGCCTTTGATGGTGCTATTTTTCTCACCGCAGCTGTGCGTACGTACATACATACATATGTATTTTAGTTGTTAAAAAGCAAATATTGTTTTATCAAATATGTTTGTGCATGTGTCTGTGAAGTCTCAATAATGACAAGTGGGCTTTTATTTAAGTTGCCCAGTCTATTCTAATAAAATCCAAATTCTTGCAAATGTTTTATAAATTACTGAGCTAAAAATACCAACTAGGTACTGAAGTTTTTTAAGAAATTATTTTTCTTTAAAAATATTTTTCTTTTCAATTTAATAATTTTTTAACACGAATAAATTTAATCAACAATAAATACGAAAAACATACATACTTATGTATGCATGCAAATACTTACATGATGTTGGAATATTGTATTTAATATGTTGGTATCTGCTGTAAAATTCTGTATACTCTGACCCCACAAATTGGCCGGCGATAAAACTAAGCAATCATATTCCGGGAATAGTTCTTCGTTTTGTGTGCGCTTTACATTGTCTACGCGCAAACAGATTTCATCCAAAGTGCGTCCGCTACAACAAAAACACAAATAAAAAACGTATTATACTACATATGTACATACATATGTACATACATACACACACAATAGTTTTATTTCCACAAATTTATTTAAATTGTTCAATACAAATAATACATTCTACATGTAGTATGTACATGTCTTTAAAAAGTTAATAAATTTAAACTTTGCTTGAGCAAAAACTAACAATACAATTTGATAAGAATAGTCACAACGATACGAGTTCATAAAGCGATGTACATTTGTAGATTCAAGTTAAAATAATTACAAATTTCATACATACTTCTCAGCCGTTTCGTGATTCCTTACAATTTCCAATAAACGAAATACTTCATATAAAGGCGCACGAAATGCGTCCATTAGATGCATGTCTTCCGTCCAGGGCAGCACACTGGAACGCAGTGTTATTTGCTGTACATACAGTATGGGCGAGTTTTGAGCCCAGTGCACGTGCGGCTCATACGAAACATTATTAACGTGGAATATATTTTTGACTAGCGAATAATTTGAACGTTCACCTTCGCCAAATAGAGAGTTTTTGCCATCGAAGGGTAAAACGATTTTTGTTGGTATTGTTCCAGGTAGTGGTATATTGATGAGCGGATAACTGAAATAAAGAGAATCATATGAGAATGATTGCAGACGAAATGACATAGTTTTTTCAAAAACTAGAAATTTAGACCATTGAAGCGCAGATAGAGAGACTTGTATTAAAGAGAAAAATAAGTACAGCCACAAAAACATAAAAATATCTGTAACACTCCTGCTTTATTGAAATCTAGTCAACTACTGAGACAAATTATTTTTTTTTGTTCTATTTAGGGCTGCCGTTGCTACTTTTTAGGTTAGAAACAAGGAACACAAGTTGCTCTCTTTGTGGGCCGTTGTAACTGTGTGAAACTACCACCACACAACCACGTATGTACATATATGTGGTATACAGCACATTTGTTAAAATTTTATATTTTAATGTAAAAATTCTTGTTCTTTATTGCACTTGCTTGGTAACTGTTTTTATTTATTGATTGATCATTTCATAAACATTTTTTTTTAAGTCAAAAAGCTGTTTAATAATAATTTATTTATTGATCATTTCATATATGTACATTTTTTTAAGTCAAAAGTTGTTTAATAATACCATAAGTGTGTGGAATGTTTTTGGAGTTTTTGGGGATTTTGAATACCATTTTTGTAGGCAAATGTTTGTCTTCGTAACTGCTCTGGTTGTGAAATAAACACAAATAGTATAAGAAAATACCCGAAAAACTTCGCAACCTAGGTGAACCGGTGCCTGGCAATACTTTAGGCAAGGTAACCTCCCATTTACACATGCAAGTACAAGTGCAAATAAATCAATACATTGACATTTTTTTTACTAATACCATCATACTTCTGTGAGGTTACTTGCAAGAGATTTTGATTGCCAGTAACTTCGTTATTACTTGCATGTCGGTAAAATGACAAAAAGCAAAAATAGTGTTACCTTCTAAAGCTCATATTTTAATTTTAATAGATAACTTACAAGGAATGAATTTTGTTATCTTACATACCGAAAAATAAGATAAAATATAAACAAAGTTGAAGTAAAGAATGGCTTTTATGGATTCTTAATATAAATTTACTATTAGTGGTTCTCGAGTGGTTCTCGAGTTATGACAAACAAAAGAGCCTAAAACGTGACAAACTCCCCTACACGATACTTACTAACTTCAAATTAATTTGTTAAGTTATTATTAGAGGTACCAAGACCAACAAAATGATTCAGAAGTTCTTCTTTTTTTAGGGCTACTTTCATAAACAATTATCAGAATTGAGTCCCGAATCAATCACAATCAAAAATGTCGTACTGTGTTATTCATAAGCAAGACTCTTAGCTTGCAAACAAATCAAATCAAGCATACTGTCTTTGGCGATCTTTGCATGTATCAGAATTTTTTTCTTCTTGTACACAACTCGAACGTGCACAAAAATGCGGTAGGCTTGATTTGATCTTATCAAATGCAAATAAAACGGTTCGATCATACTTGTTGCAGCTCACTGGTGCACACATATGAAGTTTGTTTGTACCCTGCAGAAAATGTGGCTGCAGTAATTTATTTTTATTGAGTCAGTTATACTACTAACAATTCTCGAAAATAATGGGTGTTATTGAATATTGACGTTGTACCAACGAGATACAACAGGACAAGCCAAAACTAACTCACCACCTGGCGTATGCCGTAGAAACGAGTGTTAGAAAGTCACAAAAATTATGATGTTTGCGTCGTTTATTGAATGCCTGCCGCAAATTATTGAAATAAACGACACGCACACAATCATGGCCTGGTTTGGACGAAAATTTGGATGCTGATGAGCAGCGTGGTAGACGCGAAACCGCCAGTCAGCAAGTCTTCAATTTTACTTTTCATGTCTAGCACTCCAATTTTATCACAAAAATTCTTTCTCAATTGTGAGGAAGTAAAAATCGAACTCAAGCCCAATAAAATTATTAATAATTATTTTAATTTTCTCGTATACAAATTTATGACGCCAGAACATTATTATTATTTTTTTTTTTCAATTTGAAATGTCAAATGTTACTTTAGTTAACAATTAAAAAATATTCCCAAGCTCATTGCGATCCAGATCTGATAGTGTGCGATCAATCACAAACTGGCATTAATTAATGATTTTGCAAGACAAAACAATCAAATAGCGACAAGATTCTTAGTTTCAACTATTTTTAATTTTGTTCTCCTTTTTTATTGTTTTTTTTCCAGAGTGCTAAAAGTGTTTTAACGATTTGGCACGCTCCAAAAGCAAAATTGTATATTTAAAAAATAGAAAATGTAATCAGACATTTTGACCTTAGATCAAGAAATCAAAACGAAACCACATTGTCTCCAGGTATAAAAATACGCATACAAAAGCAATTTTATATAAAATACTTAAAAACGAAAATTATTTAACAAAAAATTCATTAATTTTGATAAATTAAAATATTGTTGGTAAAAAGCTGTTCATTTAAGTGTTGACAGTATGATCATATTTAGAATAAATATATACATACGTATATACATACATACATATGTATAAGCATGCATCAGGGCACCTTCCAGTGATGTGCAATATGGCACAATAGAGCACTATTAAATGTTTGATGACCATTTATTGGTACCCCAACAAGTTTTGTCCCTTTCAGTTCCAAGCCTAAATAAATTATTGAAAGCGTTCGGTACAACTTTTTGTTAATAAAAAAAATTTTTGTTTTGTTTGATAGTTTAAGGTTTCGATTTTAAATTTATTTCTCTATGGCATAACTAGTGTGTACCCTGGCTCGAGAAGTGTTCTTTCAAAGTTTTTGTGTACGTTCACATTGGCAAATACTTACCCACAAACAACGTAACATAACATTAGCCTAACGAGACCTTTCTAGGACCCTAGTGGGCCGGTCTCATGACCGGCAGCCCGCGTAACATACCCACAAATAAAGGGAACATCAATCTCTTGATGAGCGTTGTTGTGGCCAAGTACATGGATACAAACAACTAAAAATACCTGTACAGACAGACGTACGGACACATCAACAAAAAAACAAACTGGTAATAATTTTATCGGGTTTGAGTTCGATTTTGCTTCCTCAAAATTGAGAAAGTTATTTTTGTGATACATTTTCGAAGGAGAGAAGAAAAGTAAAATTGAAGACTTATTGGACCAGAAACCGCTATTGGCTCTTCGGTACGGTTGTGAAGCCCATACTTGTATATGGGTCGCATGTATGGTGGAAAGCGCTAGAAAAGACCACTTACTGCAAGATTTTCGAAAGGATTTTGCGTACATCGTCCTTGATGGTAACTGGCGCATCCGGCTCTACGCCATCTAAGACGCTCTTTACGCTGCTAAACTGGCTACCAGCCGATCTCATGGTTAAGGAAACTGCTATAAATTCGGCAATACGGTTGAAGGCAGGTGGCATGTGGAAGGATGCTGTCTCAGGGCACGCATCGATAATTGGATCGCATAGACTACTGCTCACCGGCCCCAATGATCGATAAGGGATTCAGCGTAAATCTGTCGAATGCGTTCTTAGATAGTGTTGAATTAGATCAATCAGAGGCTGTGATCATGGTTTTTATGGATGGTTCCAACTCGATCGCGGGGGAGTTGATGGGGGTATCTACATCCCCCCCGACTTTAGCGGAGGATCAGTTTTAGGCTAAGTGATGAGTGTATTCAGGTCATTCAGGCCGAAGTTGCGGCTATAAAGAGGGCAGTAAACTGGACGTACGGGGAGTATATCCTAATCTGTACTGAAAGCAAGGCCACCATAAACGCGCTTGTGGGTGTTTATACAACATCTAGGTTGGTTCATGAATACCGGATATCTCTAAATGAGATAGCAAGACATTCAGACCTGGAGCTTCTCAACGGTGTGTCCGGAAATGAAATGGCGTATGAACTGGCGAGATCTGGTAGCCGCCTACAACAAGAGGATATGCACGAATTCGTTGGTGTTCCCCGAATTCGGTATGGTTGTGAGGCCCAAACTTGTATAGGGGGCGCTTGGATGGTGGAAGGCACTAGAAAAACTACTTAATGTAAGATGAACATCTAAGGCGCTCTTCACGATGCTGCACTGGCCACCAGCTGATCTCATGGTTCAGGAAACTGTTATGAATTCGGCGACACTGTTGAATTACGTTTTTGTTGGCTGCATTACGTAACAACATTTTATAATTGGCAACTTTAAACATGAGGGTGGTTCCTGAATAACCAAAACCCGTTGTTTCTCGAAAACCAATGTTTTAAATTATAGAAATTGTTATTGCGAAACGACGCTTAGAAAATCCTATGTGTTTAAAATGAAGTAGAATTTTAAAATTTAAGTATATTACAGAAAAAAATAAATAAATTCAGCCAAGTATGAAACTCACTCGCACAGCAAGGGTTACGTACTACCATGACAATGGCTTAGTCCATTTCATTTAGGAGACAAAGAACTGTTTGTGCTTACAATTTCAGGGAAATCAGTTGGAAATGTTTTTAAATATATGTATGTGAAATACAGCTTTGTGATGGCATCCTTTAGAATTTAACTTAACTTTGTTTTTATTTTTCTTTGTTCATATTCTCTCAAAATTTCAAGTCTATCTCTTACGGCTCAAAATTACATCTAACTTTATTATTATTTTTTTTTTTTTTTCATTTATTTCAATATTGGAATACAAAGCCATTTCGCCAATTCGCAGTTTCTTTTATGGGTCCAACCTTTAGTTTTTAACTTTTTGTTACTTTTCATAGTTGTTATTATAAAGCCCCTGTAACTACATACCTTGTGAAAATTTCAGTGCCCTATCTCTTACCGTTTCGGAGAATAAGCGCTATGACAGATGGACGAACGGATGAACAGAGTAGTCTCCGTAACAGGGTTCTATGAGTACAGAAACCTACAAATTGCCAATATTATAAAAAACTACTTTTTCGCTTTCTTTCATTTGGTTTTTTTATATTCTGAAACAGCGTTGGAAGGCTTAAGAAATTTAAAAAAAAAAAAAACTTCAATTATTGGTCTTGAATTTGATTATGTTGGTCATCAACATTTATATACATACGTACATATTTTATATTTATTATTCTTTCACTGTGCATATTGAATATTGCAAAAATAATCTGACGCTACACCTTAATCTACACCTACAGTTAATGATTGCTGACAGGCTTATTTTAATCTATTAAATTAAGAAGAAGAAGAAAAGTTACATAAATTTTTTATTATCAGGCACTTTTAGCTATTGTATTTATATGACGTATTTATTAATCTTTTTTATTAAAAACATAAATGTTAAACTATTCTAATCTTGACTTGATTATAGAGAATGTAAGTGTTACATAAATAGTTTAGCAACCACAATTGATTAGGGTTTTGAATTACCGTTAATGAGAATTTGCGCTTTTAATAAGACACTTCTATTTATTGATCATTTCAAAAATCCATTAATGGCAATATTATTGTATAAAGTCATAATAAATAATATATTTGCACATGGACTGCACTGTAAGCATAATATTTGTGTGCAAGAGTAGAAAAATGTTTATGTTATTAAAATACATAAAACAAAAGTATTTTAGGAGGGTAAGCAGATAAGAAGAAATATAAAAAAAACAGAAGTTCACATAAGTACAGCATCCGCCATCTAACGTTTTTTTTTTTTTGACTAGTGCTTATTTCGTGAATGGTAACACTTAGCTCATGCCTAATTTGACAGATAATTAGTTTTATCCTTCCGCTGAGCGAATATGGTTGTGTATACGCTTGAATAATGCTGGGAAATATTGCGACATTACTTTGAAATATGTGTTGCAGAATGTGTGCGAAAATTGCGTACGGGTTTTGGAAGGAACAAAGCACCGGCAGCTCCGTATAGTCGTTATCTTGTGAAAAAAGTGAAAGAAACTGGCATCCTCATCGATAAACCAAAGCGTGAAAAGTGCGTACATCCGAGAATATTGCTGCTGTGGCAGAAAGTGAGCGTGAAGCGCCCATCAACATCAATTCGCCGTCGTTCCCAACAATTGAACATTTCGCAGAGATCAATGAGACGAATTTTGCATCAAGACCTTGGTATAACGCCATACAAAGAACAATTGGTTCAAGAGATGAAGCCAATTAACCATCCAATGCTTTTTCGCGTTTTTATAGCATTTTCAAGTTATTTGAGGACCCTTTATGTAGTTTAGTGTAAGGAACATATTTTAATCTTTATTGATTTATTTATGCAAAAGATTTCCTCTTTTTTTAATTATGAATCGAAAAATTTTGTATAGAAAAATTCTATAGAAATTTGACAAATCTATCTAATATCTTTAAACGAGCAATTCTTGTATATGTATATACAGGGTGTCCCGCCACTTAACGTCCAAAAGAAAACTAGTGATAGATAGGTCAAGTGGTAACTGCTTCCAGAAAAAATATTTAAAAAAAATCTATGTCGCGTAGTTTAGAAATTATTACCACATTGAAAAGAAATCAAAAAAAAAATTTGCAACTCATACAATTGTAGTTTTGAAAAAAACAAAAATAATAAGGGTGGTCACAATGGTAGCTGTGCAAATAAGCAATTTGCAGAGCATTTTATAGTTGATCGCGAGGGCACCGTTTTTTTTTCTTTTAGATGCAAATTTGCTATATTTGTGAAAACTCGAACTGGCAATATTTTTGTTTCAAGCCGCTGCCGATATTATTTTTTTTTGGAAAGAGGCACCCATATATAATTTTATTAAAAAGAAAAGGATATAGTTCATTTACAATAGGTTGCCTCGGCGCCAAAAAGGCATTGTTGAGGCGAGTTGGCAAAATTTCAGATTTCTTAAAATTTACACATTTTAGTACAATTTCAAATATTAATAGGATAATAACATATGATAACATTAAGAGTTCATTTATCCGCTGAAGAATGTATTGCTTGAAGAGTCTTTTAAATATCGAAATACTATTTTCAACGAGTCACCATTGGTTACTACGTATTGTATTTTTGAAAGTATCAAAAAGTACAAGTTTTTGAATATTCAAATATGAACTTAATTATTTATTTGCTTTAAGAGCCAATTGAAATCGTAGTAACCAATGGTGACTCGCTGTATAGAAGGTTGCAAAGAAAAGTAGAAGTGTTGCAAAACGAAAAAAGAAATGTTTGCTGTGTTAAAGGTTTGTTTGAACATTTCTGATTCTCATTCTGTTCATGGAAATTATGGAATAAGTAGTTAAGTTTCAAACAAACTTTTATGAATTTTTCAAGTCTACTGATGAGTTGATTAGCACCAACGAAATGTTGTCGGCATATAGACAGCTGAAAAATACAACAAACATTTTTTGTAAAGGTTCATTTTTGGACCTGAATTAATACATTTCAATTGGCTCTTAAAGCAAATAAATAATTAAGTTCATATTTGGAGTTCTTAATTACTTCTTTTTAAAATATTTTGTGTTTGGGTTCCTATTTTGTCATACAGAGTTTAAGGTATGTCTCAGCAAAATTTTGTCAGTTCCCTACAAAGAAGTACTACGAACATAGGACCGAAGGCCATATGATCAGTTTGGTTACTAACGTTGCCTTCCATGAGAACTTGTGGTACCAACCACAGCCAGTACGTTTCAGCCAAGGAAGGCAACCACTCAGGACCTGCCTAAGTTTTTTTTTTGCTGACCGAGGTACCAAGTTGGCAGGATCAGCAAGATGCGTTATGTGCACCCGGGGGATGTGCACCTTAACTTAAAGCATTTCTATTGTTCATATTTATCGAAAATTGCAAAAAAAAAAATAAATGATACCTAATGTGCATATTTTCATTAGCCGAAGGAAAGATTTTTGTTTATGGTGCAACAATTTGTGCTAAAAAAAAACTATTTTCAGCACCAAAAACGGGAAATAAAATAGAAGAAAAAATATATCGCATGCGATTTTTTAACACATTTAACAACAATTTGGCTTATTTTCAACCTGCTCCAAAAACAAAATCAGAAATTAAACTTCTTATAGATAGATTTTCGTAAAACTGCAGTGCAGAAACACATTTCCAATGCCAAAAACCACTCTAAAATTTCTGACAAAGTTAAGAAAATCATCATGTTTTAAATTGCCCAGTGTACCTGACAGATTTCTGTAAAATATGTGTATGTATGTACAAAGAAACATAATATTAATATAACTAAATACATATACATATAATGTACCTAAATACAAATACAAAAAAGATCGTTTAAAAAATTTTGCCGTAAGTTAAAATTAAATGAATTTTTGTTTTTTTTTTAAGCCAGAAGACTATATACATATATTATTTAAAAAAACAAATTACAAAATATTTCACGTGCTGCCAGTCGTGAGACCTTCCCACTTGGTTCCTATAAAGGTCCCATTGTGCTAAATTACAAAATACTAATGATTTTCTGTTCAGTTAAAAAAGTACGTCGTTTTCGTTTGTTAAAAAAAAGGAAATCATTCGTAAATATTCGACTGTACTCTTCACATTTTTGATAGTTATTAATTTGAAACAAAACCTGAAAACCGTGATACGTTGATTATTTTTTCAACATTTAAAAATAAATTTAATTTGGTTTGATCTTAAGGAAAAATTAGTTAACCGGTTTTAACTGAATTTTCAGTGTCCATTGTTTCAGCCTACATAATATTTTAAGTGTACTTAGATGATGACTAAAGATTAAATTAGAATATTATTCTTACCACGAAAATAATATGGCCACTACAGCAATACTGGTGGCACATGTTGGGTAGCTTGATAAAAAGAGGCCATGTTTATAGTAAATATGTGACACTGCTGCCGGTAAGCCAGATGCAGTTGATTTCTTTGATTTATGAGTTGTATTCACAGCAGACGTTGAGGAACTTGATGATGTGTAAGAAGAATTGGAGGCTGATTGTGGAATTGCACCATTAATAGAGGCATTTCCGGTACCATGTTCCGAAATAGACATTGCTTGCGTTTTTTTTTTCAATTCTCGTGTATTTAAATAAACTTATCTAGTATGTATGTGCATACATATGTTAGAAGGCACGCGCTGATAATGTAGACGGAATAAGTTTAAATACATGCACATGAGTATATAAGTGCACACATTCATATGTACGTAAGTATGCAATAGGTTCGTGAACATGCAAATCCAAAAATCGGCACAGAAAACCACTGTGTGCTAAAATTTTCGACGATATGCACGAGAGTTGTTCAAAGCTGTGTTAGTTTTGAAATGGCTACACAATCGGACAAGCTTATTATTAAAAAGTAATATACCACAGTAGGAGGTATATATGCAATGCTTATTAAAATTTTTGCAAAAATCATTCCGAAATTATTTTTGTTGCTCTCTTTTTAATACTTCTTATCGTTATTTCGTTTTTATTAAAGAATGGTTTTAATAGAATAACACACATTTTATATTCATCACAGTATTTTTAAAACATCTGAATTTTGTATGGGTTAAGTCATATATGAAGTACCCTGTAGTGGGGGAGAAGGTGGAAAAGGTTTGTTATTGTTTTGATTTGACTTTTGTTGTGGGTGTTTTTAGCGGTGGTAACAAACATATTTACGTGTAGGTGCTATGTAACAAATCAAGTTTAAAAAAGTATATGTTAAGAAGACAGTCTTGACTATTTTCACTTTTCTCTTCAATTTATTGCACTGATTATAGAATGAATTCCAGGTTCGATTTCAAATATATCGTCAATTTATTTTTCTTCTAGTTGTTAAACACATACGCATACGTTATTATATACAACGTATTTACATACATGTATACAAGATAATTGAATGCGTTTTCATACTAATGTACAATAACAAAACACAAGCGGGACGAGCAATAAGAAAAGTTTTTTCTATTCATTAATTTTGTATATTTGTTGGTTGGTTTCTTTTTTTTATGTCGTCACTTTTTATTTCGTTCTTTTTTCGACGCTTTGCAATTTCATTGCGGGTTAGCATACATACAAATCCTGCTACGTACATACAATAAATAATTGGTCAGTGAAATAATGCAATTATTCGAGCCAAACACGGCGTTAAAATTGTTCTTCTTTGCCACGCTTCAATTATAAAATTATTATTTCTACAAATGCATTTATTTCTCAACAGTATTTAATTTTTGAACCAGTTATAATTGATTATTGAAGAAGTTTCCAAAATATCTCAGAATTACAATTTTTGCACGTTTTTTACGTCACCTTTTTAATTTACTTGCACTAGTTCTTTTACGATTTCTTTCTTTTTATATCCGATACGTCTGTATACCATTTAATTAATATTATTTAAAATTCATTGTATGGATTTTTTTACTCATATACAATTTTAATCACTTTATTTACTGCGTGTTTTTGCGTAAAAATTTGCGATAGAAATAATGACAAACAAGCTGTTCTAATCAGATTTTTAATAATATTGCCCATCAAGGCGATTTCATAATGAATTCGCCTCGTATGAAAAATATATAAATTTCCCTTTTATTTTGGAAGTAATAGTGTGACCAGACTCGAACTATTCTGTGTACAACTTTCGATGTTGTTGACATATGTGGGTATCGCTTTTGACAGCTTTGACGTAGTTTTTGAGAGTGGCACATGAGTCATACAATTGTTTAGGGTAGTGAGTAACAGTCTTAAGCAATAGCACGTAGTAAAATAATTCTTTATTTCATAATTTGGACATGATGGAACTAGCAGTATACAGAAAGTGAAATTTTATTACCATAATATTTTTGTGGGGCTGGCTTCATAATGGTACATTCTTCTTCAACATTTTCATTTATGTCAAATTAGAAAGGGGGCTGAAGAGCCGGCACCGTTTAATCCAAGTTTGGCTTTTCTTGAAAGTGCTATTACATATATATAAAAATAGCTGCTGGTTTCCCGCTATTGAATCCGTTCGAGCATTCGAAAGAAAACCTGTAAATGATTTTTGTCCGTTTAGTTTTTTTTTCTATCGAACAACCATCTGTTATTTAAAATTTTCATCTGAATTTTCTTCGATTACTTTTGAAAAATCAAATAAAAGTGGAAGAAACAAGTGCACTAGTAGGTTTAATTTAATAAACTTCATAAAAAAAGAAGAAACACACATTAATACAACAATTTTTTTTTTTTTTTTTTTTTTTGGAAAGTACTTAAAGTTAGGTATTCACAATTTCTTTTTCTAAAATTATAATGTTGTTCTTATATTGTTTTTATATTAACGCCCTGACTTACTTAAGTAAAAAGTTTTGAAAAATTCCACTCCACTCAACCTGATTGCTTCGGCCCCGGAGGTATCACGGAAACATAATAAATATTTTCATAAAAGCTGAAATGGTAGCTCTGTTTGTCGCTCAATAAATTTCTTTGCATATTAGTGTGAAAGATTAAGAACACTTTTTAGCTTCTCCAAATGAGAGTGCTGCCAAAGTTAACTCTTTTCTTTTTATGAAAGTGGTATAATTTGCCGTACTAATTTAATGGTAGTACAGTTTTGGCAATGCAGTTCTTTTTGCTGTTATAAAATACATAAACAAGTAAAAGTGCGCGTAAAAATACAACTAAAGCAAAAAAGCTGCTGTTAAAACTATTATTTTTGTCGAACTTAACCATTTACATATTGTGAATTTATATTAAACTGCTATTTAAGTGTTTTTATGTGCTTTA
Source organism: Sturmia bella (assembly GCA_963662145.1). Classification (NCBI taxonomy): domain Eukaryota; kingdom Metazoa; phylum Arthropoda; class Insecta; order Diptera; family Tachinidae; genus Sturmia; species Sturmia bella. The sequence continues at coordinate 48,721,556 of OY759172.1, read as the reverse complement.
TATCTTGCAATGATAATATTTACTTACCAACTTAATTTTAAGTCGAAAGAATTATCTTTAAAAACAACTGGCAGCCACACGTGCAATTCAGAAACTTTTAATAAGAAATTTTGGATTAAGTCTGTAGGACTAATATTATACTCCAAATGAATTTTAAAGCCCTCCATCCCTCCAAATTGCTCCATCTCTAATAACGGCTGGCATTGTACAATTTGAAAACTTGCATTGTGAAATTGTGGATTGAACGAGCCCTTAAAGTATGGTATGTATTATCGTTTGATTATGAAATAATGATTTTGTTAAAGAATATGAAGTTATCCGAATTCGAAAAATTTGCTTAGAGCCTATTTTTACAGTTTACCGATGTCTAGGTGGGTATAGGTAGAATTTTTTTGGCTTCCTAATAAGATTCCATAAATTGAAACTTCAGACATGAATGTAAATCTTAAAATAATTAGAATTATTGAAATTTAGTTACGAGTGTTATTATTTAAATAGGACGTATTAATTATTGTTTGTTCTAATATACATACATACATATGTATGGTTATGTGTACCATTAGAAAAAATTGAGCCCAGCTGGAACTTTTTTCAAGGCGAAGCGAAAATTTTGGACCATTTTCCTGTTTTTATAATTTAACGTCTACACTTGACAAAATTGTGTTGAGACCACACGTCGGGCTCTGTATGAAATAGTTTTTGGCTTTGGTTTTTATTTTCTTCCACAGAGTGGGTAGATTTGTAAGAGCAAAAATGTATCGATTTGGTACCATGGATTTTTCGATAGCTTTCGGCATGAGAAAAAGTTCCTCAACGACAAGTCAAGAAAATCATTTTTGTTTTACTTTTGTGTGAGAACATTTTCTTACTAGCACACTAATTAGTTGAGCGCCTAGATGGATGAATTGGTAGAGTGATCTATCACGAGTGCCAAGGTCGCAGATTCGATTCTTGCCGAAGACTCGTTATTTCTGCATACAAGCAGAAATAACGAAAATTTTTATTACTGAATTTTAATTTTATTGAACTATGATATTTACATACATTTATATTAAATTACTTTTTCAGGCTCAAGTTCAAGCCGGTTGTCCATCTAGCTATAAAAATTTTAATTTTCTTTACTTAATTAATATTGATTTAAAAGTGACAAACCAAGATTTGAACTTGAGCCTCAAAAAGTAATTTAATATAAATGTATGAAAATTATTTTTTTTATGTATTGTGCTAATTATACATATTGCTAGAAATTTTAGCTAGTAGTGCTAGCAGATTTCATTATTTTCAATCAAAAATACTTGCTATTTAGGCAGTGCATTTGAGGTGTATATATAGATGCAAATGCTGCAATCTTTACATTTTTCACAAACATAACTAATGATTAGAATAATTTTCCTCACATTTTACATTTTTTATAATGTGCAACACTGTGTGGTTAAAATTGAAGTGCAAACGAAAAAGACAAAAATTTAATATCGGCAAGTTTTGGTAAAGGAGATATAGCGCAAATAAACATGAAACTATGCTGAACTAAGATACTAAAACAGGCCGCTATTCTGAGCGGCTCCTGCAGTTTAGACGTGTGAGTAGTTCGATCAAACTAGTTCGTTCGCTAGCCAAATATCTCTACTTCAATTCAATTAAGATAAAAGCAAAATGCCACTAGAAAATGAATACAAAACTGACAAACCAATTGATAGCCAGGCTATTTATTCAAAAGCAGCAATGTCTAGTTGTATAGAGCAAACACAGCAATCTCCATTTTCATTAATATAGTTCGATTGAGCTTGCATCACATCTTCATCACAAATAAATACTAATATAGCTTCAGCTACCGGTTTTACCATTTATTTTGAAAGACTATATATGAGGAGATATCTGTATCTCTACGCCTTTTGATATTTCCTTTCATAAAAAGACAAACTAAGCAAAGACATATTTTTTTTCGAATCATTTTATTTTATTTTATATTAAATTAAGTTTTACTTATTCGTTATATATAAAACTATATACTGTTGATTTGCAAGTATTTTATATAACTTCTGTTTCATTCTAAATACACTACAAATATGTATGTTTAATATTATTATATTATTATGAGCTTTTATCGTTTTCTTTTTATAATAAAAAGTAAAAACTTTAGAATATTGTTTATTTTTTAATAGTATGTATTATTCTTATAGCTTATGGTTTGGTTAAAATATGTTAATTATAGTTTGTATATTTTATTGTAATCACATGTCAATTATTTCCTTAAGTTTATAAAAAAAGAAGGATTTTTTAAGCCTTGATTATTTAACAGCATTTTTAAAGTTTTGATTTCATTTGTTTTGTTTTTAATTTTACAATCGTAAAAAAAGAAAAATCTATTACAACCTATTGACAAACAAGTTGCTTATTTTTGTTAATGTAGGATTAAATAAATGTTGTAATGTATTAATTTATTCAAAAGGTCCGACCAAAAAAGATAGTGAGAAAAGAAATCGACACTCGGATTAAAAATTATATAATTTTGAAATTTAGAAATGAACTTAATTATTTATGTGCTATAGGGGCCAGTTCGAATGTGTAATTTTAGGGCTAAAATTAGAACTTTTTAAATTTTTCGGTCCTCTATATGCCGCCGATATTTCGTTGATGCTAATCAACTCTTCAGTAGAGTCGAAAAATCTTAAAATAATGTTTGATGCTCAACTACTTTTTTTTTCTAAAATTCCTATGAGCAAAATGAGAATAAGTAAAGGGTCCGCCAAATAACTTTTTTGTTTGTTTTGAAAACGGCGCAAAACATCGAGTGTAGCTTTGGCTGTGTGGTACGTAGCGCCGTCCTGTTGAAACCAAATGTCGGAAAAGAGGATTTTTTTGTGGCAAAATCGGCGTCTGCTGTAAGTCGATTGCAGGCCGGCCCACTTAGCGAAGCGTATACACAACCATATTCGTTCAGCGGAAGGATAAAACTAATTACATACATATGTGTCAAATCAGACGTGAGCTAAGTGTTACCATTCACGAAATAAGCACTAGTTGAAAAAAAACGTTAGATGACAGACCCTGTAGTTGGCTTAAACTTCTTTTGACAGCATTTTACAGCGCTCACGCGCATTAACGAGAACAATCTATTGTCTGTTGGATTGCCAAACGGCCGGCCCACTGTAAACTTCTGGTTATCAGAAAGACAGTACTTCAGCAGCTGCAAGGCAGATAAAAACAGATAAATCACTAAAACAGCTGCTCGTTGTTTATTATCTGTTAAGTGTCAAAAGTTTGTTTACAAGCCGTTTAACGTGCTCTGATTTCTAAGAAATATGCAAGTGATTTTGTAGCTATTATTGAAGAAAAACTTAAATAAGCCAGTTATTGTGCTGTTTTTATTCAATAAAAAAGTAAAGTAATAATAATTTTTGAGTGGTTTAAATAAATTTATTTTATGAAATTTGTGTAATTTCTTTTTTTGCATACACTCACAAACCAATTTAACAAAACAAATGTGAGAAGAATTTGACAGTCGACAGATATTTTTCTACCAACAACCCTCGTGTATTTTTTTTATGTTCTGCTAGTGCTTGTACCTATTAAATCTGTCTTGAGCAGCAGCACTTTCTATCTGCACTGTCATTTTGTTACTTATCTTGTCATATTAGCGCAATTCATTATTTGGTGCAAATGTCTTGCGTAAGTGCGAATGCAAGAAATCGTTGCTTTTTCTTTGCAACCCAACAACAAAATATACAAGGTTGCACTCGCAATATTTTTGCATTTACACACCGCTAATTACGTGTTGCTTTTTTCGCATGAGTATTGCGTTTGCAACACTGACACTCGAACAGCTGATATTTTAAAACAAAGCAAACAAAAAATTGTAGAGATGGAGCCAACAGCAATTACCAAAAAAAAAATTAAACGTGAAAAATTAAAAATTGTGTATTAATTTATCAGCTGTTATTTGGAGTGCAATAAAATTTGCAAACTTGTTAAAAAAGGTGCTCAATATTAGTTGCAATATAATCGCAACCAAAAACGCACCAAACGCTGAGTACCGCTATTGTAAGTTGTTGTGCAGTTGCCATACACAGTGGAGCCATTAAATTCTTGTGACTTTGTGTTCACACAATGAAACTCTATTTCAGCAATTAGTCAGGCATACCTTTACACAAGAGGAACGTTTATATTTTGCTGTTTAACCTTTTTCATGTCCATACAATATGTATGGAGCATACCTAAACAAGGTATACTCCTTTTTTTTGACCAGGTTTAATAGTGAGGTTAGAAACGATTGTTAACATAAATAATAATAAGAACATTTTGATGTAGTTTTGCCGCTTTGTTTGGCTATGGCATTTCAGTGTAAAGGCTAAACGGAAGAAAAATTCAGCTTTATGTCCTTGTTTATACATGACTGTAAGGTACAATAATGGAAAAAAAAAAAATTTCAGAGTACCCGTAACTATACACCGCCTTCAGTTCTTTTTTTTTTTTTTTGTTGTTACTGTTTGCCTGATGCACAAAGAGGTGTTGAAATAAAAAATTCGAACATTTAAGGCTTAACTTCGAAAAGTTCTTCAAAACTTAAAATTTGGAAAATTTGTTGAGCAAATTTACACATACTACCAAAGATTAATATAAAAATGTTTTATTGCTTTAAGTTACGAATATTTATCACAATTAGACCCAATTTCACAGCTTAGCAATAGCTAATTAGCCAGGTAAATCAGTTTACATTACCACAACTTCGCTTTAACATAAACGTGAGCGAAGCGTTATCAGGAAGATACTCCAACCGTCAGGAAGATACTCCAACCGTCACATATGAAATGGTTGATGGATTGAATAAGTTTCTTTGGAGAAAACTAGAGATGTGCGCACGTTCACGATCAAACTTGCACATCGCTTTAACATAAAACTGAGCGATAAGTTAATCCAACCTGTAATTTAGCGAATGGTTTAGCTTTTGACTGTACCACACTTTTTTTTTAGCCCTTTGCTTCAACAAATTGAAAAGGTTAACTGATTGAATAATCCTCTTTGAAAAAATAAATTTTGCAATGCATTTCTGCAGACTTAAATAGTACGGCCACACTTTGCGTAATATAAATTTTAGCTTATATTTAAATTGTGGTAGTTATCGGACAATTTATCGCTCACCTCTGTTAAAGGCACCTTTTGCTAAAGTCCAATTTACCTGTAAATTGTGAAAATGGCCCTTATAGTTTTTGGTCTTGTTATTTAACTCGAACGAAAAGGGGTCGGACCTTATTGCTCTTTGCAATTGCTGCAAATATGTACTAATCAATTTTAGTTGTTGGCATTGTAAACTCAACGGTAGTGGTCGTCGCTGTTGCAGCCGCTGCTCGAGATGGATCTATGACTTCCATATTAAAATCATCCGTGGCGACTAAACATTCGCCTTTAAGCACAGCCTCTCTATTCTCTTCGTGTTGTTGCAACAATTGGCGCTGGTGTGGCAAATTGTAGTGTTGATATTCTAATGAGATTGATTTACGATGTCTAAGTTCTGTTGTTGTTGTTGCTAATGGTATATTATCTGAAAAATATGTTGTTTCGCTAATGGGCGGTAATTGTTGTTGTTGTTGTAGTTGGTTTATTGTTGTTGCTGCTGTTAACTTTGAATATTGCTGCCGATGACTGGGAATTTCAGTTTTTTGACTGCTTGGCGTTCGCTCCTCATAAAGTTGTATACTTTCCGGTGTACTAAAAATCAAAACTGTTACTTTATTTAAAACAGGGCATAGAAAGGACTCATGTATCACAGCAGCTATACGATAGTTGTTGCCTTGAAAGGGATCCGATTCAGCAGCACATAACATGTGATTTAAATTGATACCTGCACGCTGTAAAATGAAAAACTTAAATTTTAATAATTTCCAATCAAAGATTAAGTGGTGTTTAAAGAGTACAAGCTGATGCTGCTTTTTTTTTTTTGGAGGGTCAAGCATTTTCTCCCAGTACTTTTTTTTGCAACGCAGACTCAACTGAGCCCATATAAAAAAGGAGTTTTTTTGTATTAATAACGAATGCTACATAAGGTCTGTTTCTTTACTCTAGTTCATTGATGTTCACTTCATAGCACAATTGTGCAAAAGAAATTACCTACATTTTGTATTTGTTACATTATTTGTCAATAATGAGTATTTATTCAGTGTCCAGCTCGCGATGAAAACGCACATGCGCCTAAAAGTTGCCCCTTTTTTGCAGATATTAGCCACCAGCAAACACAAAACATTTCATTTGAATACAAAGAAGTAGTGTTTTATTTCTTTTTAGGACTTCTTACTCAAAGACTGAAAACAGAGCCCTATTACTAAAAATTCGCTATCCGTCTGTCCGTTCGTCGGTGAGAGCCGATTGAAATGCATTAGTTTAGGTCTATAAATTGACTTTATAAATGTTTTCCGTCTTTTGCAGCCGTCTACATGCCACCGACATTTCATTGATCCTCAGTAGACTCGAAAAATTCTTAAAAGAATGTTTCAAACTTCACTACTTATTCCCTAAATACCACAAAAAAAATTAGAATCAGAAATGCTCAAACAAACCTTTACCACCGAAAACATTTTTGAAATTCATTTTTGAATATTCAAACAACCTTCGCTTTTTGATACTTTCAAGACTACAAATCACAGTAATTAATGGCAACTCGTTGGACAGAAGTTGTGAAGAAAAGTAAAAGAGTTGCAAGACGAAAACATTTCTTTCTTTCTGTATTAAAGCTTAGTTTGAACATTTCTGATTCTCATTTTGTTCAGGGGAAATTTGTCATAAGTAGTTGGGTTTCAAATATTCTTTTAAGAGTTTTTCGAGTCTACTGATGAGTTGATTAGCATCAACAAAATGTCGGCGGCATATAGACGGCTGAAAAAGACATAAAACATTGATTAGGTCTATTTTTAGACCTATAATAATACATTTTAATTGGCGCTCACAGACGAACGGACAGACGGATTTTTGGAAAAAATTCTTGCAACAATAGAGTAAAAAAAAAACACTTACTATCGAAACAAAATTTAAAACGCCAAAATGATATATTAACTGTGTCTGAACACCGATTATTGCCCAATTGTAGTCTTTTAGGTCTTCCACTTGGTAAGCGCCCGTTCTTAAAATATAAGCTGGTATTATGTACAGCATGCCATGTTGAATCCAATATGTTGCCTGCTCGAATGGCAACGTTCTGCATTCAACTTCTGGGAAAAGGAATGCCAAAAACGGTCCATTTAAATTATTCATTTGTATTCTAAATAGTGTAGTAGTCAATTTGGTAGGCTTGGCGGCTAAAAGATAAATCTAAAAGAGAAGCATATTTGGTGTATAAATTCAGTAAATGTTTCACAAAATTTTACTTACTTGCACTAATGTTTGGATATGACAAGGATTTAAAGTGAATATCACAGATCTATTTGCAAGTTTAAAACCCATCTCAATGCCAAATGTGAACGTCATAATGAGCAATAAAACTAAACGTGTCGTTGAATAAGGATTTTCCAATTTTTTTGCATCTGGTAACTTTATGGGTTCGAGGCGTTTAACCGCCCATAACAATATACAAGTGAAGAGAGAACAAAACAAAACTGCCTCTGTCCAACGCCTACGATTGGTTAAGTAATTTTCACATTCTGGGCCCATGGTGCGTGGCACTTCATCCGTTACCCCACCAACGGCCCAATCCCAATCCATTCTGTATGCGTTGCTTTGTCTATGCTAACGGCAATTAAGGTACTTCTTAAAGCTACAGGGACTTCTGTTATAAGTCTACTTTAATTTTAACACTAAAAAAGGCCTCCAGTTTTTCAATTAACTTTTATTTTTCAGCATAAAAACATTTTATTATTGTGACCTGAAAACAGAGAAAAATGTGTTATTAATTACACAGTGTGACAGTGAAAATATACATTGGATATATGGGTATTTCCATGAAATGGTCCACCGTTAGTTAAAAAATCAAAACGCTCGCACAATTTTTTTAAGCACAGAAAATTGAAAAAAAAACTATTGACATTTTATTATTTAAAAAAAAAAAAAAAAAATGTAACTTATAATAATTTTAAATGATGGTAAAAACTTCTGAAAATATATGTTAAATTACAAAAATATGTATGAAGGTAAAAAGTGTCACGTGCGTAATGTAACGTGCGTAATCAAAAAATTTTTTTTCTTAGCCAACCCATGCACACTTGTTTTTGAACAAACCATGATTATAAAGGTCCATTAATAACCTTTATAAAAACATTTTTTCCGAAATAAAAATCTTCTACAATTCGCCTACTTTTGCAATATTTCATGCTGCTTTAAAAGGCACTTACGTTTTTTGTCACGTGCGTAAGTCAACTTTGATCGCTTGGGTACCCAAGTTCCACCCAGTGCTCAATTTTCCAATATATATCCTTTTTGGAAGGAACTCATCACATTAAATGTAACAATGGCAAAATTCCATTCAAAAATTCCAACCCATTTATATTTTTATAATATTCAAAACAATTAAACGTGTACAAATGTCACATGCGTAACCATGGAAACATCCATATGTATATTTTTTTTTATTTTTTTTTTATTATATGTCTATGGAATAATTAATTAATTTTTTATTATTCTAACTTTATCTTGTATAATTATTTTTGTATTAATTTTATCAGGCTCAAGTTCTTTCTATAAGAACTATTAAGGCGGCTGGCTGTTACAAATTTATGAAATTTGACTCGGCCAAAGTTAATAGGGTGCTGATGAAGGGTGTTTGCTACCCAGAAACAGCCGGTTGTCCACCTAGCTATTAAAATTTTCTTTTTCTTTACTTAATTGATATTGATTAAAATGTGACAAACCAAGGGTTGAAGTTGAGCCTGAAAAAGTAATTTAATATAAATGTATGTATGCAAATATCACAGCTCAATAAAATTAAAATTTCAGTAAAATGTATTATTTTGGTTTAGCCAAATCATGGCAAAAATCACAATTATTATTCAAGTATGGCTTCGTAATTGATTTGAAAATCGTTTTAATTCACATCAACAACACTCCTTTCGTTTATTCCTATTTCCAATTAATTTTCGTCTCCTCCTGACACACACAAAAAAGTTCGTACCAAATTCTCATGAAAAACCGCCAAAAGATCGTTTCACTCGGAATTCATAACATCAATATCCCGAATTTCGAAAATTTCGTCATTTCGTCGGAATTTATAATATCATTCTCCGGACGAAATTCCATCGGAGCCTCCGACGGAATTCATAATAAATAGATAAGTAAACTGAACTTAATTATTTATTAAGTTTGTTGTAAAAAATAATACTTGTAAAAAATAATATTTTTATTTAGCAAATTAATTAATTTTTAATCACATTTTCATTTGATATAATTTGTCAAAAATGGAATTTAGTTTTAATTTTTCGTTCATTCGATTATTGATTAACAAATAAACTTTTTGTAAAAAAGTACAAAACTTTAAATTGCGTTTTCCTCATTGGTGACCCCGACGTAAAAAAGCATTTGAAATGTCCGTATCAGAAGAAGACTTCGCAACGCCATCAAGTTCTTTACATCTTGGAATTCGAGTTCGAGTGGCAGTTAGAATCCCACCATTTTGGAAAACGAACCCAAAATTGTGGTTTTCCCAAATTGAGAGCCAATTTATTAACTTTGGAATTTCTAAGGACGACACAAAGTTTCATACTCTTGTAAGTTCCATGGATACGGATATATTGAACGCTGTAAATCACATTATTGAAGATCCTCCAGCTGAAAATATGTACATATAGCACCCTAAAGACGGCTTTACTTGCGGAATTCCAAGACTCTGAGGAAAAGAGAATACAGAAATTATTGGAAAATATCCAATTAGGAGATAAGCGCCCCTCTGCAATGCTACGCGAAATGAGGCGGCTATCGTCTGGTAAGATGTCGGTTGATATGCTAAAATCACTATGGTTTCAGCGTCTACCATCAACTGTGAAAGCTGTGTTATCAGTAAGTTCTGATAGTTTCGATAAACTAGATGTCATGGCTGACAAAATAAATGAACAGCTTGATATTCCTTCGGTTTGTGCAATTAATGATCCGAACGAAGCGCCACAAATAAAACGGTTGGAAAATCAAGTGGGTGATCTTCTAGCAAGGGTTGGTGCAATAGTATTAAGTAGTCGAGTTGATAGAAGTCGCAATCGAAGCCGAAGTAGAAGCAGAAATTTTGGTAGAGCAAGAGACTTACATATGTTGGTACAGTATTTATCGGATATAAGAACATCTCATATAAGAACAAAACGCTTATAAGAAACATTTGCAAAAACACCATATATTTTTAGTGTTTTTTCTAACAAAAAAGTTTCATATAAGAAAAACGCTTATAAGAAAAAAACTGATAAAAGAACATTTTTCTTGAACACCAAAACCACAAAATGTATAGAAAAAGAATTTATATAAGAAACTTTCAAGGGCAACACTGAATTTACGTACTAGTTTGCATGGACAACTCTGTTTTCTGACAGTTTTACAACAACAACAACGTTTTTTTTTACTTTTAGTGCTCATGAGAAGTTTTTGTTTCTTGCCTCGTAAATAAATAGTACAAAATGAATTATGTATGTACATGTATTTACTACATATAATTTTTTTTTTTTTTTCAATTTGAAGTTGTCTAGTTTTTTTATATCTATTTACTAAAGGGGTTAATAAAATAAAATTTGATTTGTTTTATTTTTCTATTTACATACATACATCTACGTGTATACATACATAAAAAGGTAAAAAAGCTCGTATATTCATATAAGAAACAAATGCCTTATGGTCGTAGCTACTTATATAAGAAATAAGTTTCTTATATAAAATAATTGTATATAAGAAAGAAACGATTATAAGAAACTTTTTTCGTGGATTTTTCAAGTTTCTTATATCCGATAAATACTGTATCATTTTACATTTGGAACGAAAGCATCCAAGTGCCGTTCGCCATGCTCATTTGGAGCGGGAACTCCTGAATCGAAGGCGACGGATGTGGGAGGTTTAATATTAAGTCGTCTAATTTTAAGAGCTAGCACAGCAAATCATAAATTTTTAATCTATATTGGTGCCGATGTGTCTGTCATTCCTGCAACAGTTCAACAAAAACAAGGTAAGCCTGGGTCCTTAAATCTTCAAGCTGCTAACAACACAATCATAAGAACTTTTGGCGAGCAAATTGTTCGATTAAATATTTGTTGGGTTAAAGTCTAGTAAACGAAGACAAAAACTCAGGAACTATTTTTGCACTGATTCAATAGCATCGGAGTGGTTTTTATGTAGGGCATCTCATATTATGCAACCGTACTCCACTAACAATAATAATCACTCCCAGGATGCACGTAGAGAAGTAATATGTATGACCAGCCACGAATAGTTTTTCTTTCCAATATTTTTCTAGAACACAACGACTCCGTGCCACGCCCCCTTAAAGAGGCTCCCATACAAAAATGAAAAAACTTGAAAATTGGACGTTTCGAAAGTGATTTTTTCGATATGTCGTAGTAGAACATTTTTTGCTCATGCCAAATGCTAGCGAAAACTCTATGCCACAATATCGTTTGCTGAATGGACCCACTCTAATGTACATAATTAATTGCTCCTTATATTGAACTAGCACCAATTTTATTCATTTTTAAATGCAATACTTTACGGCCTTCTACCTAAAATCTTGTTGATCCTTAACTAAAAAGATGGCAATAATGGTAATTAGTTGTTATCGTGTTTCCTTCCTTTCTTCCGCTATCGCCGCAGTCAAAAACATTTTCGAAGCACGTTGGCAAAAAGCCAATGAAATTAAAATTGTATGGAAATAATTGATTTACGTTTAAGCTGACGGAAAAAAAACAGGTTAAAGTTAATCTGTTTCTTATCAAATATATACAATTACAGATAAGTGTGATTAGATGTTCGCAAATACATACATATGTATGTACGCGTATGGCTGTGTGTGCATGTGCTGCAACAAGCAATGAACTACGATGGCCAAACAATCCAAGCCCAGCCAGCGGTAGGGAGGCATTTATCAAAATCAGCATTCAGTGGGTACGACAAATGTGTTTGTTCAGTTTAATTTTTAATCACTTCTTTAAGCCCAACAAAATAGCCGCCATGCAAATTTGTGGCCTAAAGTCTGCATGAAAATAAATAATGTGTCGATGCGTTGATATAAAAGGACATTTGAGGACTATTGACAATGTGTAATAGCAAAATTTTTGGAGGGAAAGCACACTGATGATTTAAAATGTAAAAGATTTAATTGCTTTTCCTAATTTCTTGTAGTATTTTAATTACAAGCACTTCATTTCGTCGTTCACAAATGTCCACCGAACGACATAACATGAAAAGGGCAACAAAAGAAAATTAATAAAGCTAAAGATACACGTGTGTGTTTCTTTTTCCTATTTTACCTTTAAAATTTTTCTCTTTGTTTGCAAGTGCCAATATGAAAAGAAGTAAATGTTTTTTTCCTTGTTGTGTCGTTATTCTTTTTGTTTCAAGTTTAAGAGAATATAGCGCCAGGAAATAAAAGCTTTTGCATCCTACATTGCAACATGTGGTTCAAAGTAGAGCTCGAGTGCACAGTTCTCTTTGAATGTGCCAGGTCTGATAAATTCAGTACAAATTGAAAATATTTATTTTTTACTTAAAAACAACAACAATGGAATATTCAGAGCAATTTGAGAACCCTAAGAAGAGAGCTTGCCAAATAACTAAATAAAAATTACGGATTATATTACACAGAATGAAAAACTTCGTACTAAATTTAAGTTTTTCTACTTGATTTTAATGCGAAACGTACTCGAAACTATTAATACGCATAACACACAGGTGTAATTAAAACAAGCCGAATAGGGATTATTAAAGAAAATCAAGCCTGCTGGGGCTGAGCATGTGTACAAAATTCACGGATGGGTGTATTTGCTACCATGGTGGAGTATATTGTTTTATTATTTTAATAGCTGCAATGGCTGAATTGGTAGAGTTGCTTGATTGACAGTAGTTGGGGACTACACTCAGAATATTTTTGCAGTAACTGACCCTAGTTTATTCTAGAAGTAATCAGTGCAGTTATTTTTATATGACAAAACGTTTAAAAAAGTATGGAATTTTAATTTTAACTGATTCGTACAGTTACTTAAAAAACTAACTGCATATAAATACGGATTTTCGCTGACAGTTAATAATGACAGTTGTAACTTATGTTACACATACATGTAGGAACCAAGCTGTTAATAAGTGCATATGTATATACATATTTATAATTTGGTTTCTACATACATATGCATACTCTTTACTTAAATTAATTGGTGTTGAATTTGTTCTGATTGTTGCGAACGTTCGAATCTCAGCAGAGACTTTACAGTCCAAAGATTAGATTAGCGAACTGAAAAAGGAGGTAATACAGATAGAAAACTATAATTAAATAAAATAACCACCTAAGAAAAAATAAAAAAAAATTTACAAGTTGATTACTCGTGAATTATTTGACAGTTAGTATAAAGGAAAAATCATTATTTTTACCGATTGGCTTCCGTAGATTTTTTAACATTTAAATTCATATGAAGTAATAAGTAAATTTAAATGAAAAATAAGTAGGACGGGTTTTTAATGAAGTTTCATTTATTTTAAAGAGTATTTTAAGTTAATTTTACTACCAAAGTTTTCTGAGTGTAGATTCGAATACAGCAGGAGACAAAATAATTTATATATTACTATTGAATTAAGGGAGTATAGTGGATTATTTCAATCATGAATTTTAGTATTAAATAGGCTTCGATAATAATGTGAACTCAGTGTATAATCTTCCTCGAAACAATTTCAGTCCTCTTAAATCTCGAATCAAGCCCAATCGGTACCAGAAGTATGGTATGGTACGTACAGATGCACTGAAAAAACAATTCAATCCATTTGTACTTAAATCAATCCCAAGCGGTGTCAGAAGTTCGCTAAGTACGGATTTCTTTAAATAATCAAGTACGTTGAGCTTGTTTTAAGTATTTACTTCTCAGGCGGCTAAAGATTTAATTTTAGACGTATTCAATCCTAGTTTCGGATTGAATATATGTAGCTCAAATCCGTGACTAAAAAGATGAACGCTGTTCTTGATTTAAGAAAGAACATTGGTATTTACCCGTACTTCTGGCACCGTTTGGGATTGATTTAAGTACGGAAGGATTGTATTTATTTTGTGTGTGAGGATTGATGCGATGTTTCTGAAGTCTATTTAATCCCAAATTCGTACCTGAAATATTCCGCTCTACTTCCTTAATTTAATAATAATTTATAAATAATTTTGTCTCTTTGCCGATTTGAACCCACTCTACCAATTCAGTCAGCGTAGCAACTAAAAATTTTAAACACACTTATACAAACACCCACAAGTGCTGAGTTCAAATACTCTCAAGAATTTCGTATTCATTTTAAACCTTACCAGGATTGATTCCTTTTAATAACCCCTTATTGATCTTGTTTTACAATTTTCAAGTCTACTTCGTACTTGATTCTAAGTAGGAAAAATTTAAATTTAGAACGCGATTTTTCTTTCTGTGTGTTCTTAAATTAAGCACGGCGTTAAATTGTTAAATATAGATTAAATACGGATTTTAGCCATATTTAATCTGAAATCGGAATTGATTATGGCCAAAATTAAGTATTTAGCGCTTGATTAAGATTAAGTATATAAACCAAGTGCAGCGTACTCACCGTACTTCTGACAACGCTTAAGCATAAATGGATTGAAATATTTTTCCAGTGTATGAAGAAGGCGGATAAATGTTATCATATCAAAGAACAGAGACTTTTGAAGTTTTAAAATGTAACAAGACTCACGCATTTTATACCTGTCGAAAATCACCATCAGAAGATTACAATAAGTGGGTCTTCTGGAATCTAAACTCTTACGTAGTAATGCGCTCTGAACTTAACAGATTGTCATAAAAGCTCTCAGTGAAATTTGCTAATTTTTAATATGACATTATAAATGCAGCTATATTTTTCATTTAGGACCATTGTCCTAAATGTCCTACCTGTAATTAAGTTTTCATTAAAAAATAATCAATTAACTGGTGATTTGGCTTGCAGCCACTATTTGACAGCCGGTTACCAATATGGATTTCACCATCTTTTAACGCATTTGCATTGTCAAATGAATAAATAAACAAAGTTAACAGTAAAACGTGGTAAGAAGTGTGGCGACGTTACCTGTTTTTGTTCACGAAATAAAGTGCAACGATGCACAGGGCTTGAGTTTGTACAAAATGAAAATAGCTCTGCAGTTCCTAAGCATGTCATCTTATTATAACAAAGCTCCAAAGACTATTTAAGGAGGTATTATTCTCTTTAAAGGAAGTAGAGCCATTCTAACGTCTTTTATCTTAATAAAAAACCGTTTTGCAGTTAGATTTTCTTATTTCGGATCTTTAAAAAATTCTCGTATATGGACGTGACTAATGTGTAGGGTAATTAAAATTCGACCCAGCATTCTTAGTTGATGTTCCTTCCGTATATTGAAGGAAACATTTTCTTTCGTTACTATAGAAGAGACTGCCTGCTAATGGAACCTTCAAGCACACACATGCACACATACATATGTAATTTATTTCTTTAGCACCTACTTATACCGCAGGTTTTTAAATTTCATTCAGCACGTTGATGTACATAAATACATTTAGCGTGCTCACTAAATGAGCTGGACAATAAATAAAGAGTGTTTATTTAATTGAGCGGCTGTTTGAAAACACAACAAGAAGAAAGACAAAACAAATCTTTTTGTTTTTTTTTTTTTTGCAAAACATTTATGCTTAAAAAAAAGGCTACCAAATTACTTCCCAAAGTTTTCAACCACTATTTGGCTGGCTATTAATTCCTCTTGCAAACGAAAAACGCACTGTTATGCTTATTTATATCACACAAACACACACACAAATACACAAACTCTAATATTGCTGAAATAATGAGTGAAATCATAAAATAATAGAAAAAATATTCATTAATACCATAAATTCAACAATAAGAACAATATTCATTAAACGTAATGACAGACTTGAAAGCATTGATAGAAATACTAGAATAAGTGCAGCAGACAACCCGCCTGTCTGCCTGGTGCGTTCGATTGTCAACTCATTGATGCTTGTAAAATTTATCACCAAAAAAAAATATATACCTATGTATATGTATATAAAAAAACATTTTTTCACACACAACACAAAAACGAAAAAATCAATTGAGTTTAATAATAACGAGTGATGGTTGCTTTTATTTATAGTTAAAGCTTTTTTTCTGCTTTTATAAAACAGTTAAAAAAATATAATTACTTTTAATTTTTTATGCAAAGGAAAAAGGTAATTGCCGTAAATAAGCATGCAAACTAAGCCACACACACACACACATACACTCACGCACACATGCATATGTGTTCATAACACATACATATGTGTGAGTGAGTCTTTCTTTAGATTTTCATAAATTTAAATTTAACTTTGCTATTGACTTTTCAAACAAACAACAAAATTCTTACATTTTTGAGTTTAACATTTATGTATGTACAATTTATTTTAACAATAATAAACACACTGCTATTTATTAGAATTAATAAAATAAAAATTTCTTTTCTACATATATTATTATCATTGCTCTTTGAAATTATATCATGATTTTTAATGTGCACGTTTTCATTTTAGGCGAGAAACTGGCGAAATTGAAAATCATGCTATCATATTTTAACTGTCTGCTTTTTGTTTTGTATTTCTTTTGATTTGATTTGGTTTCCGAGAATATCCTGTGAGAAAAAAAATCTCTTAAAATAATAGTGTGCAGTGTGACCAGGTCCTAAAATTATTTACAGTTAAATTGACTTAAAAACACACACATACAAAAATTAATTTAAAAAGCTAAAATATAATCGGCCCGATTCCCGCTGGCGTTTTAATTTATTTGGCTGCTTTTTTTTTTGTAAATTTGCATATTCAAATTATATTAAAACAAAGGAAATACATTTTTGAAAAGTTGTTTTGGTATTTTTAAAAGGCAAAGTATTAGTCAATCAAATGCGGGATCTCTGAGGCAGGTTGTTGTGAAGAATCTGCCTTCACGTTCTCTAATTGATCGGCTTATGCAGTTTTCTTTTAAAACTAACCAAACTACTTTGCAATAATGTCAAGCCTTTGTTTTATTTTATTTGACAAATGCAAGTCTAGGAATAAAGCAGCGGTGAAATTTAAAACGAATGTTAAAATGTCATGTTTTGTTTTCGGCAAACATTTTTGCGAGTTCTCTTCTCTCTCCATCTGCGAAAACGACAAAAATACATCACTACTATCTAATCTATTCTACAATCTACGGTAACGCGAAAGGCAAACTCGCCTTGAAAATTGTGTAAACTCTATTATGACTCGCTATGCATTTGGCTTACGCCATTTTAAAAATATATGAATAAAGTTAAGAAATATCTCGGCAAAATATCCTACCTCACCAATCCTTCAATAGAAAATATTATCGTTGTTACCAAATTTTTAAGGAGTACTAATGTTTTTAAGGATTTATAAATAGAATATAAATCACATGTATTTATTACATAAATAATATATGTACTTGTATACATTACTATGTAAACATAGCAGCTTAAGGCCTAGTAGCCATAGCTTAATCTTGTTAGCTTAGATCTAAGCATAGATTTAAGTTAGCTTATAAATAAATGAATAAAATAAAATCTCGGCAAAATGAGCTAAGCAAACTGTACGTATTAATTTTTTTTTTCTGTTGTGAAAAGTGCCTGTTGTTATAAGTTTTGGAATGAAAATTAGAGCTCCAAAACAATTTGTCAGGCTGGTAGAGTTGATGGAAAAAATTAACAAAGATTTTTGCAAAGCATCGCAGAAATTCAGTTTAAAAGAGGAGTGGAGCTAAATCGGACAAGAGTTTAATACATTGGGATGCAATACTGAAGGATGGCTGAATTTATGGTCTGACAACAAGTACAAAGTAAAAGATTTTAATTCACAAAAAGTCTGAATGTGGAGCCACCATAGGGGGACTAAATGAACAATTTACGCTAACAGTAAATAAAGAAGCAGTTGGGCTTAAATTCTACTCCATCATTTGCCACTGAACACATTTTGAGAACACGTCAGATTCTTATGGCAATTTTCTGCACAAAGCAATCAACTCTCGTTTATTATAATTGTCCTCTTCGTCGGCTGATGAGCACAGTTTGTAATGAAAAGTACAGGTCACCTATATAACCAGATATCCCAGACGTTTGTAAAGTAGTGGTAGCTCCAAAAAAACATGAGTGTCTGAGAGCAACTAGTGTACACAAAAGTAAACATAAACAATGAAATAATATTGTTGTAAAGTGTTTGGAAAAATATTGGTTTTTTGCAATTTTTACAAAAATTAAATTGTAGAAAACATGAATGAAAAGTTTAGAAAAAAATATTAACTTCAAAGACCCATGATTTGTTTGCTCTTTTGTTTGCATTAGATTTCCACTGAATTTTTCTGGTCAAAAATGAAATGTAAACAATTTCGAAGTCTACTTGCAGAGATAGATATATTAATAATATCATATTTGCCATCCTTTATGCGGCACTAACCGCCAAAAGGAATACCCCACTTTGATGAAATTTGTAACAAAAGTGGTGGTTTTTGTAGTCTGGTAAACTGGTAATCTTTCTGGTAGTATTCTGTGGTGTAGGTGGAATGGTGACTATGCGCTGCTAATCAAAAGCACTATGCAATTTAGTTTTGACCTCAGTTCGAAGCAAATTGGGAGCTGATGATAGTTGTGGTGAACGTGAAACAGCCATAGTATGTTCACTAGTCAATAAATCTTCAAATTTACTGGTCTTATCTTGACATAGCTTCACAAGCTTTAGAACATAAATATAATGCCTTCAGCTAATTTTGGAAGAAAAAAATAAAAGATTAATTTTTAATTTTAATAGGTAATTTTCGGTTTCGCACATGAAAAAAAGATTTTATGGTTTAAATTTTTTCTGAGTTGAATTATTTTCCATTCGAATTATCCATTTAATTGTTTTTGCTTTGTGACTTTTTACTTCGAAAAAATAATTTAATAAAATAAAATTTAAAGGCGGCAACATTTTGCACTCCATAACTTGACAAATACACATCACACAAGAAAATTGTCCCACATGTTCTGGTCTACTAGAACCACCATTATGACAAGTAACAAGTTATTCCAAAAAAAAAAAATTTTTTTTTTGGGTGTTCCGCTTCACAATCAACGGTCCATATCGACTTTTTGTTTTACATTCTTCTCTGTTATCTAGATAAATTACTCTTGCAATATTTTTTTCGTTTCCCGATTCGTAATATAGGAAAATGCAAAACAGATAATTCAAAAGAGATAAAAAAAATGGCAATAGCAAAATTGAAAATCTTACAGCTAATTCAAGAAAAAAATAGCTAAATTCAACTGCAAAAGTGCTATAATGGCCACTCCGGTCATATGGCAATACTGTTTTACTTGCTCTTTTACTGCAAAAGAGAGCTGGTAAAAGCATAAAACATATAAGCTTACGGAGCAAAAAGCTCTTACGGACGCATTATAAATGTTTGTAAACAAACACAACTGTATGTATGTACATAATTCAAATATGGGTATTTCAATGTTATCGCACTGGAAGTTTGTCGACCTATAGAGTAGAATGGATACTGACAAAAATGTGAACAAAACAAATTGATGTGAATATTTCATTCGGATATATGTATGTAAATACATATGTATACATATGTATGTATATATGTAAAAACGTTGAGCTAGCGGATAATATGCAACTGGTGTAAAAGCGCGAAAACTTGCGAAATATTTAAAAACTTCAGACACTCGGAAAAACACAGAGCCGGTGCAAAGAGGCGAAAAACTTGCAAAATGCAAAAACATACTTAAAAGAAAGCTTTTGAAAACATAATTAAAGTGCAAACTTTTAGGGAGGAAAAAATATAATTTATATTGTTGGCAAAAATGTTAAACATTTAAAAAAATTCAATAGCTGCAAAATGCGAAAATTCGCAAAAAAAATTGCAAAATTAAGATATTGACGCAATCAGACTTTTAAAAAGGTTTAAGAGTTCTTAATAGCATATCAAAATGCAAAAAGAGCGGAAATTTGAGGAGAATTTGCACATTGCAAAAATGAAATTAACCTACTCTTAAAAACGTTAAACAGCTGCCAAAAATTTAATTGCTGCAAAATAGCAAAGTCCGACCAAAAATTTGCAAAATACAGTTTGGTGTTAGTTCAGGAGTTGATTATTTGCAACTATTTCATGTTCTTAAATAAGTATTTCTAGTTAAGCTTTGTAATGTGAACATTTTTCGAGAATTTTCGTACTTTGTAGAAGTTGCAGTTTTTGCAATTTTTGTAAGTTTTTAAAATATCATTTAAAGTTAATTTTTGCATTTTGCAAATTTTTGGGCAATTTTGAGTGTTTTTGCCCCTGCTGTGCTGTTTGCAATAGGAAATAACATAATATTTTAAGAAAATTTTCGCATTTTTCCACTATATGCATATTTTGCAAGTGTTCAACCGCGTGACAAACGCTCATAAGTCTGAATTTAGATCTACTAATTTTTTTTGCAAGTTTTTGCGCTTTTCCATCAATTGAAACTGTTTAACGTTTTTATAAATTACACACATACAAACATATTTGCCTTTTACGGATTTTTCGCGATTTTACATAAGAGCTTTTTTGTCATAATAAATACCAATAAATTGCCTCCAGTTTTCATATTTTATTTTTGTACAAAAAAAGTATTAATTTTCTGTTTATTTAATGATATAAAACAAATTGAGTGCAAATATTGTTTACACTACGAACACATGAAAAATATTGTTTCCTTCATTTTTTGACACTATTTTCCTAGTGTTCGCAGAAACAAAAAATATAGAATGTTTGAATATAGTCTGAACATGATATAAAATATAAATTTTGTTTCACAGAGCTTGAAGCAAATATCAGAACAAGTATTTTATTCAAATATTTGATCAATGTGAACGTACCTTCAGACAATCCATTCATTTATTTCTTTTCAATATTTTTTCATAACTTTTTTCTCTAATTTTAGATTCTTTTGCAAAGTTCCATAACTTTTTGAAACTTATTTGAAATAAAATTGAATATGCAAAAGTATAGAAGGAATCAGGCTTCAGTTTGACACTTCTAGATCTGAAATTCGTAGAATGGTTCGAGTTGGAAAGTGTTGTTATTTCAATTAATAAATGAATGCTTAAACAAGTTCTTGTCGTTGACAAGTGTTCTATAAATTCCTTGCTATTTTGTGTTCATGAATAAACTTTATAGACATTTATGCAACGTTTACATATGTGTTAGTCTATAGGTTAGGTTAGGTTGGGTTGGGTTGATAAGGTTACAAAGTAGACGTGTTGTGCGCTGAGTTAATCCAAACATAATAGTTTTGTGTTCGGTGTCATACACAAAGTTCTTTAGTTTCCTCCATTATATACCTCACACATGAATTGTGTCCGCTGTCGCTCCCTAGATGGCGCAACCGTATTTGTGAGAAGGTGGGAAATTCGCATAAATAGTGCTCCAATGTCTCACTATCCTCCCCATTTGAATTCGTCTAGTTCCGCTATTCCTATGCGGTTCAGATGTGCCAGTAGTTGTGCGTGACCTAGTATCACCCCTATTACACTGTGGAACAAATTCAAGTTAGCAAAAGTTAGGTCTATTCCGAGAGTGAGGAATGAAAATAGAAGCTCAAATGCATAATTAATTTCATTTTTGTATATCAGAGTACATTCTCTAATTTCAAAAAATCTATTAAATGAGATTTCTTGAGTTGAGGGCTCCTTAAAAATTTTTTCAGATTGCTGTAGCAATTCCTTAGCTTAAAATTATCACCAGACTTATTGAATTGAAAAATTCCCTCAGTGTTCGAACTGTCCTTTAGCACTACTCTTATCTGTTTACATATTTTATGACAAGCTCAAAACACGTTTCAGTTATTTGTTTTGAATTTCAGGACCTAGCAATATTTAAAAAAAATTTCCTTAAGAGTTTAAAAGCAAACGTGATGGCTTTTCTCCAATGAACACTGAACATCATTAACTATTTGACCAGCAGCTGATTTTAAGTTCATTTTATATAAAACTTACAACATAAAACTCTTGACAATTTCTTTAGTTATATTCGATGCTCTGTTTTTTATTTAGTTTTCTGCTTACAGTACAAGCCGTTCACCAATGTTTTCTATTTCGATTTCTATGTAAAACTGAAAATACCACTTAGAAAACGGATTGCCTAATAAGACAAAACATTTGAATGGAAACATGTTTTATATGTATGTAATTTTTGTATAAAGGTTGTTGGTACTTGTACACATGCCTTTCGACGACATATGTACATGTTTGTACACAAGTAAATATAAGGGAATTTTCGTAAATTCGAAAAGAATGTCAAGCGCGCAAAGGTTTCATAACTTGAGACACAGTGGTTATGTAGCGTGATTTATGTGTCCATTTGTGGAGGACAAAGAGAAAGCATAAAGCCGTCAAATCGCATGATTTGATAACACTCCTACCCTGTTTGTACAGAATGTGCAATACGCTGGGTCGATTTGTAATGTGAAAATTTGCCAAATTAGCATGAACTATTGATTCAAAACACAATTTCATACACTTCTCTAAAATGCATTCCGTTTTTCAATCGAATAGCAAATTCGGTAAAATAAAGTTACAAATTATTTTAACGGTATGATTATCGTTACAAAAGTTATCGCAAAAAATTGCACTAAAGGCGAAACTTTTTGCAGATATTACCCAATGTTTTAAGATGTCTATGTACAATTCTTTGTTAAGTTCAATAGGTGAAAGTTCGACTCATTCTTTTTCGAGATGCATTACAGACTCATGGATATCATATATGATAGTTATTAATTGTTCCCAAAAAAAAAAAAAAGTTATTGCTCTTTTTGCTGTATCCAACTATGCAAATCTGTGCAGAAACATTTTTTTTAAAGAAATTGGTGATCACATCCTGAATTGCTTTCAAATTTATATTCTATGATTCAAATATATGTCCGGTAGAACAGTAACCCCGGTGGCTGCACATAATAGATAATTTTAATTAATGGCTGGCTTCATAAGCCCAGTCATGCCGTTTATCGATGTATTTAGAGAAAGAGTTTGAAACACAAACATTAAATTCACAAATAAATGAGTGGAAAATTGTATTTGTTTTGAGGATTTATGTTTGATTTTGTCTCCCTAAATACATCGATTAACAGTACGATCGAGCTTGTGACTTAAACAATTATTAACCTTGTTATTTTTATTTCGACAACTACTACTGTTTTCCTTGAATTTGTTGAATTGTTTTTTGTCTGATTTTTACTTAAAAAATAACATGTTACCAGCTTAATATACCATTTATATACACAAACTTGCACATTTAAATACTTGCGAATTCCTCATGACGAATTGTATGGTTGTGCATTGTTTACTTGGTTTTCAATGTTTGATGTCAAATCCTTTTGATTTTTTGAATTACTTTACTCTAGAAATATGTAAGATTTGGCTACACAATTTCCAACACTACTTCTTTGGCACCGAAGTTTAGATTAAAGAACTTATAAATAAATATTCGTAAATATGGGAATATCCGAAAAAATGGGATTAAACTAATATACCTTACAGAAAACGATATAAAAACCACAAATCAGTATCTAGGTGAGAGATGGTTAAATATAAAAAATTTTACAGGCGTAAAATCTCATCATCACTTTTCTTCATTTAATGAAAATTTTATCGAAATGGCACGCACTGCAGTATCTCTTAAACATAAACTACAAGTTTAAAAAGGAAAAGAAAATTTATATTCTTTGAAAATAAACACAAAAATATTTATTTTAAGGTCCGCAACAAATGTGAGACAAAATTGTGAATAAACTAACATTTATTTTTTTGCCTCGAAATTGGGTTTGATATGCTTAAACATTCCTCTTTCTTTAATGTATTTGGAGTTTTTTTGTTTATACTGTAAAATTCGCTAAAACTTATGAAAATTTGCATTGATCTCCACAACGACTTCTGTATTGTGTAACGTGCGCAACAGCAATTTAAGTACAATTATATCGTAACTGATAAAACTCAGAAAATATTTGTAACTGCCATTTGAAAGTACTCTCAAAGGCCAACGTACCACTGTAGATTACTTAAGAATATAACGCTTAGAGCGCCAACAGTATTCAAAAATATGCGTACGAACGTAACATCCGCAATGCAGGATTAGCCCATATGCAAAAGTGCAAGGTTTTCAACTTGCAAGTTTGTATTTGAAAACCAATAATACTGTGTTGTTGCTAAGAGAATTATATTATTTTTAATAATTTAAAATCGTTTTAGTATTTATTTTTATTCATTTGTTTTAAGTATGTATTTTGCATGCTGTAATTTCCTTTGTGTGGTGAAGAAAACTTGAAACCTGACGCATACTGAATATCATTATGCAATGGATATATTGATCATACGTACCTGTGACTTAAGAGCAACATTTTATAAAAAAAAAATTTTAGTAACATTTATATGACAAAACATTAAAATTGGCGTTTTAAGGAAAAATTATGAAATAAATGCAGGGTCGACTTTAGTACAACGACACCAATTGCCATAAAATGAAAAAGTGTGCTGCCAGACGCCAACACCAACAGATTTTGTAAGCTAAGCCGGTGTTGGTTGTATCATACACAAATTTTGCATACCTATGAAAAATTTATGAAAACAGTTTTGAAAAAAAATATAAATTTTGGATGCTTAAAACTGTTTATGAAATCGCGAATTGACGTTCCGCGCAAAAACTTTCCTCTGGCATCGCTGTTTTACCAGCATTTTCATATTTTCCTTAGTAAACTCCGCAACTTCAACATAGAATTATCAAGAAACTAAAAGCCTCCGTCAGACTTTAACTGCCATTTCGGGAGGGGTACACGACCCCTCTACAAACCTTAAAAACTCATTCGTTTCAAAGAATAGCCCCTTATCTAAAGTTTACCCTATATACTCATTCAATTGTTGATCATTTTATCGGGCTTGAGTTCGATTTTTTACTTCATCGAAATTGAAAATGATTTCAACATTTGGTCAACATTTTTAAAGAACGCAAGAAAAGTAAAATTGAAGACTTACTGCCTGGGGTACATACCATGGCTGTTGCACAACCACCACACCACATCGCTCAGCACGCACCCAAATTTGCTTCGAACTCAGGCAATGACTACTGTATACTGGTTTTAAGCTCTTCATTACTGACTGTCTGTATTTAATCATATTGATTAACTTTCCATTTTATCACATTGGAAAATATTCTGTATTCTCTCACCAACATCCAACTGATTTCCAAATGTTAATCACTCCAATTTTATCACAAAAACCTTTCTCGATTTTGAGGAAGTAAAAATCGAACTCAAGCCCTACAATATTATTATTAACAACTGCATATCATGTAGGTCGACTATAAAATAAATACTAAACATTAATTTAATTTTACAGTCATACTATATGATTTACAATTGTTAAGTTTTTATCGGGATTTAGTTTGATTTTACTTCCTCAAGGATGAGAAAGTTTTTTTTTGTTTGGTAAAATTGTAGCGATCAACACTTTTATAGTAGACAAGGAAAGACTTATTGGATGTTTTTAGTCCACCTAAAAATAACTAATAATTAATATACCCTTTCAAATGTTTTCTGTCTTTTTCAGCTATCTATGTATGTGCCGCCGACATTTGAAAGGTCTATTTTTGGAAATGAATTAATACACTTCAATTGGCTCTTAAAGCACATAAATAATTAAGTTCATATTTGAGTAACTAATAATAATAATAATTAATAAAAAATCTATTAAAAATTAAAATTAAAAACATTACAACATTGCTATTTTTAAGTCGCCTTTTGTCAATACTGTTTTTAAACGTTCACACTTTTCCCATAATTTCCTTTTATTTCGCTTTCATTGTCAGTGTCACATTTTGTATTGTGTTACAGTTTTTGTTTTATTTGTTTTGAACACTTAATTAAATAATCAATAATCAATACTGTTCAAAGATTGGTCGTTAAGCTTGTGTGTTTTCAAAACATCAGATATGCTCACATGATACGCTTACTATGTGTTTTAAACATAATATGAGTATTAGGGGGGTTGATTTTCAGCCGAAAACTTGTCTACCTGCAAGTCTGATACTTTATAAAAATAAAGAATTCCAAAATTTATTTCTCATATAAATTACAATTCAGTTTTTTTAGACTGCCAGCTCTATGGTATCGAACTTATTCGTTTGTCGCACAAATATATTTCAAACAAAAACAAAACTTCGAAATTTGTTTTTGCTTCGGTTTTTCTTTCTCAGTAAAAATAAACTTTCAGCAAGCTAACACATGGTTTACACTTGTTGAGTTTTAAAGGCAGATATCAAATAATCAGTTATACATATATGTACATCTATCGAAGTGAATTTGACCAAACAATACCACTATTATTGAGACAAAACGACTGCT
Source organism: Sturmia bella (assembly GCA_963662145.1). NCBI lineage: Eukaryota > Metazoa > Arthropoda > Insecta > Diptera > Tachinidae > Sturmia > Sturmia bella. Next base: position 48,695,014 of record OY759172.1, on the reverse strand, counting down.
AAAGGCTTTTGCTAAAGGATCAATTAACTATAATTAGTTTTAAAAGTCCAATGGAATGTGGCGTATAATTTCTCCTGGCAGTTTCTATGAGGAGAAATCGCATTCTTGAAAACTAAAGACTGTAATGAAATTAGAATTTTTAATTTCCTGTTTATTTTTTGGGAAAAACCGTTTCGCCTAAAAAGTAAACCCCCTAATATAAGTATGTGCATGTGTAAAGGAAAGGGATTGTTGTCTAATAAACTTAAATTTCTATCCATGCAAATGCTTACATGCAAACGTACATACATATGTATGTCCATGGGGCCATGTAAATAAAAATTTAAAGCGTTACGCTTAAAAACAAAAAAATATTTCCCATATCAATATTAACAATATTAATTATTTTGGCCATAATTTTATAATCTGCAACTCAAAGCCAGAGTTTAAGTGTAAAACAACAAATTAAAAAATATTTTACAATGTTGTTGTCGGTTTACTTATAACCCTGCATTAGGCTGTTGGTAAAACGATTATATTTAGTACACAACTCCAAAAAGAGTCGTCTGCTGATCATGTGACGAGTGACAATAACAAAACTTTACTTTTTTTAATAATTATAATTTATCTTTATATTATTTGATCTTTATATTGTTATATTAATTATTCAAGCTATTGATCTTTGGTTTTTTTATAAAAATAATATTAAACAATTATTTATTTATTTTCAATATTTCGCCAACAATTTGTTGGCATCTTCAGGAAAATATTTTTTGTTGGCGAAATATTGAAAATAAATAAATAATTGTTTAATATTATTTTTATAAAAAAAACCAAAGATCAATAGCTTGAATAATTAATATAACAATAATTTTTATCCATTTTCTGGTACGCTCTTCTTTTAATCTTAAAATGTTTAAAAGACAATAAATACATATGTGATTCGTAGAGCCATCATCGAGTGACTAGCTTGTGATTCCCTGCATGCATCGTGCAGTAGTTGTACATCTGAGTATTTTAAGAGCTGTAAGATAATCCATAACTGAGTCTCATACGATTCTTGACACGATGTTGCAAAAGACCCTTTACATAATCTCTACATAACTCTACGATTATTATAAATATCTTTCGGGCGTTGTATTATTATTATTATTATTATTATTATTATTATTATTATTATTATTATTATTATTATTATTATTATTATTATTATTATTATTATTATTATTATTATTATTATTATTATTATTATTATTATTATTACTAGGTTGGTCCAGGATGGCCCTTTGCACTGCGACCAAGAATGATCTATTGTGCAACCCTTTTCCCTCACGAGTTTAATACATCAAGAAACAGTACTAGCTCCTTCTGTGGAAGCCCTTGTAAGTCCTGTGAAAAACAGAAAACAGGCGTTGTAACAGAACTTTAGAGAAAAATTACTTCGTGTAACAGTTACTTCCGTACAAGGAATCCTACATGAATAAAAAACGAACAAAAACGCTCTTCATTACTCCTAATTGACTCTCCTGCGATTGAAAATGCTAGCTGGGAAGTATTAAATTCAAATTTCATACATATATCAAGATTTCATTGTTTGTGGTGCTGAAGATTTGAAAATGTTCATACAAAACAAAAACAATTTTTTTAAATGTGTAATTTCAAATTTGTTCCTTTAAATTCTAGATTTTCAGGACCTTATCGGTTATTATGCAGAAAACAACTTTCTTAAAAGAGAGTTTTATTCCGCTATCATAAAATAATACTCTTGCTCTTGTTTTACAGTCTCTTCTTTTCAGTGAGTCTGTCTAACAGTTTTGACGAAAATTATTTACTTTTTTTTCCAATGTAACCCTTGTGTACTTTTTTCTTGCAGATAATAATTATACCATAAAAAGTTTAAGAAAATTAAACTTTAGTTTTTTAATACATGCAGTAATATACATACATATGTACATCTGTATGTATGAACGTACATGTATACTGAACTCAAATTTTATATACCCCCCATTTATTATTTTTTACTTGACAACGCGTATGCATATGTATTTACATACATGTGCAAGAAAATATTTGGTTTTTTTTTTTGTAAACATTACACACAATGTTCGTTTTTCTTACAATGGAAAGATATTTTAGTTCTTAAGCATTTTTAGGTTGGTCGATCATTTGACCGGCTAGGTTAGGTTGATTGCAGGGCTATACATATTTGCCCATGTCGTTTGGCATACGCTTAAGCCAGTATAGGTTTGTTGTGCGTTCCGTGGTTTTGACCGGTAGTGCTGGTAGAAATATATAAGTTACATTAGAAGTTTCTATCATTTTATTAAGTGATGAAAACGTTTGTATACATGTGATCTTACATCACCTTCCAATTTGGGGACTTTAGCTACAAGTGACACAAATATTTGTAATGCTCACTCTGCTGCTTTCGTTGCAGTAAGCGGTGATGCAAATATTGGTCAGGGCTGACTTATTAAGTCTGACGAATATAATAGTTAAGGTAGTTTAACCTATCACACATGATGTAAATACAAGTTAAGACTGACTTGCCCGGCCTAGTGTATTAGTCATGACTGACTAATGACTCCTGCTATATACATATATATATATATATATATATATATATATATATATATATATATATATATATATATATATATATATATATATATATATATATATATATATATATATATATATATATATATATATATATATATATATATATATATATATATATATATATATATATATATATATATATATATATATATACATATTAGTTAGGACTGCAGGCCTGATGTAAATATCAGCTACATACATACATATGTATATATGACAAGAATATTTTGGTTAAGGAAAAAAGTGTTTAAAACAATAAAATATTTTATTTACATATATTTTTAGATATAATAAAAAATTTTAGATATAAAATTATTTATTTAATAATTTACAGCACAATTTAAACTCTATTTTGTCCTCTTTGAGTACAGATTTTGCTTAATTCGATGGTGAATAAGTTCGACTGCATTCTTCATCGATTTTTCAAATTCAAGCGCACCCTGTTGTGGGAATATATCCAAAACTTTAAATATACATACCTAGGTACAAATTGCATACAAAGACAGTTGTTCAAACTATCTACTCCAGCCAATGTAACAAAATTGTAGTGATCAACATATTTAAAGAAGACAAGAAAAGTAATTTTGCTTCACGTCCCCCACGAGGATTATCAGCATCCAATTGTTGGGAGTGTTCTAAATAACCTGCCTTTGTCCGGACGGAAAAAGTTTTCATTCGCCCGTATGCCAAACTTTAGCTTCGATCACGGTAGTTTTCTGTATAACAGTCCTTCGTCTTCATAGAATATTTGAAATCAGTACTGTTTTTAAACATTTGCACTGCGTTGCCAACAGCAACTTGCTCCCCTATAATACAACGTTGCCAAAATCGTACGTGAGATTTGACACGTGTTAACAATCTACCATGAATGTCTAGCACACCATAAAAAATACAAAAATATTTAATTAAATGCATAATAAAAAACAACGTTCTCCACATCACAGAACACAAATATCCGTCTAGATGCTTGATAAATAAAATCTGCTTTGAAAAGACTTAAAAGATTGTTGGATTATAATGGTTTTATGTTAAAAAATTAATAAAAAAAAAGTAATGAGGAAAGAAGATTCGATTACGAAACGCAAATCATAGTAGATAAAAAAAGTCTTGCATAAAACAAAACAATTGGTTAGAACCTGTATAACTTTTAATAAAAATTTACCAAACTTCCTGGTGGGTAAATGTATTTTATTCATCAACTTGTATGCCCTGCATTAAGAAAGTCAATACCAGCAAATTTTGCTGAAATTGTGAAGCGATTGATTGGTTTGGAAACATTGCACTCATGTGTTTTTGTGCTGTAGTATACAACATTTGTGTGTGTTTTCAATTTGTTTTATTAAATTAACAATTTAAACAAACATAGCCGGTCTATTTTTAACATCTCAGAAATTTTAGTTCAGGGTTGATGGTTGAGTAAAATTGAGCATAATCATTATTAGTGCAGTATTTCTTTACAAAACTTGTGTGGGGTATATGCAGTTAAAAAATAGATATGTATGTATTGATTTTTAAAGCTATGTGCGTGCTTATAACTACAATTATCTAAAATTGAACTGTTTAACTTTATATGTTGAAAACATTTCAAAATAAATTGGTTGACAATCCAGCAGACAGCAGCAGATGAGTAAATTAACAAATAAAATGGTGGTCGCGTCCCATTACAGCACTGAAACAGTCTTTGATTACACTTGGACACAAGTTGTACAGGCTTATTGGAATCGTTATCCCAATCCATCCAGGTACTAAATGAAAAAAATTGCTTCTGTGATTTTAATAAAATAAATATTTGTTTTTAGTACACACGTTCTAACTGAAGATACAATTTCGAGAGAGGTACGCGATGGGAAGTTATACTCTCGACGTATTTTGTCGAAGACAAATCATGTTCCCAAATGGGGTGAGCGTTTTTATAAGAATACACCAGTTAAAATCATCGAAGACTCTGTTTTAGACCCTGCAACAAGAACGTTAACTACATTTACTAGAAACATTGGTTTTAAGAAAATTATGGTAAGTTTTTTTTAAGGAAAAAATACTAAATAGCATATTAATTCAGGTCCAAAAATGAACCTTTTCAAAAAATATTTACTGTATTTTTCAGCTGTCTATATGTTCATTTTTGGACCTGCATTAATACATTTCAATTGGCTCTTAAAGCAAATAAATAATTAAGTTCATACTAAATAGCATAGATATTAGAATTGTGTATAAAGTTGGACTTTGAACCTTATAATAATGTAATATTTTTGACCTTGGCTGTTTTCCACTCATGTTGTCAGTCACTATTAACTGTTTTAATACGAGTGTTTCAGACACACATATTAAAATATGTGTGAAAGCGTATTTTGAAATTATACAAAAAAAGAAAAACTTAAATATGAAGTGCTTTAAGAGCCAATTGAAATGTATTAATTCAGGTCCAAAAATGAACCTTTTCAAAAAGTTTACTTTTAAAAATTTTACAAGCCTACTGATGAGCTGATTGGCACCAACGAAATGTCGTCGGCATATAGACAGCTGAAAAAGACAGTAAACTTTTTGAAAAGGTTAATTTTTGGACCTGAATGAAAACCTTAAATACTGAGGTTATTTGCACAATGCACACTTAAATTTTAATAGAGTTATCAGAAATTTCAAAGGTGTCAGATAGTTAAGGAGCAAATTTGGGTGTCAATCTTAGAGTTACTATCAATTTTTGCGACTAATTAAATTTTATGTTCTTAAGGTGTGGTTTTAATGTGATAATCATTCAAACGTTATTTTTAGCTTCAAAAAAGACTCATGCATTAAAAACAAAAAAGTTGATCGCAAAAAAATCTACTTCAATTAGTTAATTTCTGACAGTGCATTCAAGAAATTAAACCCTATTCCCATGACAACTAACGTAACGTGCAACAAGAATTCAGTTAATGATAAAATAATTTTTCTTTTGCTATTATTTCAGAAAGTGGATGAAATCGTGGAATACAAAGAGCAATACGATGGGCGTACTATTGTTGTTAGACGAGCCTATATTAGTTCGCAGGTATTCGGGTTTTCAAGAGCTATTCGGGCATTTGGCATAGAACGATTTAAATCAAATTGTCAAAAAACAGCAAATGGTTTCAATTATGTTTTAACTAAAATGTTTCCAAATCAAAAATACATCCCTATAAGCAAAAGCAACACAACGGATCCAGCCAAAGATACTAATTCAAATAATTTAACAAAATCAAACTCGTTTGACCAAAACCATAATTACAGCAAAGCGGAAACATTTAAGAAGGGTTGCAAAAATAGCTATGATTACATAAAGGGGCAAGCTTACAAAATAGCGCAACTATTTTCGGTTAAAAATTGAAATAACAGCTGGCAACGACAGCCCCATTTATTATGATTCTTAACACCAAAAGGATTGATAGAAGACAAGTAATACAGTGGACATGTGAAGATAAATCTATCCCCCATTAGAATCTTGTTTAAAAATAAACTAAGTAGATTTATAGCTTGAAAGGTCGCGTACCTTGTTAAAAACTGTAAATTTAAATAAAAAAAGCTGTAACAGAGTAAGCATACGATTATTCTAAGTACTTAACTAAGTACCAAACTAATCTAACTATGGGAGTATTACAAGCAATTTGTTCAGAAGTGCTTTCTACAATTCTATTTTCATTCTCCAGCAATTATATAAACTGCCAGTTAATTTGCAGTTTTTCGAAATAATTCCGTGCTTTTCAAATGAGCTACATTTTATTAGCTGCATAAAGCAGCTTGTCATGTGTCGAGTGGAGTGTCTAAATTTAATTTAAATTTCTAGCGCTGTATATGATAACAAAATTATTTTCATTCCAACGACTCAAGGTGTTTTCCTTGTATTATATTCTATTGAGTTTTCTTTTTATTAGAACAGTGTAAATTTTATTGTGTTTTTTATAATTTTCGGATTTTGTTTATAATTTTCGGATTGTGAACTTAATTATTATTATTTTTATTGATATCGCAAAATTTATAAGCGTTACCATGTATAACTTTATATTTTAAATCAAGCATAATAAAGAACTAAGAAAACTTATATAGAAAATATTTATTATTATTTAATTGCAGGTCACCGTTTCTCAAAACCTACAACTGTTGTATTACAATTAAAATCCGCACTTATAAAAATTTATCAGACATTGATTTCGAATTTAAGATTTAAATTTTTGTTTTCAGTTTTAACAACCATGATCGAATTTTAACGGCTTCTTGTAGTAGATTTTGTAAAGCGTCGTATTTTTTGCAAATCAAGACAGCATCTTAAAAACGCCCGACTTTCGCTGCAAACCCGCCAAGTACAGCAATGATGATTATTGTTTTTTTTTTTTTTATTAGAAAAACAGAAGGCAGTTGGTATAATAATTGCCAGTTTTTCGATACTGCTGCTGCCCTTTACAACAAAAGTAACTTTGCACACAGTCAATCCCATGGTACATTATTAACACAAAGTATGTACTCTGTGCTACTAGTTGTATCATGGTCAGTCCAATCTAAATTAGCGCGTCAAGCGTTCATTTACTGCAGTGGTGCCCAAAATCTTCTTATGGAAGCGTAAACACCAATACGTATACACTTTATTGATGCCTTTCCAAATCATATTTACTAATCGTCTTGATTATTTGAAAGCAAATCATACATTGTGCTCGTTTTTCAAAATTTTTAGCGAACAAAAGTCGGTTTCCCACGTGGGATTCATTCTACAAAATAAACTGTACAGTTGAAACTAATAACACAAAATTATTTCTTCAAGTGTTTCATACTCACGAAATCATTAAAAAAAAAACAACAAAATCATGAAAACAAAAAACAACAAAATTCACGCTTGGCACAAATGTGTACCAACAAAGCCTGCGTTCGTATTGCTGTGCATATGAAAGTGTTGTTGCTTTGAACTTGGGGTATGTGTGTATTTCATACAAAAAGTTGTGTATACATATTAGAATGCTCAGCCAATTCTCCGCGGTTTTACAAAAACATAAGCGTACCAAGCGTATAGGCCGTGGGCACCTCTGATTTACAGTCAAGGCCATCCAAAAAGGAGGGCTTAGACAACACAAATACGCTTGACGTCCTAAAGCCCGTATGACACTACATTTTTCTTGCATTGTTCAAATTTTGGAGAACAGTGCAAATATAATGTAATAGTAGAATTTAGTATGTGCAACGCGTTCAGCTATATTAAGATAAATGCAAAACTGTCAACATTTTCGTTGAAGTTATCGATAAACAATCAGGTTATGTCAAAAAAAAATGTAAAACTTTTCAACTTAAAATTGACATTTCAAACTTGAATGTTGCTGTGTCAGCGGTTTATGGACAATTTGTGCGATTTAACGCTTCTTTCTTAGAACATTTTTGTTTCCTAGCGCTTTCTTGAAATAAAAAGAATACAACACTTACAAAAAAGATGCCAGTTTTGTTTACGTTTTGTATATTTGGTTCTTTCTAGCAATTGTTGTTTCTTTCTATCAATTCTATACCAATCAATGAAAGAAAAATGAAGTATCATACGGGCTTTATTTAGGTTGGTCTGAACCTCGCTAAAAGCACAGAATACTATGTCTGTGGCTAAAAGTTCATGTGTTCGAAAACCGCTATATTGATGAAATGCTACTGATATGCCATTACTATTCATCATTCTTAAGCTTTGGTGAATTGAGTGGGGTACGAAGGGGGAAAATTCCCAACCTCGACGTTTGCTGTAGTACAAGAGTTTAAAATATGATTGCTATCTCGTTTTGGCCGCGTTTTTCATCTCTGTGTAATGATAAACAAAAGAAGCAAAAAGATGTTTATCAAGGTAACTCGATATCAGGTAGTCGCATAACTGCAACAATACAACACTAACAAACACTTCATGCATTTTGTTGGTAGAAATCTTGAAGTTCTGAAGGTCATTTGTTCGCTTTGGTTTGTGTGTTAGTGTTGTGTATTTTGACAGTTCCTCAGGCTAAAAGAAGCTGGTCTTGTAAGGCTACCTGGTATCGATGTACCTTGGTGTGTGTGGATACGGAAGCATGTTTAAAAGAGAATTGACCAACTAAAATTGTCCTTTGTGGCCTAGGGCTTAGTAGGGTTTTACACTTTAGCAATTGAAAGACGCTCTTGACGGTACGTTACGGTGAGTGTAAAGTACAGATGTGTGTATGTATACCAGTAAAAAAATGTCGGTTGTCAGATGCATGGTAAAACTTCTATGTATCTATGAATTTCCCAAGTGTGTAAGCTTTCGGCAGGCAAAGACAGCATTTAAAGAATGTATGCGTTCACAAGTGCTAAATGTGGAATGCCACTTCCATAAAAGCAAGTGTTGCCAGATCTACACATGTTTGTGCTATCTGGAAATGTGTAATTTCAACGTGAAATTTTTAAACTTTGTGATTTTTATCACAAATTTTTTAAAATTGCTGTCAGTTTATGTATACAAGTAAACACGTCATGACACAAAGACAAGCAAAAACTTATCGTCAAATTTAGGTATTATTATCAAACATATAATGGGCATTAAAAACTGAAATGTATCCACAAACTTGTAGAAACAAAAAACAGAGCAGTCAATTTCGCTTTAAAATGTATATAGATATATACCAAGGCGAATCCATTACAGGTGCCCGCATACCAATGCGCTTCCACATATTCCGCGATTTTATCTTCTGAGTTGTCAAAGCTGATAGCAAACGACAACAAAACTTATGACGTCTCGAGAGAAAATGTTGAAGCGAATTGAATTGCGACCACCTATACTTGATACAGCAAGTATGTTGTAGGGTTAAATTGTAGTACGCTGAAGTACAACGCTGTCTGCATAAGCACGTTTGCCGCTTTTTCTACATGCCCAAGGCAGATTAATATCAGGTAGCCTTACAAGCCCAGCTGACTACTGCTTTTGGTCTGTTTATCTGTCAAAATACACAACACTAACACACATACGCGAACAAACGGATGACAGATAAACAGTTTTTCTACCAACAAAATACATGCGGTGTTTGTTGTTGTTGTGTTTGTTGTAGTTATGCGATTACCTGGTATCAAGCTGCCTTGTACATGCCGCTTCTTCTATTGCTGTTTGCTTTTCACATTTTCATTCATTCTTCTTCTTGATACAAAAGCAATCGGCAGCTGCTTGCAAAATTTTGTGCATTGTGAAAACTTAAATACTGTTTTAACTATTAAATACTGAAAATAATTAAAAAAATTTATTGTGTAGAGTTTGCATCAAAGCAAAAAAATGTCGAAGGAGGAAACTAAGGCTGAGGAACTTGAAGCCAACGAGGAAAATTCGGTAAGAAAAATAAAATTTTCACAGACGGACGCTAATTACATACTTGTGAAGAAAATGGTATAAAAGAAAAGACAAAAAGCATAGTTCTTGGAGTCTCCAAAATGGAGATCTCAAACATGAAAAACTGTTCATATTTAATCAGACTAGAATTACACTCATATTTACACATTGTAAGAAAATTTTTATTTTTTTTTTATGAATCTACTAGAATGAGACCAATTCGGAAGCTACTTCCTCATCGGGAGAAAAGGAGGTGGAATTCGACAATAAAATGCAAACTGATCGTACTAAACGTTTTGATTTCCTGTTGAAACAAACAGAAATTTTTACTCACTTCATGAGTAACAGCACCAAAAGTCCTACAAAACCAAAAGGAAGACCGAAGAAGAATAAAGACAAAGACAAGGATAAGGATAAGGATGGTGGCAATGCGGAGTAAGTTTAGAGCTAAATGTTGTTTTTGAAACAATTTTAACGCTGCTTTTTTATTTTCAGTCATCGTCATCGCAAAACCGAACAGGAAGAAGATGAGGAACTGTTGGCAGAGGATACTCAAAATAAAGAAATCTTTCGTTTTGAAACCTCTCCAACTTACATTAAAAATGGAGAATTGCGTGACTACCAAATACGTGGTTTAAATTGGATGATTTCTCTACACGAAAATGGTATTAATGGTATATTGGCAGATGAAATGGGTCTGGGTAAAACTTTACAAACGATTTCATTATTGGGATACCTTAAACATTTCAAGTGAGTTGAACTCTTAAGAAATTTTGTTTGCTTTCGAAGTCGTATACAGTCAGAAAATCAAAATTGCTTTATGTATATGTTTCATAAATCAGTTTGCAGATACAAACTGAAACGAATTTTTGGTTTTCATCACTGGATGCTTTAAGTTTGAAACTAACATTGTGTGTTGAATTTAAGTTCGTTACAAAATTACACACTTATTTTTAACAGCTATTAATCTACCCTTGAGTTTTTTCGGTTTTGATTTATCACTGTTTATGGTTTACGGTGCGATATGTATAAGCATAATCTTACATTTTTGTAGTTATAAGTATAACCAAGGCAGTTTTAGATTCGCTTTGAGTACTACCTATACATTTTTGTCAGCATTAAAAATATTAATTAATTTCTATTATTCGAACTTTTTCTTATATAATTATTTCTATATTAAGTTTATCAGGCTCAAGTTCTTTCTATATTATCCTTGTGATTGATATTAATTTAATTAGATAAAGAAGACATCAAAGACATTTAGCAGGGTGGACAACTAGTTGTTTCGAAGCCGCCACACTTTCTCGTCAGCACCCTCATGTTTCTAAAGCGACAACCATGCCACAGCCACCCAAGTTGTTGTATATTTTAAATATACTGAGTGGCATGGTTGTCGCTTTAGAAACATGAGCCCCTGAGTTCAAAGACGGGTGCTGACGAGAAAGTGTGGCGGCTTCGAAACAACTAGTTGTCCACCCTGCTAAATAAATATCTTTGATGTCTTCTTTGTCTAATTTAATTAATATCAATCACAAGGATAATATAGAAAGAACTTGAGCCTGATAAACTTAATACAAAAATAATTAGAAAATATTTTTTTATGCAACAAAAGTGACAAGCTTGAATTTCTAAATTACAAATTTAATAAAAATCTATTATTTTAGGTCTAAAACTAGACCTTATTAATGTTTTCTGTATTTTTCAGCCGTCAATATGCCGCTGACATCTCGTCGATGGTAACCAACTCATCAGTAGCATCGATTCGAAAGATCTTAAAGGAACGTTTGATTAGTACCAACGGAATGTCGGCGGCATATAGACGGCTGAAAAAGACAGAAAACATTAATTAGGTATATTTTTAGACGTAAAATAATACATTTCTATTGGCTCCTACAGCAAATTAATAATTAAGCTCCCGTTTGAATAACAAAAATCGAAGTGCTGACTTCAATATTAAATAAAATATTTCTAACAATAAAAAATATAGGAACTCCGCCGGACCCCATATTGTAATCGTTCCAAAATCAACGCTCCAAAATTGGGTTATCGAATTTGAAAAATGGTGTCCATCACTGAGAGCCGTTTGTTTGATTGGTGATCAAGATGCTCGTAATACATTTATACGTGAAGTACTTTTGCCTGGCGATTGGGATGTTTGTGTTACGTCGTATGAAATGTGTATTCGTGAAAAGTCAGTCTTTAAAAAATTCAATTGGCGCTACATGGTTATTGATGAGGCCCATCGTATCAAGAATGAAAAATCAAAGCTTTCGGAAATTTTGCGCGAGTTTAAGACTTCAAATCGCCTGCTAATCACTGGTACACCTTTGCAAAATAATTTGCATGAATTGTGGGCTCTTTTGAATTTCTTGTTGCCGGATGTTTTCAATTCCTCAGAAGATTTCGACGAGTGGTTTAATACAAACAATTGTTTAGGCGATGATGCTCTTATACAAAGACTGCATGCCGTTTTGAAACCATTTTTGTTGCGCCGTTTGAAGGCAGAGGTAGAGAAGCGTTTAAAACCGAAAAAAGAAATCAAGATATTTGTGGGTCTTTCCAAGATGCAGCGCGAGTGGTATACAAAGGTTTTGATGAAAGACATTGATATTGTGAATGGAGCAGGAAAAGTTGAAAAAATGCGTTTGCAAAACATACTCATGCAGTTGCGTAAATGCACCAACCACCCCTATTTGTTCGATGGTGCTGAACCAGGACCACCTTATACCACTGACACCCACTTGGTCTTTAATTCGGGTAAAATGGTAATTTTAGACAAACTGTTGCCAAAACTACAAGAACAAGGCTCGAGAGTTTTGATATTCTCTCAAATGACCAGAATGTTGGATATTTTGGAGGATTATTGTTTGTGGCGTTCATACCAGTATTGCCGCTTGGATGGTCAAACTCCTCACGAAGACCGTAACAGACAAATCCAGGAATACAACATGGACAACAGCTCCAAATTTATATTCATGTTGTCCACAAGAGCTGGTGGCTTGGGTATTAATTTAGCTACAGCTGATGTGGTCATTATTTACGACTCTGATTGGAATCCCCAAATGGACCTGCAGGCCATGGATCGTGCTCATCGTATTGGCCAAAAGAAACAAGTGCGAGTTTTCCGTTTTATAACTGAAAACACGGTGGAAGAAAAAATTGTCGAAAGGGCAGAAATCAAATTGAGGCTTGACAAGTTGGTCATACAGCAAGGACGCCTGGCAACTAACACTGGCGCTCAAATAAACAAAGATGAAATGCTGAACATTATTCGTTTTGGTGCCAATCATGTATTCGCCTCTAAAGACTCCGAACTAACCGACGAAGATATTGATACCATTCTAGAAAGAGGTGAAGCCAAAACGGCTGAAGAAAAGGCTAAGCTTGATTCATTGGGAGAAAGCTCTTTGCGTACATTTACCATGGACGCTCCAAACAATGAAGGGGCTCCTTCATCTGTTTATCAATTTGAAGGCGAAGATTATCGGGAGAAACAAAAAATGAATGCCTTGGGCAATTGGATAGAGCCACCCAAAAGAGAACGTAAAGCCAACTATGCAGTTGATGCCTATTTCCGTGAGGCTCTACGTGTTTCCGAACCAAAGGCACCGAAAGCGCCCAGACCACCTAAGCAACCAATTGTTCAAGACTTTCAATTCTTTCCGCCACGATTATTCGAGATACTTGATCAGGAAATTTACTACTTCCGGAAAACAGTTGGCTACAAAGTTCCCAAGAATCCTGAATTGGGCTCTGAAGCCTCCAAAGTGCAGCGTGAAGAGCAGCGTAAAATCGACGAAGCCGAGCCCTTGTCCGAGGAAGAACTAGCCGAGAAAGAATCACTTCTAACACAGGGTTTTACCAACTGGACCAAACGTGATTTCAATCAGTTCATTAAAGCAAATGAAAAATATGGTCGTGATGATATTGAAAATATTGCAAAAGATGTGGAAGGCAAATTGCCAGAAGAAGTCATTGAATATAATGCAGTATTTTGGGAAAGATGCCATGAATTGCAAGACATTGAACGCATTATGGGGCAAATTGAGAGAGGAGAAGCCAAAATTCAACGCCGTTTGTCCATCAAGAAGGCTTTGGATCAAAAAGTGAGGCAATTGTGTTGATATGTTTTCCAATTGGTATTCATTTCATATCTCGTTTCAGATGAGCCGTTATAGAGCACCATTCCACCAGTTGCGTTTGCAATATGGCAACAATAAGGGCAAAAACTACACCGAAATCGAAGATAGATTTTTAGTTTGCATGTTGCATAAATTGGGCTTCGATAAAGAAAATGTCTATGAAGAATTAAGGGCAGCCATAAGGTTGGTAAAATGTTTTATTAAATATATATATTTTTTTTTGTTAAAAGAAGAAACCTTAAAGTTGTTGCTCTGGAAGTAGTTACCTATTAGAGCGAATCTAATTAAAAAATTGTATTATAAAATATCTAAAAAGTAATCGAATTCACATTAGTTCTGCCAACAAAACTGTATGCGGTAAGCAGAGCAACCCATTGAAAAATTGTTTTCTAAGAATACATAATTCGGAATTATTGAGCATATTTTATGCAACGGAAACTTTGAACCACATGATGTAACTTAAATTTAATTTAAATTTATTTCGATTCGTTTCCAGAGCATCTCCACAATTCCGTTTTGATTGGTTCATTAAATCCCGTACAGCCTTGGAATTGCAAAGACGTTGTAATACACTGATCACATTGATCGAACGAGAAAATCTCGAATTGGAAGAAAAAGAACGTCAGGAAAAGAAGAAAAAGGCGGCTAAGAATAACAGCACGCCGGCCACAACACCACAAGCCAAAACCAATCAAAAACGCAAATCAGAGGTCATGCCGAGTGAGAAAAACTCTAAGAAAAAGAAGAAATAAACTCAAACATGGGTTTTTCTTGCACAGAAATTAAGAGTTAAAAAATTAAACATACCTATACATATATTTTTCTCCATAAGTTTTTCAGCTTAGTATTTAATGAGATTACTTTTATTTTTATTTATATAATTTTTAAATTCAAACACACACACACACACACACACACCTTCACATACAATTAAAAAATAAAATAAAAAACAAAAGAGATCGTCGTAACTAGATACTTAAAGAAGAATTGAAAATTCCTTAATACATGCCTAACTTCTGTTAAATTACACACATTCAAATATTTTGACACATACATACATATACAATTAAGTATTAAAAACAATTTTGTGCTTTTATAAATCATTGGAAAACTAAAGAAACGGCCACCTGATTTTCACTGGATGTAAACGATTCCATTATGAGTCACTAAGGATATATTTCCATTTAGTAATTCATAACAGAAACCTGGCGTGACTTACGGGACGTAATTGAAAATGATGTTTTTTTCGTTACCTCTTTCTTAATGACAAAACGTATAAAAACGCATACAATTCTCTTCAATTTGTTACTTTTTATTCATGCCATTTATGTGTAACAATTCTTTGAAAGCTTCGTTTATATTGTGTTTTATTTGCATAATTTTTAAATTTAACTTAAACATATTTTCAACCTTCTATTTTTGTAAAAATATACGTATTACATTTCAGTTTTTAAAAATGAGTTTTCTTTCCGTGAAATCAATTCTCACCAAAAAGAGAACCACCTCTTATAGATTATTAAAAAAAAATAAAAAAAAAAAAAATCGAATATTGCTGGCTTTTATTATCAAAAATATAACACTAATTAACGAACACTTAAAACTTTGTTTTATTGCATTGAAATAACTGATTTATTTTTCTATTACCCCTTGACAGTAACAGAATTCTTGTAATCAAAATTATGTACCGCTTATGTGTGTGCTGTTTTTACAAAAACTATCAAATGCAATGCAAATATGATTTCAGAAGATGTATCCAATTCTTTCAGACTTTCCGAAATTAAAGTTTTCCAAGATGTCTACACTTGTTAAAAATTTTATAGAAAATGCGCACTTATTATTTTAGGTTTAAAAATATACTTTAGTGTTTTCTGTCTTTTTTTCAGCCGTCTATATGCCGCCGACATTTCGTTGTTGCTAAAATAATAAATTTCAATTGGCTCTTATAGCGAATAAATCATTAAGTTCATTTTTGAAACTGCCCACTTTCATGAAATTGAAAAATCTTGGCATCGCTGGAAATGGCTTTCCTCCCCCTTAACTTTTGCGATATCTTCAACATTGAGGAAAATACAGATAATTCTTTCAGGTGGCCGAAAATTCAAATTTTTCATCATGTGAAACATTAAATCAAAAATTTTAAAAACAAAAAAATTCCAAAAATTAAAAAAATGCCTAAATTAATTAATTCCTAGAAATTTCTTCGAATTAATTAATTTAAGCATCGGATATTTGAGCCAACTTCAAAGAATCGGCTGTATCTTTAAAATTATTGAATATACGAACTAGGTTGTTGCAGTTTTGCATAGGGAATTGCAATTCCTTTCCAGCACAAGGCTATAAGCTTATGGTAAAATAGAGATTTGAGCTAACTTCAAAGAATTGGATGTATGTATATTCTAAACCACTTAAGATATTTAAGAGATTGTTACAGCTATGCACAGGAAACTACAATCCCTTTCCAACGACACCACAATCAATGGATTCTGAAAATGTTTACATTTTTAGCAAAAATTTTCACAAGGCTATAAGCCCATGGTAGAATTGAAATTGCAGCCAGAGTCAAAGAATTGGCCATATCTTCTAAGCCACTTAAGATATTTAAGAGATTGTTACAGTTCTTTACAGGAAAGTACAATTCCTTTCCAACGACACCTTAATCAATGGATTCTGAAAAAGTTTACATTTTTAGCAAAAATTTTTCACAAGGCTATAAGCCCATGGTAGAATTGAAATTGCAGCCAGAGTCAAAGAATTGGCCATATCTTCTAAGCGACTTAAGATATTTAACAGATTGTTACAGTTCTGCACAGGAAACTACAATCCCTTTCCAACGACACCACAATCAATGGATTCTGAAAAAGTTTACATTTTTAGCAAAAATTTTTCACAGGGCTATAGCCCATAGTAGAATTGAAATTGCAGCCAGAGTCAAAGAATTGGCCATATCTTCTAAGCCACTTAAGATATTTAAGAGATTGTTTCAGTTCTGCACAGGAAACTACAATCCCTTTCTAACGACACCACAATCAATGGATTCTGAAAATGTTTACATTTTTAGCAAAAATTTTTCACAGGGCTATAGCCCATAGTAGAATTGAAATTGCAGCCAGAGTCAAAGAATTGGCCATATCTTCTAAGCCACTTAAGATATTTAAGAGATTGTTACAGTTCTGCACAGGAAACTACAATCCCTTTCTAACGACACCACAATCAATGGATTCTGAAAATGTTTACATTTTTAGCAAAAATTTTTCACAAGGCTTATAGCCTATGGTAGAATTGAAATTGCAGCCAGAGTCAAAGAATTGGCCATATCTTCTAAGCCACTTAAGATATTTAAGAGATTGTTTCAGTTCTGCACAGGAAACTACAATCCCTTTCTAACGACACCACAATCAATGGATTCTGAAAATGTTTACATTTTTAGCAAAAATTTTTCACAAGGCTATAGCCCATGGTAGAATTGAAATTGCTGCCAGAGTCAAAGAATTGGCCATATCTTCTAAGCCACTTAAGATATTTAAGAGATTGTTACAGTTCTGCACAGGAAACTACAATCCCTTTCTAACGACACCACAATCAATAGATTCTGAAAATGTTTACATTTTTAACAAAAATTTTTCACAAGGCTATATAGCCCATGGTAGAATTGAAATTGCTGCCAGAGTCAAAGAATTGGCTATATCTTCTAAACCACTTAAGATATTTAAAAGATTGTTACAGTTCTGCACAGGAAACTACAATCCCTTTCTAACGACACCACAATCAATGGATTCTGAAAATGTTTACATTTTTAACAAAAATTTTTCACAAGGCTATAGCCCATGGTAGAATTGAAATTGCTGCCAGAGTCAAAGAATTGGCTATATCTTCTAAACCACTTAAGATATTTAAAAGATTGTTACAGTTCTGCACAGGAAACTACAATCCCTTTCTAACGACACCACAATCAATGGATTCTGAAAATGTTTACATTTTTAACAAAAATTTTTCACAAGGCTATATAGCCCATGGTAGAATTGAAATTGCTGCCAGAGTCAAAGAATTGGCTATATCTTCTAAACCACTTAAGATATTTAAGAGATTGTTACAGTTCTGCACAGGAAACTACAATCCCTTTCTAACGACACCACAATCAATGGATTCTGAAAATGTTTACATTTTTAACAAAAATTTTTCACAAGGCTATATAGCCCATGGTAGAATTGAAATTGCTGCCAGAGTCAAAGAATTGGCTATATCTTCTAAACCACTTAAGATATTTAAAAGATTGTTACAGTTCTGCACAGGAAACTACAATCCCTTTCTAACGACACCACAATCAATGGATTCTGAAAATGTTTACATTTTTAGCAAAAATTTTTCACAAGGCTATAGCCCATGGTAGAATTGAAATTGCTGCCAGAGTCAAAGAATTGGCTATATCTTCTAAACCACTTAAGATATTTAAAAGATTGTTACAGTTCTGCACAGGAAACTACAATCCCTTTCTAACGACACCACAATCAATGGATTCTGAAAATGTTTACATTTTTAACAAAAATTTTTCACAAGGCTATATAGCCCATGGTAGAATTGAAATTGCTGCCAGAGTCAAAGAATTGGCTATATCTTCTAAACCACTTAAGATATTTAAAAGATTGTTACAGTTCTGCACAGGAAACTACAATCCCTTTCTAACGACACCACAATCAATGGATTCTGAAAATGTTTACATTTTTAGCAAAAATTTTTCACAAGGCTATAGCCCATGGTAGAATTGAAATTGCTGCCAGAGTCAAAGAATTGGCTATATCTTCTAAACCACTTAAGATATTTAAGAGATTGTTACAGTTCTGCACAGGAAACTACAATCCCTTTCTAACGACACCACAATCAATGGATTCTGAAAATGTTTACATTTTTAGCAAAAATTTTTCACAAGGCTATAGCCCATGGTAGAATTGAAATTGCTGCCAGAGTCAAAGAATTGGCTATATCTTCTAAACCACTTAAGATATTTAAAAGATTGTTACAGTTCTGCACATGAAACTACAATCCCTTTCTAACGACACCACAATCAATGGATTCTGAAAATGTTTACATTTTTAGCAAAAATTTTTCACAAGGCTATAGCCCATGGTAGAATTGAAATTGCTGCCAGAGTCAAAGAATTGGCTATATCTTCTAAACCACTTAAGATATTTAAGAGATTGTTACAGTTCTGCACAGGAAACTACAATCCCTTTCTAACGACACCACAATCAATGGATTCTGAAAATGTTTACATTTTTAGCAAAAATTTTTCACAAGGCTATATAGCCCATGGTAGAATTGAAATTGCTGCCAGAGTCAAAGAATTGGCTATATCTTCTAAACCACTTAAGATATTTAAGAGATTGTTACAGTTCTGCACAGGAAACTACAATCCCTTTCTAACGACACCACAATCAATGGATTCTGAAAATGTTTACATTTTTAGCAAAAATTTTTCACAAGGCTATAGCCCATGGTAGAATTGAAATTGCAGCCAGAGTCAAAGAATTGGCCATATCTTCTAAGCCACTTAAGATATTTAACAGATTGTTACGGTTCTGCACAGGAAACTACAATCCCTTTCTAACGACACCACAATCAATGGATTCTGAAAATGTTTACATTTTTAACAAAAATTTTTCACAAGGCTATATAGCCCATGGTAGAATTGAAATTGCTGCCAGAGTCAAAGAATTGGCCATATCTTCTAAGCCACTTAAGATATTTAACAGATTGTTACGGTTCTGCACAGGAAACTACAATCCCTTTCTAACGACACCACAATCAATGGATTCTGAAAATGTTTACATTTTTAGCAAAAATTTTTCACAAGGCTATATAGCCCATGGTAGAATTGAAATTGCTGCCAGAGTCAAAGAATTGGCCATATCTTCTAAGCCACTTAAGATATTTAACAGATTGTTACGGTTCTGCACAGGAAACTACAATCCCTTTCTAACGACACCACAATCAATGGATTCTGAAAATGTTTACATTTTTAACAAAAATTTTTCACAAGGCTATATAGCCCATGGTAGAATTGAAATTGCTGCCAGAGTCAAAGAATTGGCCATATCTTCTAAACCACTTAAGATATTTAAAAGATTGTTACAGTTCTGCACAGGAAACTACAATCCCTTTCTAACGACACCACAATCAATAGATTCTGAAAATGTTTACATTTTTAGCAAAAATTTTTCACAAGGCTATAGCCCATGGTAGAATTGAAATTGCTGCCAGAGTCAAAGAATTGGCTATATCTTCTAAACCACTTAAGATATTTAAGAGATTGTTACAGTTCTGCACAGGAAACTACAATCCCTTTCTAACGACACCACAATCAATGGATTCTGAAAATGTTTACATTTTTAACAAAAATTTTTCACAAGGCTATATAGCCCATGGTAGAATTGAAATTGCTGCCAGAGTCAAAGAATTGGCCATATCTTCTAAACCACTTAAGATATTTAAAAGATTGTTACAGTTCTGCACAGGAAACTATAATCCCTTTCTAACGACACCACAATCAATGGATTCTGAAAATGTTTACATTTTTAACAAAAATTTTTCACAAGGCTATATAGCCCATGGTAGAATTGAAATTGCTGCCAGAGTCAAAGAATTGGCCATATCTTCTAAGCCACTTAAGATATTTAACAGATTGTTACGGTTCTGCACAGGAAACTACAATCCCTTTCTAACGACACCACAATCAATGGATTCTGAAAATGTTTACATTTTTAACAAAAATTTTTCACAAGGCTATATAGCCCATGGTAGAATTGAAATTGCTGCCAGAGTCAAAGAATTGGCCATATCTTCTAAACCACTTAAGATATTTAAAAGATTGTTACAGTTCTGCACAGGAAACTATAATCCCTTTCTAACGACACCACAATCAATGGATTCTGAAAATGTTTACATTTTTAACAAAAATTTTTCACAAGGCTATATAGCCCATGGTAGAATTGAAATTGCTGCCAGAGTCAAAGAATTGGCCATATCTTCTAAGCCACTTAAGATATTTAACAGATTGTTACGGTTCTGCACAGGAAACTACAATCCCTTTCTAACGACACCACAATCAATGGATTCTGAAAATGTTTACATTTTTAGCAAAAATTTTTCACAAGGCTATATAGCCCATGGTAGAATTGAAATTGCTGCCAGAGTCAAAGAATTGGCCATATCTTCTAAACCACTTAAGATATTTAAAAGATTGTTACAGTTCTGCACAGGAAACTACAATCCCTTTCTAACGACACCACAATCAATAGATTCTGAAAATGTTTACATTTTTAACAAAAATTTTTCACAAGGCTATATAGCCCATGGTAGAATTGAAATTGCAGCCAGAGTCAAAGAATTGGCCATATCTTCTAAGCCACTTAAGATATTTAAGAGATTGTTACAGTTCTGCACAGGAAACTACAATCCCTTTCTAACGACACCACAATCAATGGATTCTGAAAATGTTTACATTTTTAGCAAAAATTTTTCACAAGGCTATATAGCCCATGGTAGAATTGAAATTGCAGCCAGAGTCAAAGAATTGGCCATATCTTCTAAGCCACTTAAGATATTTAAGAGATTGTTACAGTTCTGCACAGGAAACTACAATCCCTTTCTAACGACACCACAATCAATGGATTCTGAAAATGTTTACATTTTTAGCAAAAATTTTTCACAAGGCTATAGCCCATGGTAGAATTGAAATTGCTGCCAGAGTCAAAGAATTGGCTATATCTTCTAAACCACTTAAGATATTTAAAAGATTGTTACAGTTCTGCACAGGAAACTACAATCCCTTTCTAACGACACCACAATCAATGGATTCTGAAAATGTTTACATTTTTAACAAAAATTTTTCACAAGGCTATATAGCCCATGGTAGAATTGAAATTGCTGCCAGAGTCAAAGAATTGGCTATATCTTCTAAACCACTTAAGATATTTAAGAGATTGTTACAGTTCTGCACAGGAAACTACAATCCCTTTCTAACGACACCACAATCAATGGATTCTGAAAATGTTTACATTTTTAACAAAAATTTTTCACAAGGCTATATAGCCCATGGTAGAATTGAAATTGCTGCCAGAGTCAAAGAATTGGCTATATCTTCTAAACCACTTAAGATATTTAAAAGATTGTTACAGTTCTGCACAGGAAACTACAATCCCTTTCTAACGACACCACAATCAATGGATTCTGAAAATGTTTACATTTTTAGCAAAAATTTTTCACAAGGCTATAGCCCATGGTAGAATTGAAATTGCTGCCAGAGTCAAAGAATTGGCTATATCTTCTAAACCACTTAAGATATTTAAGAGATTGTTACAGTTCTGCACAGGAAACTACAATCCCTTTCTAACGACACCACAATCAATGGATTCTGAAAATGTTTACATTTTTAGCAAAAATTTTTCACAAGGCTATATAGCCCATGGTAGAATTGAAATTGCTGCCAGAGTCAAAGAATTGGCCATATCTTCTAAGCCACTTAAGATATTTAAGAGATTGTTACAGTTCTGCACAGGAAACTACAATCCTTTTCTAACGACACCACAATCAATGGATTCTGAAAATGTTTACATTTTTAGCAAAAATTTTTCACAAGGCTATATAGCCCATGGTAGAATTGAAATTGCAGCCAGAGTCAAAGAATTGGCCATATCTACTAAGCCACTTAAGATATTTAAGAGATTGTTACAGTTCTGCACAGGAAACTACAATCCCTTTCTAACGACACCACAATCAATGGATTCTGAAAATGTTTACATTTTTAGCAAAAATTTTTCACAAGGCTATATAGCCCATGGTAGAATTGAAATTGCTGCCAGAGTCAAAGAATTGGCCATATCTTCTAAGCCACTTAAGATATTTAAGAGATTGTTACAGTTCTGCACAGGAAACTACAATCCCTTTCTAACGACACCACAATCAATGGATTCTGAAAATGTTTACATTTTTAGCAAAAATTTTTCACAAGGCTATATAGCCCATGGTAGAATTGAAATTGCAGCCAGAGTCAAAGAATTGGCCATATCTGCTAAGTTACTTAAGATATTTAATAGATTGTTACAGTTCTGCACAGGAAACTACAATCCCTTTCTAACGACACCACAATCAATGGATTCTGAAAATGTTTACATTTTTAGCAAAAATTTTTCACAAGGCTATATAGCCCATGGTAGAATTGAAATTGCTGCCAGAGTCAAAGAATTGGCCATATCTTCTAAGCCACTTAAGATATTTAAGAGATTGTTACAGTTCTGCACAGGAAACTACAATCCCTTTCTAACGACACCACAATCAATGGATTCTGAAAATGTTTACATTTTTAGCAAAAATTTTTCACAAGGCTATATAGCCCATGGTAGAATTGAAATTGCTGCCAGAGTCAAAGAATTGGCCATATCTTCTAAGCCACTTAAGATATTTAAGAGATTGTTACAGTTCTGCACAGGAAACTACAATCCCTTTCTAACGACACCACAATCAATGGATTCTGAAAATGTTTACATTTTTAGCAAAAATTTTTCACAAGGCTATATAGCCCATGGTAGAATTGAAATTGCAGCCAGAGTCAAAGAATTGGCCATATCTGCTAAGTTACTTAAGATATTTAATAGATTGTTACAGTTCTGCACAGGAAACTACAATCCCTTTCTAACGACACCACAATCAATGGATTCTGAAAATGTTTACATTTTTAGCAAAAATTTTTCACAAGGCTATATAGCCCATGGTAGAATTGAAATTGCTGCCAGAGTCAAAGAATTGGCCATATCTTCTAAGCCACTTAAGATATTTAAGAGATTGTTACAGTTCTGCACAGGAAACTACAATCCCTTTCTAACGACACCACAATCAATGGATTCTGAAAATGTTTACATTTTTAGCAAAAATTTTTCACAAGGCTATATAGCCCATAGTAGAATTGAAATTGCAGCCAGAGTCAAAGAATTGGCCATATCTTCTAAGCCACTTAAGATATTTAAGAGATTGTTACAGTTCTGCACAGGAAACTACAATCCTTTTCTAACGACACCACAATCAATGGATTCTGAAAATGTTTACATTTTTAGCAAAAATTTTTCACAAGGCTATATATAGCCCATGGTAGAATTGAAATTGCTGCCAGAGTCAAAGAATTGGCCATATCTTCTAAGCCACTTAAGATATTTAAGAGATTGTTACAGTTCTGCACAGGAAACTACAATTTCTTTCTAACGACACCACAATCAATGGATTCTGAAAATGTTTACATTTTTAGCAAAAATTTTTCACAAGGCTATATAGCCCATGGTAGAATTGAAATTGCTGCCAGAGTCAAAGAATTGGCCATATCTTCTAAGCCACTTAAGATATTTAAGAGATTGTTACAGTTCTGCACAGGAAACTACAATCCCTTTCTAACGACACCACAATCAATGGATTCTGAAAATGTTTACATTTTTAGCAAAAATTTTTCACAAGGCTATATAGCCCATGGTAGAATTGAAATTGCTGCCAGAGTCAAAGAATTGGCTATATCTTCTAAACCACTTAAGATATTTAAGAGATTGTTACAGTTCTGCACAGGAAACTACAATCCCTTTCTAACGACACCACAATCAATGGATTCTGAAAATGTTTACATTTTTAGCAAAAATTTTTCACAAGGCTATATAGCCCATGGTAGAATTGAAATTGCAGCCAGAGTCATAGAATTGGCCATATCTTCTAAGCCACTTAAGATATTTAAGAGATTGTTACAGTTCTGCACAGGAAACTACAATCCCTTTCTAACGACACCACAATCAATGGATTCTGAAAAAGTTTACATTTTTAGAAAAAATTTTTCACAAGGCTATATAGCCCATGGTAGAATTGAAATTGCTGCCAGAGTCAAAGAATTGGCTATATCTTCTAAACCACTTAAGATATTTAAGAGATTGTTACAGTTCTGCACAGGAAACTACAATCCCTTTCTAACGACACCATAATCAATGGATTCTGAAAATGTTTACATTTTTAACAAAAATTTTTCACAAGGCTATATAGCCCATGGTAGAATTGAAATTGCTGCCAGAGTCAAAGAATTGGCTATATCTTCTAAACCACTTAAGATATTTAAAAGATTGTTACAGTTCTGCACAGGAAACTACAATCCCTTTCTAACGACACCACAATCAATGGATTCTGAAAATGTTTACATTTTTAACAAAAATTTTTCACAAGGCTATATAGCCCATGGTAGAATTGAAATTGCTGCCAGAGTCAAAGAATTGGCTATATCTTCTAAACCACTTAAGATATTTAAGAGATTGTTACAGTTCTGCACAGGAAACTACAATCCCTTTCTAACGACACCACAATCAATGGATTCTGAAAATGTTTACATTTTTAACAAAAATTTTTCACAAGGCTATATAGCCCATGGTAGAATTGAAATT
Source organism: Sturmia bella (assembly GCA_963662145.1). NCBI lineage: Eukaryota > Metazoa > Arthropoda > Insecta > Diptera > Tachinidae > Sturmia > Sturmia bella. Next base: position 48,669,518 of record OY759172.1, on the reverse strand, counting down.
GCTGCCAGAGTCAAAGAATTGGCCATATCTTCTAAGCCACTTAAGATATTTAAGAGATTGTTTCAGTTCTGCACAGGAAACTACAATCCCTTTCTAACGACACCACAATCAATGGATTCTGAAAATGTTTACATTTTTAGCAAAAATTTTTCACAAGGCTATAGCCTATGGTAGAATTGAAATTGCAGCCAGAGTCAAAGAATTGGCCATATCTTCCAAGCCACTTAAGATATTTAAGAGATTGTTACAGTTCTGCACAGAAAAGTACAATCCCTTTCTAACGACACCACAATCAATGGATTCTGAAAATGTTTACATTTTTAGCAAAAATTTTTCACAAGGCTATATATAGCCCATGGTAGAATTGAAATTGCTGCCAGAGTCAAAGAATTGGCCATATCTTCTAAGCCACTTAAGATATTTAAGAGATTGTTTCAGTTCTGCACAGGAAACTACAATCCCTTTCTAACGACACCACAATCAATGGATTCTGAAAATGTTTACATTTTTAGCAAAAATTTTTCACAAGGCTATAGCCTATGGTAGAATTGAAATTGCAGCCAGAGTCAAAGAATTGGCCATATCTTCCAAGCCACTTAAGATATTTAAGAGATTGTTACAGTTCTGCACAGGAAACTACAATCCCTTTCTAACGACACCACAATCAATGGATTCTGAAAATGTTTACATTTTAAGCAAAAATTTTTCACAAGGCTATAGCCTATGGTAGAATTGAAATTGCAGCCAGAGTCAAAGAATTGGCCATATCTTCTAAGCCACTTAAGATATTTAAGAGATTGTTACAGTTCTGCACAGGAAACTACAATCCCTTTCTAACGACACCACAATCAATGGATTCTGAAAATGTTTACATTTTTAGCAAAAATTTTTCACAAGGCTATATAGCCCATAGTAGAATTGAAATTGCAGCCAGAGTCAAAGAATTCGCCATATCTTCTAAGCCACTTAAGATATTTAAGAGATTGTTACAGTTCTGCACAGGAAACTACAATTTCTTTCTAACGACACCACAATCAATGGATTCTGAAAATGTTTACATTTTTAGCAAAAATTTTTCACAAGGCTATATAGCCCATGGTAGAATTGAAATTGCTGCCAGAGTCAAAGAATTGGCCATATCTTCTAAGCCACTTAAGATATTTAAGAGATTGTTACAGTTCTGCACAGGAAACTACAATCCCTTTCTAACGACACCACAATCAATGGATTCTGAAAATGTTTACATTTTTAGCAAAAATTTTTCACAAGGCTACATAGCCCATGGTAGAATTGAAATTGCTGCCAGAGTCAAAGAATTGGCTATATCTTCTAAACCACTTAAGATATTTAAGAGATTGTTACAGTTCTGCACAGGAAACTACAATCCCTTTCTAACGACACCACAATCAATGGATTCTGAAAATGTTTACATTTTTAGCAAAAATTTTTCACAAGGCTATATAGCCCATGGTAGAATTGAAATTGCTGCCAGAGTCAAAGAATTGGCCATATCTTCTAAGCCACTTAAGATATTTAAGAGATTGTTACAGTTCTGCACAGGAAACTACAATCCCTTTCTAACGACACCACAATCAATGGATTCTGAAAATGTTTACATTTTTAGCAAAAATTTTTCACAAGGCTATATAGCCCATGGTAGAATTGAAATTGCTGCCAGAGTCAAAGAATTGGCCATATCTTCTAAGCCACTTAAGATATTTAAGAGATTGTTACAGTTCTGCACAGGAAACTACAATCCCTTTCTAACGACACCACAATCAATGGATTCTGAAAATGTTTACATTTTTAGCAAAAATTTTTCACAAGGCTATATAGCCCATGGTAGAATTGAAATTGCAGCCAGAGTCATAGAATTGGCCATATCTTCTAAGCCACTTAAGATATTTAAGAGATTGTTACAGTTCTGCACAGGAAACTACAATCCCTTTCTAACGACACCACAATCAATGGATTCTGAAAAAGTTTACATTTTTAGAAAAAATTTTTTACAAGGCTATATAGCCCATGGTAGAATTGAAATTGCTGCCAGAGTCAAAGAATTGGCTCTATCTTCTAAACCACTTAAGATATTTAAGAGATTGTTACAGTTCTGCACAGGAAACTACAATCCCTTTCTAACGACACCACAATCAATGGATTCTGAAAATGTTTACATTTTTAGCAAAAATTTTTCACAAGGCTATAGCCCATGGTAGAATTGAAATTGCAGCCAGAGTCAAAGAATTGGCCATATCTTCTAAGCCACTTAAGATATTTAACAGATTGTTACAGTTCTGCACAGGAAACTACAATCCCTTTCTAACGACACCACAATCAATGGATTCTGAAAATGTTTACATTTTTAGCAAAAATTTTTCACAAGGCTATATAGCCCATAGTAGAATTGAAATTGCAGCCAGAGTCAAAGAATTGGCCATATCTGCTAAGCCACTTAAGATATTTAAGAGATTGTTACAGTTCTGCACAGGAAACTACAATTTCTTTCTAACGACACCACAATCAATGGATTCTGAAAATGTTTACATTTTTAGCAAAAATTTTTCACAAGGCTATAGCCCATGGTAGAATTGAAATTGCTGCCAGATTCAAAGAATTGGCTATATCTTCTAAACCACTTAAGATATTTAAGAGATTGTTACAGTTCTGCACAGGAAACTACAATCCCTTTCTAACGACACCACAATCAATGGATTCTGAAAATGTTTACATTTTTAGCAAAAATTTTTCACAAGGCTATATATAGCCCATGGTAGAATTGAAATTGCTGCCAGAGTCAAAGAATTGGCCATATCTTCTAAGCCACTTAAGATATTTAAGAGATTGTTACAGTTCTGCACAGGAAACTACAATTTCTTTCTAACGACACCACAATCAATGGATTCTGAAAATGTTTACATTTTTAGCAAAAATTTTTCACAAGGCTATATATAGCCCATGGTAGAATTGAAATTGCTGCCAGAGTCAAAGAATTGGCCATATCTTCTAAGCCACTTAAGATATTTAAGAGATTGTTACAGTTCTGCACAGGAAACTACAATTTCTTTCTAACGACACCACAATCAATGGATTCTGAAAATGTTTACATTTTTAGCAAAAATTTTTCACAAGGCTATATAGCCCATAGTAGAATTGAAATTGCAGCCAGAGTCAAAGAATTGGCCATATCTGCTAAGCCACTTAAGATATTTAAGAGATTGTTACAGTTCTGCACAGGAAACTATAATTTCTTTCTAACGACACCACAATCAATGGATTCTGAAAATGTTTACATTTTTAGCAAAAATTTTTCACAAGGCTATAGCCCATGGTAGAATTGAAATTGCTGCCAGATTCAAAGAATTGGCTATATCTTCTAAACCACTTAAGATATTTAAGAGATTGTTACAGTTCTGCACAGGAAACTACAATCCCTTTCTAACGACACCACAATCAATGGATTCTGAAAATGTTTACATTTTTAGCAAAAATTTTTCACAAGGCTATATATAGCCCATGGTAGAATTGAAATTGCTGCCAGAGTCAAAGAATTGGCCATATCTTCTAAGCCACTTAAGATATTTAAGAGATTGTTACAGTTCTGCACAGGAAACTACAATTTCTTTCTAACGACACCACAATCAATGGATTCTGAAAATGTTTACATTTTTAGCAAAAATTTTTCACAAGGCTATATATAGCCCATGGTAGAATTGAAATTGCTGCCAGAGTCAAAGAATTGGCCATATCTTCTAAGCCACTTAAGATATTTAAGAGATTGTTACAGTTCTGCACAGGAAACTACAATTTCTTTCTAACGACACCACAATCAATGGATTCTGAAAATGTTTACATTTTTAGCAAAAATTTTTCACAAGGCTATATAGCCCATAGTAGAATTGAAATTGCAGCCAGAGTCAAAGAATTGGCCATATCTGCTAAGCCACTTAAGATATTTAAGAGATTGTTACAGTTCTGCACAGGAAACTACAATCCCTTTCTAACGACACCACAATCAATGGATTCTGAAAATGTTTACATTTTTAGCAAAAATTTTTCACAAGGCTATATATAGCCCATGGTAGAATTGAAATTGCTGCCAGAGTCAAAGAATTGGCCATATCTTCTAAGCCACTTAAGATATTTAAGAGATTGTTACAGTTCTGCACAGGAAACTACAATTTCTTTCTAACGACACCACAATCAATGGATTCTGAAAATGTTTACATTTTTAGCAAAAATTTTTCACAAGGCTATAGCCCATGGTAGAATTGAAATTGCAGCCAGAGTCAAAGAATTGGCCATATCTTCTAAGCCACTTAAGATATTTAACAGATTGTTACAGTTCTGCACAGGAAACTACAATCCCTTTCTAACGACACCACAATCAATGGATTCTGAAAATGTTTACATTTTTAGCAAAAATTTTTCACAAGGCTATATATAGCCCATGGTAGAATTGAAATTGCTGCCAGAGTCAAAGAATTGGCCATATCTTCTAAGCCACTTAAGATATTTAAGAGATTGTTTCAGTTCTGCACAGGAAACTACAATCCCTTTCTAACGACACCACAATCAATGGATTCTGAAAATGTTTACATTTTTAGAAAAAATTTTTCACAAGGCTATATAGCCCATAGTAGAATTGAAATTGCAGCCAGAGTCAAAGAATTGGCCATATCTGCTAAGCCACTTAAGATATTTAAGAGATTGTTACAGTTCTGCACAGGAAACTACAATCCCTTTCTAACGACACCACAATCAATGGATTCTGAAAATGTTTACATTTTTAGCAAAAATTTTTCACAAGGCTATATATAGCCCATGGTAGAATTGAAATTGCTGCTAGAGTCAAAGAATTGGCCATATCTTCTAAGCCACTTAAGATATTTAAGAGATTGTTACAGTTCTGCACAGGAAACTACAATTTCTTTCTAACGACACCACAATCAATGGATTCTGAAAATGTTTACATTTTTAGCAAAAATTTTTCACAAGGCTATAGCCCATGGTAGAATTGAAATTGCTGCCAGATTCAAAGAATTGGCTATATCTTCTAAACCACTTAAGATATTTAAGAGATTGTTACAGTTCTGCACAGGAAACTACAATCCCTTTCTAACGACACCACAATCAATGGATTCTGAAAATGTTTACATTTTTAGCAAAAATTTTTCACAAGGCTATATATAGCCCATGGTAGAATTGAAATTGCTGCCAGAGTCAAAGAATTGGCCATATCTTCTAAGCCACTTAAGATATTTAAGAGATTGTTACAGTTCTGCACAGGAAACTACAATTTCTTTCTAACGACACCACAATCAATGGATTCTGAAAATGTTTACATTTTTAGCAAAAATTTTTCACAAGGCTATAGCCCATGGTAGAATTGAAATTGCTGCCAGATTCAAAGAATTGGCTATATCTTCTAAACCACTTAAGATATTTAAGAGATTGTTACAGTTCTGCACAGGAAACTACAATCCCTTTCTAACGACACCACAATCAATGGATTCTGAAAATGTTTACATTTTTAGCAAAAATTTTTCACAAGGCTATATATAGCCCATGGTAGAATTGAAATTGCTGCCAGAGTCAAAGAATTGGCCATATCTTCTAAGCCACTTAAGATATTTAAGAGATTGTTTCAGTTCTGCACAGGAAACTACAATCCCTTTCTAACGACACCACAATCAATGGATTCTGAAAAAGTTTACATTTTTAGAAAAAATTTTTCACAAGGCTATATAGCCCATGGTAGAATTGAAATTGCTGCCAGAGTCAAAGAATTGGCTCTATCTTCTAAACCACTTAAGATATTTAAGAGATTGTTACAGTTCTGCACAGGAAACTACAATCCCTTTCTAACGACACCACAATCAATGGATTCTGAAAATGTTTACATTTTTAGCAAAAATTTTTCACAAGGCTATAGCCCATGGTAGAATTGAAATTGCAGCCAGAGTCAAAGAATTGGCCATATCTTCTAAGCCACTTAAGATATTTAACAGATTGTTACAGTTCTGCACAGGAAACTACAATCCCTTTCTAACGACACCACAATCAATGGATTCTGAAAATGTTTACATTTTTAGCAAAAATTTTTCACAAGGCTATATAGCCCATAGTAGAATTGAAATTGCAGCCAGAGTCAAAGAATTGGCCATATCTGCTAAGCCACTTAAGATATTTAAGAGATTGTTACAGTTCTGCACAGGAAACTACAATTTCTTTCTAACGACACCACAATCAATGGATTCTGAAAATGTTTACATTTTTAGCAAAAATTTTTCACAAGGCTATAGCCCATGGTAGAATTGAAATTGCTGCCAGATTCAAAGAATTGGCTATATCTTCTAAACCACTTAAGATATTTAAGAGATTGTTACAGTTCTGCACAGGAAACTACAATCCCTTTCTAACGACACCACAATCAATGGATTCTGAAAATGTTTACATTTTTAGCAAAAATTTTTCACAAGGCTATATATAGCCCATGGTAGAATTGAAATTGCTGCCAGAGTCAAAGAATTGGCCATATCTTCTAAGCCACTTAAGATATTTAAGAGATTGTTACAGTTCTGCACAGGAAACTACAATTTCTTTCTAACGACACCACAATCAATGGATTCTGAAAATGTTTACATTTTTAGCAAAAATTTTTCACAAGGCTATATATAGCCCATGGTAGAATTGAAATTGCTGCCAGATTCAAAGAATTGGCTATATCTTCTAAACCACTTAAGATATTTAAGAGATTGTTACAGTTCTGCACAGGAAACTACAATCCCTTTCTAACGACACCACAATCAATGGATTCTGAAAATGTTTACATTTTTAGCAAAAATTTTTCACAAGGCTATATAGCCCATAGTAGAATTGAAATTGCAGCCAGAGTCAAAGAATTGGCCATATCTGCTAAGCCACTTAAGATATTTAAGAGATTGTTACAGTTCTGCACAGGAAACTACAATTTCTTTCTAACGACACCACAATCAATGGATTCTGAAAATGTTTACATTTTTAGCAAAAATTTTTCACAAGGCTATAGCCCATGGTAGAATTGAAATTGCTGCCAGATTCAAAGAATTGGCTATATCTTCTAAACCACTTAAGATATTTAAGAGATTGTTACAGTTCTGCACAGGAAACTACAATCCCTTTCTAACGACACCACAATCAATGGATTCTGAAAATGTTTACATTTTTAGCAAAAATTTTTCACAAGGCTATATATAGCCCATGGTAGAATTGAAATTGCTGCCAGAGTCAAAGAATTGGCCATATCTTCTAAGCCACTTAAGATATTTAAGAGATTGTTTCAGTTCTGCACAGGAAACTACAATCCCTTTCTAACGACACCACAATCAATGGATTCTGAAAATGTTTACATTTTTAGCAAAAATTTTTCACAAGGCTATAGCCTATGGTAGAATTGAAATTGCAGCCAGAGTCAAAGAATTGGCCATATCTTCCAAGCCACTTAAGATATTTAAGAGATTGTTACAGTTCTGCACAGGAAACTACAATCCCTTTCTAACGACACCACAATCAATGGATTCTGAAAATGTTTACATTTTTAGCAAAAATTTTTCACAAGGCTATAGCCCATCGCAGAATTGAAATTGCTGTCAGATTCAAAGAATTGCCCATTTTCTAAAGTACTTAAGATATTTAAGAGGTTGTTTCAATTCTGTATATTCTGTAAATTACAATCATTTTCCAACGGCCCTACATTGAAGTGCTTTTGCGCAAAAAAATTAAAATTTTAACCCTGTACAAAACACTGCGAAAAAGTTTACTGATTTTTAAGCAAAAAAACAAATAAATTGTTTTTATTTACAATTCACAATAAATTAATTTAAATTTATTGTTGTTTTTTTTTTTTTGTTTAGCAAAACGATCACATCCTCTAGTTTCTCTGCGCCTGTCCACTAATGAATTCTCTGTATCATAATTTGTGTTTGCTTTTGCTTTGTAAAATTATCATAGACTTCTAATGAGTTAATTTAATGGCATTTTTTTTTCTTTACTTTCATTTCAAGTGCGAAATGTTTAGAAACAATAGTATTCAGTACATTATATTCTGATGTTTCACATCTTAGTTGCTATTCAGAGCAGACTGATGATGCATATGTATGTACATACATATATTCTTACACACATACTTTTGAAAACATGTATTTGTTTCTATTTTATTTTTTATTTCAAATGGTTTTCAGTTGAGCTGATGGGAAATCATTTGATAATGAATTAATCAGTTAGTTTTGTTCCTCTTGAAACGATTGTTTTATACAAGAACGTGTGTCTACTCAACGGTGGGTGCGATAAACTTTGTTTCTTTAAAAAGTCGATGTTAATTGTGTTAATAATCATAATAATATTTTGTTTTACTTGTGTATTTTTCAAGTCGTTACAAATTGTTTATGAAAGAAACAACTACGAAAAACTGTTGCACGTTTTTAGTATGAAATCATTCCAAATAACAATATAATAATTTAAATTAAAGAAAATTGTAAGTATTTTTGCAAACTGGGAATAGTTTTGTCCACTAAAAGATACAACATTAAATTTGAAATGCAACACAACATTCAACTCACAATAGGTCGTTTCGAAAATGCACTGGTTCATATGCTCATTTGTTTTTCGTACTTTAAATTGTTCAATTAAATTGTTTGAATTTGTTAAACTCTACAACACTTGGAAGTAAATCGGCTTAATGAAATTGGGATCAAAATTCTCAGCTTCCAATTTAGTTAATAGAACTTACACTAGTCTTGTTAACTTTTTCAGTAAAACTATATCACATCAATATTAATTTATATATATATTTTTATACTGGGACCAGTATTCAGGGGATGACCCATATTTATGCATTGCATTATGCTAGAACTAGGAAAATGGGAAAGAGGAATTGGTGGGTGAAAAAATAAAATGGGGAGTATTTCTGGACGTTTAGGCCAAAAAAAAAAAAAAAAAAAATAATAATAAATAATTATAATATAAAAACAGAACATTTATTTTTTGCAAAGCGAAACATTTCAGGGATGACTGTTGCTAATTTGTCAGTTTAGTGTCCAATATAACCTTCGAGTGTCCAATATACCTTCGACATCATCCAGTCAACAACATTTAACGAAAACTCTTCCTTATTGTAAAACATTGCCTATACAGAACAAAAAGACGACACAATAGCTCTGTTTCTTTACTCTACTTTGGAATCCCGTGGGATACCAATTTTCACGCAAAACGTTACCGTACTTTAAAATTGGGCAAATGAGAGTATTTGTGCTTATGCTTCTTCTTCTTGCACGAAGCAGCCAGTACTTTTTCTTCGGGCTAGTTTGGGCATGATACAACTAACAAGGTAGCCTCGTCAGCTGAACCGGTTACCTTGTTAGTTGTATCATGAGTTTGGGCAAGTAGTTCAACTGTCAGCTGTTTCAAAGAATAAAAGCATGTTTCCATTACGAGTTGAATCACCCGCTTCGCTCTCTTTATAAGATTTACGAAGCATGCTGTTTACATGACTTACCTATGTGCTTCGATTTGAGAGTTATTTTTAATAAAGAAACAAAACATTTTCATTATTTCCAAAAATATTTATGTCTCATAAATTGTTCACAACAACATATGTACATTTTAATGTACATATGTACCTATAGATAACACAACTTACTATTTTCCAAGCTAATCGTTCCGAAGTTATTGATAATTTAAGAACGTTAAGCATTTGCAGCTGCTCTAAAAGCTGGGAAGGTTTCTTGTTCAGCTTCATATGTAGGTTGGAGCATGCGCTTGAATACTCCATAAAATGTAGCTTGGAAGAAATTCTTCGGGTCATAATGGCATTCTTCACAAAATTTTGCTTATTGTTCATTGTTATTTTCACTTTTTTCTATTTTATTGCTATTAAAAAACTAACTTTCACTTTTCGCGGGATATTTTTGTTTTTCTTTCTTTTGTTTACAATAGATGATTTTGACAGTTAGTACAGATAAATTTGCGATTAAAATTAGAGAAGACAGACATTTTGCATGCTTCGCAAGTAGCTTCAACATGAAGCAACTTCATTCGCTCTCAAAATTTTGTATGTCGAAGCACGTTGCTTCGCTACTGATTGGGGTGTTAAGCACAAATAGAGAGCGAAGCATATGTCGTGGAAACATGCTTTAAACAATAACATGGAAGAAATAAATGTTTTGCGGAAACTAAAAGAAAAATTGGAAATTAGTGTGAAAAAATATTTTAAAGCATTCCCAAAAAAATTTTTGATTGTTATAGGTTTATATTTACGAATTCATTTATGTATATGAATTTGAGTTCTGTTGTGCTCCTAAAAAGTTTTATGCATTTCATTCCTTTTAATTGTTTGGAGAAAACTTTTTTAACACAAATTAAATAAAATACATAAATATTTTTTTTTATAAATTGAGCTGTCAGAACCCTGACGTTTTCTTTTGTGGTAAAATATTTATTTTTATTCGTTCCCGTACTTTTGTGCATTTTTGTCTCTTATGGAGAGAAATTATGGTTTACTCTCATTTTACCGAACTTTGCCCAAAAAGTAAAGAAGCAGAGCTTATAACCACGATAAGACCTATTACGAATATATATGTAACTACAATGGCAAAAATCATCGTTTGTTGCTCATCTACAGTTTTAGCAATTAGAGCATGATTTTTTTTATTACCAGGCGTGAGTATCTTTTTAAAAATTAATTATGGCAGCTGATTTTATAGTAAATTGCCTGGCGACAGTATAGGCTTGTTGTAGGCTACAAGGATTTAGCCAAGAATAGGAAGTCCGTGTCACTCAAAAAGTTCCTTAATTTCCCCCAGCATATTTTCCGCAACTGGGTTATGTCATCGGCACAATATTTGTTTGAAGGCATATCACTGGCGTAAATAGTGCTCTCATTTCTGATACTCCTCCCCATATGCAATAGATCTGGAGTTGTCTTTGTTCAGTATTTCTTGATTTCTTTAAACGTTTACATAGCGGTGGTTTTTTAAATACCTTTTTTCCAATTTGCTCAAGGGGAATCCTTTCTAAAGAGGGTTCATTTAAAATATTGTAAAAATGATTGAGAATATGTTGAATATAGAAAATTATCTATTTAGCACCAGTGAGTGCCTTTTGTTCCGCTCCACTGCTCTACAAAAACTACATGTATACAATTAACATGTATACAGTCAAAAAAAATATTCTTTAGCCTCCATAACGACTTCAGTTATGCTCAGAGAGATGGGAAGGTGATCAGAATTTAGTTAGAAAGGATGGGTATGACTATTGGTAAGCGAAAGCGATTTGAAGTTGAAGGAATTTTACATACATTGTCTTGAGAGTATATAATAAGTTGACAATAGTTGGTGGTTTTACATGTCCTGTCCTGCGCTTTTAGTTTCAGCACAATTTTGGTTATGGTGATGAGCGTCAAAATCTCCGTATCTATCTATTAAGTAACAGTTGCTTGTGGCTGGTTAGGAAATGTAAAAGTATTGCAAAACGATAAAATTATTTTCTGTGTTAAAGGTTTCTTTCAACATTTGTCTGAGTGTCATTGTGCTCATAGGAATAATAGTTTCAGACATTCTTTTAAGATGTTTTCAAGTCTACTGACGAGTTGAGTAGCATCAATAAAATGTTGATGGCATATAAATGGTGGAAAAGGACATAGAAAAGACCTTATATAGGCCATTTATAATATATTATAGAACCATCGTTTCATTTTTCATTTCAGATAATGGCAGATACTCCCACAATAATCGATCTTGACAAGGTAGTGGAGCCCCATTTAGAAGGCGGTAAGCTGTTGACATATACCAGCCGATATTTGACAAAACCCGGCGATAACTATGGCAGCGTACTTTTGGCGGTGGATGCTAAAATTTTGTGTGAAAATGGTACTATCCAGGAGTTGCCATTAGTAGCGAAACTACCACCCATAACCAATGAACTACTTTGGCAGATGTTTCAGCCGGAGCGTACCTGTTTAACAGAAAATGCCGTGTATCTTTATTTAAGTCCTGCAATAAAGCAGCTGCAGCTTGAGGCAGGTATCAAGGAATCGAATCTTTTTGATGGCTTAGCAAAATATTATGGCTCCAGAATCTCACTGGATGCTCGAGCCACCAAGGTGGACAATAATGCGGTATTGCTACAGGAAAATTTGCAGACTCAAGGTTATCGTGCTGGCAATCGTCATAAAATGTTTGACTTGCAACATGCCAGATTGATTATGCTGCAAGTGGCCCAGTTTCATGCATTAGCTATCGCTTTACGTTTGCAAAAACCTGAAGAATTCAATAAAAATGTGCGACCGCATTTTGGCAGATTTAATGCCAACAACGGCATGAGCGAAGAAGCCCAATTGCAATTTGAAAACCAATTAATAGAGGATGTGTCTGTCGCCACACATAATGACCCAGTAATTCTAAACAGAGTTAAAGAGCTGATTGAAGATTACAACACGCTCTTGAATTCGCCAGATAAGGGGGATGATCTATTTTCAACTATTGTCCATTTCGACATGTGGATTAATAATTTTATGATAAAATACGGTAGTAATTATGAGCGAAAAGCATTTTGATTATAACTATTAATAGCATATTGGATATGTTTTAATTTCAGATAAACATAATGCGCCCTGCCAAGTAAAATTAATCGATTTCCAAATGGCCGAATATGAAAGTCTGGCTTACGATGTGGTTTTCTTTATGTTTTCAAGTCTGGCAGCGGTGGTTTTGGAACTTCACACCGAAGAGCTTTTGCAGCATTACTACAAATCTTTCATTGAATGCTTGAATTCTGTTGGTGTGGCTTCCCAGGGTTACACCTATGCAGGGTAATTTCTTTCTTACATTACCGCTTTCGTTATCGAATTAACTATCGTACGGTAATAAAATTCAATACCAGTAAGTTTTCTTATGATGCTTTCATTCGCCTTCGTTTCAAGCTTTCATGTTGATTGTAAGAAATTTTCTTGAACCTGTAAGAGATTACATTTTGCTTTAGTTGCGTCGATAACGTAAGTGGTAATTAGACTCCAGGCCTTGCCCTAACTTTTCTTTTATTTTAGTTTTAAACAAGAAATTCATAAATGTGCCCCGGTCGCCATTTGCTTGTGTCTTTTCATGACACGTATTATTTTGGCCGATGACAGCATTATGCCTGAAAACTTTAAGGACATGAATATGCATGTTTTGTCGAAAAATGGCAATGAGCTGGTGACACAACGAACTGCTGATGTCATTCGTCTAGCTCAAAGTTTTAACTTTTTCTTTCCTCACTAATATTAAAATGTATTAAAATCCAGCCAAGAGTTACTAAAGTACTCCAACATGTATCACATTTTGTAGTATAATTCGAAAATGTATAAAGCATATTTTTAAGTCTTAATAAAAACTTTTTTAAACCTCCTATTAGGTACTATTTTGCTTACACTCACTTAATTCATTACTTTTTAGGGTTCCGTACTCATCAGAGTGAAACGGAACCCTATTACCGAGACAAGTACGTCCGTCCGTCCGTCACAGCGTCCATTCTCCGAAACGGTAAGAGCTAAAATTTTCACAGGATGTTATTGTACCTTGCCGCTACAACAACAAATACTAAAAACAACAACAAGTCGAAAACTACCAGGTGTCCCCATACAACGAAAAGATGCAATTAGCTATAACTCTCTAACCGTAAAAGAGAGAAAGCTGAAATTTGCATAGTGTATGTATTTATAGATGCTCTACAACAACAAATGCTAAAGACAACAACAAGTTGAAAACTACCAGGTGTCCCTGTACAACGTAAAGTAACAATTAGCCGTAGCTGCTAAACTGTAAAATACAGAGAGCTGAAATTCGCACAGTATATGTATTTACATCTTCGCTACAACAACAAATGCTAAAAACAATAACATGTCGAAAACTACCAGGTGTCCCTATACAACGTAAAAAAACATTAGCCGTAACTTTCAAACTGTAAGAGACAGAGAGATGAAATATGCACAATATATTTGCTCGCATATGGCCTACAATAACAAATGCTAAAAACAACAACAAGTGGAAAACTACCAGGTGTCCCTATACAACGTAAAGTAACAACTAGCCGTTACTCTCGAACCGTGAGAGACAGAGGGATGAAATTTGCACAATATGTGTATTCACATATGCTCCACAACAACACTTGCGAATTACAACAACAACAACAAGTCGAAAATTACTAGGTGTCCCCATACAACATAAAGTAGCTGTAAAAACAGAGAGATGAAATTTTTACAATATATGCATTCACATATGCCATTCCATACATACATTACACATATGTATGTACATACGTACGGAACCCTAAGTGTGCGAGCCAGCCTCGTACTTGACTTAATTTATTTTTAAGTACGTAGACAATTTCACAAACATTATGCTAAAAATAATAAAGTTGCTTTCTTATTCGCTTCCTTAGAGTGATATATAATTATGTAGTTTTATTTTTTTTTACTGAAAAATAATATAAGCCTTTTAAGGTTTCCTAGAGTTTCTGAAGATTGTGAAGAACAAACCATTTCCTTTCAATGATATTCAATGATATTGTAACATTCAGAGCATTTTCTTCAGAATCAAAAGTGATTCATTAAGGCAGTTGACCTTTTTTTCAATTTTTTTGCTGGTGACATTAACTGGCATATAGTTCTAGAGCTGCTGGGTAATGTCTCCCTTCCTAAAGAAAAACATGTGTGGCATATGCCATGTAGTGCCAGTAGGCTTACAGTATTCCTAGCAAACTTTTTTCTCCCACGTCTTTGAACTCAGAGGCTCATGTTTCAAAGACGGGTGCTGCTGAGAAAGTGTGGCGGCTTCGAAACAACTAGTTGTCCACCCTGCTAAATGTCTTTGATGTCTTCTTTGTCTAATTTAATTAATATCAATCACAAGGATAGTATAGAAAGAAATTGAGCCTGATAAAGAAAAGAAAAACCCTATTGAAAGTTGCTCTTATCTCTGCAAATGGGGCCAATGTCAAATATGATTTTGTATTTGTGAATCAAACAGCTGTAGAAAATAAATATAAAAGCCAGGGACAATGCGTAATACTCATGTCTATGATGACGTGTAGAATTTTTCGACCAAAATCATAGTGTACGATGAGCCTCATTTCCATCTCGTGAACAAGTAAAACTAATGCTTCTGGGGCATCGAAAATTCACGAGTGATGACCGACGAGACATTATATTCGTTCAAAATGCTTGCTTGGTGAGCGCTGTTCACGCTGGAGGAGTCACCGGGCCATTTTTTTTCTCGAGAAAGCCGCTGGTCAAACGACAACTCGCCATAGGGCCATGTTAACCGAGTTTTTTCTGCCGCAATTGAACGAACTAGGTCTGGAGGATATGTGGTTCCAACAGCACGGAGCAACGGCACACAGTGCGCGAGTTATTCGGAAAGCCAAATATCAGCAGATGACTTTTTTAGCCCACCTGTTTGTTATTAAAAATTTGAATTTTATAGTTTTATCCAGTCCAGATTGGACTACATCCGCGCCAGCCATGGCGGTCATATGCCATAAATCATATATAAAATTTAATGCCACAACATAATCTTTCGGATAAATAAAATTCTTGACAATCGAATAATCCCTCGTTGTTTTATTGCAACTTAAAGTGCTATACATCGAAAAAAATGAAATGCGGTCGGGGGACCCCCGTTAGGAACGAAGTTCCTTACATTTTTGTTTTTCATCTTTGAATGTAATACAAGGTGAAATTGTATGTTTTATTTTGTGTTGTTTTTGAAATTTTGAAATTTTATGTTTCTTTAAATTTTTGGAACGTGTTCCAACTAATTATTATTTATTGGTAGGTGCCTCCGCTGCTGTCAGCGGAGACACCGCCCATCATACACAATTGCTTGTCGACAGTACGTACACCAATACATATAAACAGCTCACACGCTTTCGTGACGATTTCTACTAATTTCCACTACCAGCAAGCCGCGTTAAGGAACTTCGTTCCAAAAAAAAAAAAACACCCTTTGCATATGTATATTGGAGCGGGACGATGTGTAGGGGCAAACGTTTGTCGATATTGTACCATAGAGTTTTCGGTAGGCATGTTATAGTTATACTACCAAACATCAAAGAAATTATTTTCGAGGCTTTTGATTTTTAACTGTTTTTTGTATTTTTGCATGGGGCTGTGTGAAGGCTTTAAAATTAAGGTGTATCTTGAAAATCTGTTCTTACACTTTTTGCTTCTATCCTAGAAAGAAAAAGATATGTATGTTAAAGGTATTGGTTGCAGCTTTCTAATTATATAATTGATGTGTTTGCTGTAAACAAAAGCAAAATTTGTTTTCATTTACCACAATTCAAAATGCCGAAACGAATACCTTTACTATTGTGTGCGAGTTATAGAATTTTATTTCAATTTCAGCATTTTTTATAATTTTTACACGATTTATTCTAGTTTATATTAGTAAGGCAATATTGTGTTAAACATTTGAATCCAATATTTATACAGGCTGTGACAATCAAGCAAATTCCTTTTGCACTCTTGAGATCGTAAATAAGAAATAAGCTTTTAATGCAAACAATTTATGGTCGTTTAATTTTTTTTTTTTTTTTATAGTAGTTATATAATAATAAGAAACTATTTTTATTATATATTTTACATAAAAAAAAAAACATTTTCGGTTAAATAAATCTTTAATAAATTTTTTATATAACAATTTTCTTAAAATGTGTGATATTTTTGTGATGCAAGAATAGATTGAATAGATTGTTCGGTAATATTTCTGAAATTAATAAAAAATAAATTCCAAATTTTTGTGGAATTTATTTTCTTAATAAGAACAAAGAACTATAAATCGTTTCTATTTAACTAAATTAAAGGTGTCCATATAAATTCTATTAAAAAAACTATTTTTATAATAAGTATGTAGTTTCAGCAAATTACTTATAACTTTTTATGATATAATTGCTTAGTAAATATATTTTAAAATATATAGAAAGAAGAAATGGTGATGTCATTAATATATTTTAACATAATATCACATTCTTATTATATATAAATACATGTGAGGGGTTTTGTATAAATTCCTTTAGCTAAATTTAATTTAAACAATGAAATTATTTAATTACAAAAAAATTTTATTTATAAAGATACACATATTTATTTTTTTACAAACTTTGATATATTAATAAATTTAAGCTTTCAATCAACTAAAACTCTTCTGAGTTGTAAGAAAATTTGTTTTAAACGTAAGGGGTTATTTTATACTCTAAATGTATGTGTGAATGATGTTAAGAACACAACCGCGGCGAGCAACAAGTTTTCTTTAGCCAGTATTCACAGTCAAAAATAAAGTACACTGTGTATAGGAGAAATTCTCAAATGAATCCGAAATAGTTACATTTCTATTTTCTACGCAAGCGAACGAAGCGCAATTGGACAGTGCGGCCATATTAGAATCTTATATTCAGTTATTTTATTAAGTAAGATCCTTGTTATTGTGAAAATAAACAGAACTAATTTATTTATTTAAATATTTTTTAAACCGTTTTTTTTTCTACAACATGTGCAGCAGTCATGTTTTGGAAACAAACAGAAACTGCCGAAGAGGTTTGTGTTCTAAATATCTTTAAATAAATGCCTAATGTTTTTTTTTACAAAAGAAAACAATATCAGATATTATTAAAATTATAGTTTATAAAATTGTTGTTAAGGTATACAAATATCAAAAATAGAATGCTTTCATTTATACAAAAAGCGCTGAAGGCCAGCAAACTAAACTGGCTCCAGTTGTACTTAACTTTATCGAGCATTGCAAGTTGAGACGAAAATAATTTAGAATAAAGAACTTAAAAAACAAATTCTGAGGAGAGTTAAAATTATGGAATGCGTCTCAACAAATTGAAATAAAAACTCTAAATTTAAAAATGAAATAACAAACAACCATATGATAATGAAAATTTGATGGGAACCAGACCCCCAAAAATATGCAATGATAAAAAATTGACATCAACAAATATCGAGGGAGCTGAAGCAGTGTAGTCGCCAACGGGCAGCAGGAAAATCGTGGGAACTACTTATCGGTATGAGGAATAATTTTAGTGTATAAGATTCAACAAAACAAAGAATAAGTGAGAAAGATAATTTATAGATCCAGAAAAGGTTGAGTGTATTATTTTTGTCTGGCTTGGTATCACTGCCGAACTCTTTGTCATTTCAAGCCGGTCGTTATTGCGGCATTCATGCCTCGACCAAATCATAAACAATAATTAATCCTCCAGGATTTAATTAAATATTTATCAAATTAATGATATCAGCTATTCCCAGCTAGCAATTAGAAGCCACAGGGATAACGAAACTCTATCATTAATGGTGTTATTTATATTGCCATTGGAGGGTGCAGGGTTAACCACAACAGTAAAAAAGCCGCTGCTGTACTGTAATAGCAAACAAGCGTCCAATCTAAATTAGCGCTTCAAGCTAATTTTTGTAGTCTAAACCACCCATTTCTATACAAAATTACGCTTGACTTTGGGTACTTAATTATAAAATTTGCTCTCTATTTTATTTCTGCTTCTGGCTCCAAAACCTCATGCTTGAAGACTAAATTTTCCATACAATGCAGAGGCTGCAGAAATGAAAAGGAAGAAGAGAGTGTCGGAAACTTCCTCTGTCGATGTCTGGCTCTCTCTCTCTCTCTCTCTCTCTCTCTCTCTCTGGCAAGAGAACAAAATACTTGGGCAGACCAGCACTACATGAGATGGCGGATGTGTTGGAGTGCGACTTGGACAAGGTGCAGTCTTTCATCCATTCATCTGGCTCGTTTAAAGCAGAACTAGTAGATCCTACAGCCTTTTTGGGTAGCACAATGGGACCTTTCTAGGACCCCAGTGGGCCGGCAGCGCATAAAACAAAACGTAACATAAGTAATTGACCCAGGGGTTCGGTTTCAGCCTATTTGGAGTTGAATAAAGAAAAAATTAAATTTTAACTTTAAAGCCGAACCTTATGACGACTGTTCTTTTATCGGGCTTTAGTTTGATTTTTGATTTCACAGAGCTGAAAAAGATGCATGCTCTTAGGGTAGTACAATGGGACCTTTCTTGGACCCAAGTGGTCGGTCTAATGACCAACAGCCCGCGAAACATAACTTTCGAAATGTTTTTCCAATAAATAATAATTTTTTTTTCCTGTACATGTTTAATTTGATTAGGTTCCAAATACAAGTTTTGTTTGCTCTTACAAAAATTTATTATTTCGTATTTGTACATCCAAGTGTATGATGTATTTGATTTAAATTTTCTTCTGAAACAAAATTTGTTAAAATCATTTTTTTCAGTACAAACTCTGTTCACGCTATAGCCTGCACTAAAAATAAATAGCGTTTTTTTTATTTGTTTTTGAATTTTTACGCGAGAAAATCGTAGTGCTAGATAAAATTCGTCATTTGCCTGGGTTGTGTTCTCAGCGTAAGGCAGTACTTTGGCAGAAATACGGTATTGTTAAGAACTATTAATGTTATGGGTTTAGACTTTTTGTGGCAAACGTAATGTTAATAACTTTTAATAGTTATTTTTTTGTTCTGGTAAAAATGTCTGTGCTAATGTTTATTATTATCAAAACAAGTTATATACATTAGGCCAGCTGGATTTGTATGGACAACAATTTGTTGACATGGCGCCACCGGTTTTTCGATAGCTTTTGTCGTGCGGAAAAAGGTCCACTACGACATATCAGAAATATAATTTTCGGGGGTGGGATTTACAATTTTTTTCTCTGTATACTTGTATGGAAGCGCTCTAAGAAGGCGTGGTATGGAGTCGACGTATTGGGGGAAAAAAAAAATATTGGGAAGAAAAAAACATTGAAAGTTGGTCAAACATTTGACTTTTCTACGGGTACTCTGTGGCAAATTTATGCGATGGGTGGGAAAATTTCATTTTCGAAGCGCTCAAATACTAATCAGTCTAAAGGTACCTGTAGAAAAGGCAAATTTACTACTCATGCTTAATATTTTTTTTCTCCAACAAAACATATTTTTCGAGCACATCGTGCACATACTATGTCTTCTTAGGGAGGCTTCTATTCGAAAATACAAAAAATGAAAAAGAAGTAAAATCGGGCGTTCCGTTTTATTTCCATAGGTCGTAGTATAACTTTTTTGTTTATGTCAAAAGCTAATAAAAAATATCGACCTAACCTAATGTACATATTAGGAACGAAAAATGAGATAAGAAACCATGGTACACCAATTTGGAATTTTTATAGTTCTATGTATGTAACTGTTATAGATCCTTTTAGACTTTATGTATTGTGCAGTGACTTTTCAAACTGACACATACAAACGGTGTATAGTTATTTTTTCACAGTTTGTGTTTTATTTTCACCCAACAATACCTACAAAAATGTTTGCATGGAAATAAACAATTCACCTTTCATTGCATTCGAATTAATTAACAATTTTGAGTACGTTTTCAATATGCTTTCAAAACAGCGAATGTTAGGCATTTTTACAATTAAAAATAGATTGCGCTCTATAATTGTTAAAGTAAATGTACCCAAGCTAAATTTTTCTTTTCTTTAATACGCCACGAGTGTTGGAGTAGAAAATTTACCAAGTACACTGCATAATACACAAGGTCTAAAAGGGGCTTCATCATGATGCTAGGAACACAACTGGGACGAACGACGAATTTGTCGCCGCGAGTATTCGCCGTCAAAAATAAAACACATTGATGTATAAGAAAATGCACACTGGCACAGAGTCAGTCGAAATTTATTTCTGTTTCTTACGCCGGCGAACGACGAACAAATCAGTACCATGTGGCCATTTTGGTTTTAGTTTTCAAATGTTTTAGTAAAAACAAGTAATTTTTACTTTAATAGTTTTTATTTTAAGTGCTAAGCTTTGACTTTTTGCATTTAAAATAAAAAGCCAACTAACATTAGATTAAAAAACATGTTTGTAGTGTTTAATTTTTTGTTTTTGGTAGTGCAAAATTTTTTAGCAACCAATTTTTTTAATATGGTTACCCTATTAGCTGTTCAACTATAATAAGTTAAAATTAAAAAACTGAGAAAATGGATAAAAGTGAAATTATAATTGGAAGGCTTTTACCATAATGAACATGATGTTCATTATTTGAATTATTTTTACAAAATTTTAAATTCTTTGATTCATTTGATTTTTTTTTTAACTTTGAAAAACAATAAACAACTTTATCAATTATAACAGATGTTTTTGTTTGGCGTCGCTATTGTGCTTCATACGACGAATCTACACAGCGAATTTTAGTCGTGTTGGGCGAAATTCGTCGTTCGTCCCAGTTGTATTCCTAGCATGATGCTGTTGCCACTATCAAAATATTTTGTAGCGATCTGCACGTGAGAGCATATTTTGTACTATTTTTAGAAGCACCTATTTTATCTCTTAAGTCGAGTGGTGGCATGTAAGCTACAGATTATTTTTAATCTAAATACTGAGCACGTCCTTAGGAATTTACATTGATTATACTCGAGCTTACTAGTATAACAATTGAGCTCGTATTTCTTGGCAGCTCCAATTGAACATACATACATACAATATTTTTGCTCAAAACATCATGGTAATAAGGCAAATAATCATCACATCACAGTAATGTAATTGCAACACAATCTGGATAAAAATTGTGAAAGAGTGTAAAAAAACTCTTTGGCATCCTGGAGGCAGACCATTGGAGTTTCTTTTATTTTTTGTCAATGAACTTTCATTTAGTAATAAGCTCGCTTCAAATTTGGAATTTTGTAATGAAATTGCAGTTTAAAAGTTACTTGATTGCTGAATTCACTTGTCTTCTTCGTATGGTATGGTATGGTTTGCTTAAATAAAATAGAAATGTTTTACACTGCGAATGTTTGCGTTAAAAGACAAAAAGCCATTTTTTACGTTTACACAATATATATATATATATATATATATATATATATATATATATATATATATATATATATATATATATATATATATATATATATATATATATGAACAGCAAACTGTTAAGTCAGGCGTGATATTTTGAATGCTAAACTAGTTGTGTTTCAGCTCGATGGAACAATTAATAAAAAAAACAATTCAAAAACTGTAAATATGCAGTTACAAGAAGGGCCTATTTATCAGGCTAGTGCAACTCTACAAAAACAAAAATTCTTCTAATATTTTGTTTGGTTATAATAGTTGTGGGAATGTCAATCAGACAATAATCTGGATAAGTTTTGACAGTTTCAGCATAAAAACCAATAAAATCATATGAAAGCAACACAGCTGCCACAAAAGTAAGCAAGTTCACGAAAAATGGGCAAACAAGTTTAAAAAGGTTTAGTAGTAGCGAAGTCTTATATCTTTCATTCTTGTAAGCTCTTTGCGAATTATGTTGCTTGTGTATCATTTGCTTTCTTTATTCATATCTGCGTCCTTTTTTATAAGAAAATATTTTGTCAAGTTCTTAGTAGACAGGTTTCCGTATACAATTTTCAGAAAGGCGCGTGTATTTTTAAGAATCAAAATGAATTTGAAATATACATATTTCAATTCAAAAATTCTAAACAATTTAAAAAAAATTAAGTTCCAATTCATTTAAACTATTTCAAGTTTATTTTGACACCAGTTCTGTACAATGCAACCCCTCAGCATTTTCGACTAAGTCAAAAAGGAAGTAGGTTGTAAATTGGTGCATATTATATTTGGTCCTTTCTTGTATTTTCAAATTTCATAGCAGTATTACTGCGTGTTTAACACAACGGGACCTTTCTAGGACCCAAGTGAGCCGGCCTCAGGACCGGCGGCCCGCGTAACATAACATTACTGCGTGTTTGCACTGATTTTGTAAATTCGGTGTTACTCGAAAGGGGTATTGAGTAAAGTTTAGTTACACAATTTATAATATTAAAGACAGTTTGCAAAGCAAATTACTAGCAACAAATGTACACTTGTATAAAGTAATATAAGAATACAGCTCGATGCAGCGACAAAAGGCTTGTGAATTGAACAATTAACTATTTAGTATGTATAGTAAACATTTTGTGAAATTAGTTTTAAAAAACTTTTTAAATACTTTAAAATGTTGTGTATCTGTGGCCGCAATGAATACCATCTAAAGCTGAGTAAGCACTAGTTTGCGTCAGTACTACCACTAGATTCCTGGTATTAAAATTTTAAAATTTAAGCTCAAAACTCCAAACAGCTAAAGCTGATATTTTGTTATATAACTTTGAAATAAAGTTACTTAAAATATCCATTCTACTAATTTTCACTATTCAGTTATATTTATTACTATTCATTTGTTTTAATTTTTTATTTTTTTATTTTAACAATAAAAAAACTAAATACACATTTTTCATTTCTTTTATTATCACTTGTAATTTGACTGCCAATGCTCTATTTTGCTTTAAATTTGGTTAAAAACAGCAACTCCGAAAGCACTGATTAACTACTGTTGAGCATTGAACATCTAAAAAAAAAGGCACCAATATTCGGTACACACTATAATAATAACTTAATTATTTATTTGCTTTAAGAGCCAATTGAAAGGTGTTAATTTAGGTCCAAAAATGAACGTTTTTAAAAAATAAAAGAAATATTTAAATTATAACTTTATCAATACAAATTTGATATAACAATTTACAGGTGCGAACATGAAAAGCATTTTTTTAAAGGCGTATTATAGCAGGTGGTTGATTCTGGTACTGTGAAGCGGTGGAATGAAAAGATTTTGAATGTTTTCATAGCAGTTACGACTTGCGTTGGGTGAAAAAATAAAAACACATGTCGCAGCGTTTTCAAGCAAAAACAAAATTGGAACGAAACAGTACTCCGGTTTTGTGAAATAGTTCAATCAACTGTCAAAACCACTTCAGATGAAAAGTTTTTTTCACAGATAAAATATGCATGAAAAACAAAAAAGTGCCGGCTTATAAACAAGTTTTGTGATCAGACACTTCTTGTTTTAAGATTTTGTCTTGGGTCGTTTTTTCCAAATAAAAAGCGACAACACTTAAAACACTACAAAATAGAGAACTTCGTGTATTTGACTCTCACTAACTTTGTCTATTTCTTTCTATCCTATGACAATATGTAGAATTTAAGAAATTTGATTATAAACTTTATTTTGTATTATATTCCTCTAGTAACTTAATAAAAAAAAATTAATGTGGATTTTAATTTATCCTTGTGTTTTATGTGATCCTTAAATGCATGCATATTTTGTTAAAACTTATCAAAAATGTTTTGTTTACATCTCTCATATGCATCTAATTTGTCTCTCTTGAAGTACTCTTCGCTTTCTTTTTCTCTGCAGAAGTACACACATACAACATACCTGCAAATGTATGCATGAAATATGAAAATAAAAATAAATTTATTAATTAATTAATAAATTAAAAATAATTTACTTTTGATAAAAAGGCGAATAAGCTAATAAAGAATTTTTTTTTTTAAATATATGTATACATATGTATATATTTACATAGATGTCAGCTAATTTGCTGTTGTGTTTTTTTAATAATCAATATGCGTATGTACATACATACATACATATGTTTAAAGTTTTTTTTTTTGCTACAAAATCTGCAAATCACAGTTGCAAAAGTTTCACAACATGAATGAAGGATGAAACATGTTTTCATTATATAAATGGGAATCGCAACTTGTGTAAATGCGAAATGATGTTGTGAAAAGTTGTTTTAAAAACGAAAATGAAATGCATTTTTTTTTGCATTTCACGATTTCACCGAACCCAGAAACGACTCCCAGGTGTACAAAGTTATTCGCTACAAATAAATGTTATTTAGTTTTTCGACCTAAATGGATTAATTCCGAAAAACACAAAAATGTGTGGCCTGAAGCATCATTTACCTTATGTGATTTAAATAAATAGTTTGTAGTGTCAATAATTTATATAGAATTATTTTCTATTAATTCAGGTCCAAAAATGAACCTTTTCAAAAAAATATTTGCTGTATTCTTCAGCTGTCTACATGCCGACGACATTTCATTGGTGCTAATCAACTCATCAGTAGACTTGAAAAATTCTGAAAAGTTTGTTTGAAACTCAACTACTTATTCCATAATTCCCATGAACAGAATTCCATAGACAGCTGAAGAATACAGCAAATATGTTTGAAAAGGTTCATTTTTGGACCTGAATTAATACATTTCAATTGGCTCTTAAAGCAAATAAATAATTAAGTTCAGAATTATTTTCTTTTGATTGATTTTTTTTCTGCAAATTAAAATATGTTTTCAGAAATATTATAACAACATTGATTAACAGATGCAAAAATTGACCACTAAAAATGCTAAGAAATATAAAGAAGATTTTTTTCTCTCGCGAGAAATTTTCCCATTCAAATAAGCTCTGCGTGAATTATGATATTTGGGCCATATAGTAAACGATACTCTTCTTTATATTGTGCGGTGTCAGTAGAGTTGCTAATTCTTCATGTTCGCAACTGCAAGCTAGTTATTTTGCTAGTTTAATAGTTCATCGGTTAAACTTGAGTAATAAATCAATATACTGTTGCTAGTGGTATGACTGAATCTGAAAACTTAAATTGATTTTGGTTAACGGTTTTAAGCTTAGAAAGTAATAAGAGAATACTGTGATGCAAACTTAATGTAATCTAGTTTAGTTGATATGCCTTGTGGCCACTGACAGCAACATTTTTAACTTATTTAATTAATAAAACAATATTATAAGATCATCTTTAGTCTTAATTGTATCATATATTATATTATACAGTATTTATGTAGGGTAGTGTAAGGCATATTGGTGGTTTCTTCCATTGCATGCATTACGTTTGTCAAAAAGGTAAAAAATCTCTCATTCTCACTCTTATTTACTATAATTCTTGGCTTTGAATTGTGTCTGTGTGTATGTAGAAAGTATGTATATATTCATATATTAATGTTATTTTGATTTATTTTCCTATTGTAAATCTAACTCCAAACTAATGTAGAAATGGAACACATGATTAAGATAATTATGGACCCTCTGCTATAATAAGCTTTACTTAAATTATCATCAAACTTATCATTTTCTGAAATCAGCGGTGCTGTTCGCGTTACTTCATCATCTACGTCGTTTGAGCGGCGCGGGCATTTCATCCACTTGTGAGCCGATGACAGCTTACGCACATGAGCTACGCGCATCAAATCATCGTTGAACTCCCAATAGCCGGTACCTTTGAAGAAGTATGTTTTACGGTCTGTGTATTGGAAGGCAGCATCGATGTTGTAACCAATACCAGCCCATATTGCTAAGCTGCGTGGATAATCCAATTCAACGCGACCCGTTTCACGATCCAGACCCCAGTACAAAGTGCCACTGAAGAGATACGTGCGATTATTGTGACCCCAAATGAAGGCAGCATCAATGTGATCTAGCGAGTGTGGTAAGCCCAGAGATGTCAGAGGTTGTTCTTGTATCAAAGTGACCGAATCGAAGACATAATATTTGCGACCTGTTTAGAAAATGGGACATAGAAATTTTACAATAACCATTTTCTTATTTTCTTATATTTTATACTTTACCTATAAAGAAAACAATATGACGCTGTCGATTTTCATAAACTGCATCGATTTTGCTATAGTGTTCGGGTAATTGGGTCCACAAGCGTCTAGTCTCGGTAGGATAACCAGGATAAAGTCCTCTGTCACCAATACGCCAGAGATACTGTAGAATAAAAACAAAAATTTTTTTTTAAGATTTGCAATCAATATTTAAAACTAGACTTTCTAAATAAATAAGCCTTTTTTAAAATTTGCAGTAAATACAAATCTTCCGATTTGCACACTTTCTTGCTTTAGCATCTTGTGGAAATTGTATATTTTTGGAATGTATGAAAACGAATAATCCTTGCATATATTTTCTGCAGCTATATGCCAATAAACTGGACTTTAAGCACTATTTGCCCTAATAACTCTTGTTATGTAGGTATCGCTTTCTGTTTTATAAGCCAAAAATATTATATACATACATATGTAGAAATTAATTTGCCTACAGCGACAAAAGTAGCAGAAACTACAGCAACATCGCCTGCTGCCGTCAAAATAGTTATTATCATATTCTATATTAGAAATTTTGTAGTCGGTAGCCTGGTAAGACGAATGTGTTCAATACTCTACATTTTTGACTTTAAGTATAAAAAGACCAGTGTTCCCAGGTCAATGTATTTCTCCCCCCCAGAAAAATTTTAAAACCCCCTAAAATTTAATGTTTTTCTACAAAATCCCCCTGAAAAATTTTGGTGAGCATTCTGCTTTAGTTTGCGAATCACCAATATTATTACATTGACAATGCGGCAAATGCATAAAATTGTTAACCTTTCCCCAATTAAAAAGAAGTAAAACTGCATATGTTATGAGTACAGGCGTATGTATATTTATTATAAATTTTCGATTTATTTGTATGTATTCACATATTCTGAGATCTAAGTACTTATTTATAGGCAGCTGGAAATTGTTATCTGCGTATCTAGAAAAATTTAAGTTTCTCCAAAAATATTAAGAGTTTCTAAGTCTTCTTCGCTCTTTACGTCCTTTTGACATTTCCGTAAAAACAGTTTCAATTTTATCAAAGATTCTTAGATATTGTAATTTTTCCAATTTTTAAGAAACGGAAAAAATTCAATGAAATGACCCATAAGGAAAAAATTCATTAAACTCAACAAAAAAAGTACTTAAAATTACCAGTTGCAAAATTCTGTACTTGAAGCTACCAGATGAACATAAAATATTTCATTTAAATTTACTTTAAAAATCGTTAAAGTCTTTAAATTTATTTGTTGAAAATTTTTCTAACTCTCGCCATTTTACCGTTCAACCAAAAATAAATTGTTCCCCCTAAATTTTTCCCGAAAGAATTTAACACTCCAACTTCACCCCTAAGAGAAAAAAACCCCTAAATCTAGGGGGAAACCCCCTAAACTGGCAACACTGAGAAATACTGAATTGTTATGATTATGCTCACCTGTCCCTTAAAAATGAACAATTCACCGCGTATCATTGAGACGGCGTCATATGAGGTCATGCAGGTGTCTGGTTTCGATTTTCTGGCTTTCGTGGGATTATTTGTGATGCGACGTTTGGTCGGTTTCGTTGGTGGTCGTTGCGGTGGCTGCGTTCTGGGACGCCATGTTGTAGTTGTAGTTGTCGTTGTACTTGTTGTGCTGGTGGTTGTGGATGTCGTTCGGTCTGGGTATGGGTAGTTTCGAGAAGGTGTATTGTTACTATTATAATACGGATAATGCTGGTGATGATGATGATGCCTGTTATTATTCCGATCAATTGGATAATGTTGTGGATGATGTGGATAAGGATTGTTTTGTGGATAATATCTGTTTGGGTAATTACTTTGCGGATAATACACCAAAGGTCTCATGGTTGTTGTCGTCGTCGTTGTTGTAGATGTGGTAGTTGGTCTGGTTTGTGGTACATACGAAGCCCATATTTTCACTTTGGAGCCATACAGTTCTTGTATGGCGGTACGATCGTCGTCTGGTAAAGCACTGCCAACCTGATAGCCCTGGTACCACGGAAACATGATAGCCTTTTGATCTGATGAATGACCCAAGCCAAGAGAATGGCCAAACTCGTGAACGGCCACATTCAATAAATCCGTACCTAAGAGAAAAATAAAGTGGAAAAACTAATAAGTCGAAGTTAGACAATAAATTTATTGGATGCATTAATACCATTCCGCAATTTGTAACATCAAAGATACATTTTATTATATTTAAATGAAGAATTTTATTGTTACTGCTGAAGTTTTCTTTAGAAATATTAACGATTTTGTTTTTGTTACGACAAGCAGATCAAAAAGAAGATCACATCAAGCATTCCGATTCGATTTAAATTTGAACAAAAGTTAAATATGTATGTGAATGATATTATTAAGATTTTTACGCGTTTATGTAATCTAAAATCTTACAAATATGACTGCAGTTGGAGCTCAACTAGCTGCTTAGAATCGGCTACATTCTCATCATCCTAAATTTCATATATAGCTCATGACAGGGGTGAATGTTTTACCCTTTTAGTTACTTTAGAATATTATAAACTTTCTAACTTAATCCTTGTCAGGAAATGGAAAAATTTGGCTCGCGTAGAATTTGTGGACCTATAAATAGCTGAAGCCAAGAGCTAGCTACTACAGAGACTCTGCAACAGATCACCTAAGACATGAAAATGGCAACCATTACATTTTTGAAAAATACTGCTTCTCCAACAAAACTTTAAATCACCCGGTCTCAAATAAAAAAATCGAAACATATAAAAATCTACCTATTGTATACACTGAGAAAACTTTGTCAGTAAAATGAACTGAAAACGCTTTTTAAAATAAATGAAACTTCATTTAAAAACCGTCCTACTTATTTTTCATTTAAATTTACTTATTACTTCATTTGAATTTAAATGTTAAAAAATCTACGGCACCCAATCGGTAAAAATAATGATTTTTCTCTATTCTGTGAAATAATTTATGCGTAATTTAACTTGTAAATTTTTTTTAGCTGGTCATTTTATTTAACTATAGTTTTCTATTCGTTTGATCTTCTTCTTCAATTCGCTAATTTAATTTTTGTACTGCAAAGCCTCTGCTGAGATTCGAACATGCAGCATCTCGACTTGAAAGCAGCTGCCATACCAACTCAGCCATCGCAACAAATTCAACAACAATCAATTTAAGTAAGGAGTATGTATCGTTTATATGTATGTAGAAACCAAATTATATGTATGTATATACGTATTAACAGCTTGGTTCCTTCATGTATGTGTAACATAAGTTACTACTGTCATTATTAACTGTCAGCGAAAATCCGTATTTATCTGTAGTTAATTTTTTAAGCAACTCTACAAATCAGTTAAAATTAAAATTTCATTGTTATTTAAATGTCATTATTAACTGTCAGCGAAAATCCGTATTTATCTGTAGTTAATTTTTTAAGCAACTCTACAAATCAGTTAAAATTAAAATTTCATTCTTATTTAAATGTCATTATTAACTGTCAGCGAAAATCCGTATTTATTTGTAGTTAATTTTTTAAGCAACTCTACAAATCAGTTAAAATTAAAATTTCATTCTTATTTAAACGTTTTGTCATTTAAAAATAACTTCTACAATAAACTACGGTCAGTTACTGCAAATATATTCTGAGTGTACTTTTAATACTATTCCCGCAGCATTTTTCGCCAAATTCATGGTATTTTCTTGAACCCTGAGCTGAATGAAGCCTTAGATTGTGTGGAGGTTGTTGATACAGCAGTTATTATCAAAACAGATGTGTTCAGTGTCCTTCCAAAGATCTGGCAGTTGGCTGTTTTTTTTTCAAATGCCTTTATCATACAAGCACAAGCATACTTTAGTATGAACTCTATAATAGAAAATCCCATAGCAAGTCCTCAATTTTGTCTTCAAGTTTTGCCTAAGCACATTCGCGAGTAGTGGTATAGAACACCTGCTTTCTACATTAAGAAACTTAATGTTCTTAATTAATTTTTTTGCGTTGAGAAAATATTTTAAAAATGCTTAAGAGGGGCCCAAAATAATGCGATATCATTTAATAAGCGTTTTAAAAAAAAGATGCACACAGAGTGAAAAGCCAGTAAAAGTAGGAAAAATGTCACTTCAATCACCAAGCAGTAAAGCTGAATGCCTTATTTGACAATTTTGTGTGACATGCCTAAAACGCAAATGCTTTATATACTACTCTAGAAGATATTCAAATCAAGTTGTTTTACCCTTTTAAAGTTTTCTTTATCTAAAATTATTTACATAAAGCCAAAGGCGCTAAGCACTTTTGAACAAAAGATAAAATGTACATACAGTAGGATATGCACATTTTACATACTACTCGTACATATTAATGAGTATTTAAAAATAGACAAAGGTTACTTACTTAAGACTTGTTTTATATACATAAATGTGAAAAAATACTATTTTCACTTTTCTTTTATACTAATGTGCAGACTAGAAAGGATATTACAATGTTTGCTCTATGTTTAGTCCAGTTTCAGCAGTGTAATCAATCATTCTATTATTTGCTTTATATTTTGATTTTTCCTCTTTTTACATGCTTCTCTGACCGTAAATTATAAATCATCAATCATTGTGCCATTTCAGTTTGGCCTGCATATGTCCATTTGAAATGCTTAAGGATCTAAGATACTTTTTTTTTTAAATAATTTTTCAACGTTTCGGATCAATGGTTTGAACAAGTTTAAAAATTATGTCTGATTGGACATAACATGGTCTTTATTATGTGTTTCTTTGATTTGAACTTGAAGATTAAATATACGTTGCCTTGCTGTTTAAGTTTGACCCACATGAACACTGTGTCAGTAGTTTTGCTTATGCAATAAAAAAAAAAATTAATTTGAAAAATATAATTTTGCAGCACTAATGTAATCATTCGAGAGCATATTGTATTCGTCGCTTGACACTCTATAAAATTATTACTTAAGCGTTTGACACCGGTATTCATAAAAAATAACACATTGCTCAAATACATTTTAGAACAAATTTTATATGAAAAATTTGTTGCAAAATGTATTTCAATAATATTTTATCTTTTGTGAATACCGGTGTTAGAGTATAGATTCATTTTAAATGTACGATCTGTTTGGGAATGAAAAATAAATATTAGTTCTGTTGCAGTCCTGCCTTGTTTTGGGATGCACATTTTTCTGAGTCCCAACTACAACAAACATTAAAAAATTACCTTAAAGTTCACGCTCGACAAAAAAAAAAAAATATGAGAAAAATACACACAGAAAAAAAATACTACAATGCAAAATGAATTTTATTTGTATAAATTTTTATTATTTTTATTGTAACAGAGTACTTGTGGTCGTAAATTGATGATAACATTGGACGGGCTTTTTGACTGAGAGAAATTCTTGCCAAGATCATTGATTTTTCACTTAGTCAAAATTTCAAAAATTTTTTTAAAAAATTCTCAAATACAATTGAGAAACAGCACTTATTCCACTAAATAGACCACATCCTTGGCTTCCTTTTCCATGTGGTCCAGTTGTATTACACTCAAAAAATGTGGACAAGTATGTCCAAATGCTTTCCAAGATCATTGATTTTTTACTTAGTCAAAATTTCAAAAGTTTTTTTTAAAAAATTCTCAAATACAATCGAGAAACGGCACTTATACCACTAAAAAGACCATATCTTTGGCTTCCTTTGCCATGTGGTTCAGTTGAGTTACACTCATGTGCCCATATATGTCCAAATTCTTTCAAAGATAATCGATTTTTTACGGTGCGCTGTTAAATTTTTTTTTTAGTTTTCGCAATTTTAAAATTCTTAAGGTTTTTATTAAAATTTTTAAATATTCTTAAAATATTTATTTAAATTATTTAAAATAAACAAGTTAGTTATACATATTTATGGTCATTTTTACTTTCGCAGATAAACCTGTTGGTACAATGTTCGCTTACGAAAAACATATTTATTTCGAAACAACTAGTTGTCCACCCTGCTAAATATCTTTGATGTTTTCTTTGTCTAATTTAATTAATATCAAACACAAAGATAATATAGAAAGAAATTGAGATCTTATTTGAACTTTTTCTGATATATAAGAAAAAGTTCAAATAATAAAAATTAACTAACTAAACATATTTAACTTCACACTTAAATATGTCGTTAAGTTATTTCGTTACGTCAAACATATTTAACTCGGCATATTTATCTTCGCACACATTATGAAATTTCTTAAATCCAATTTTCGCTACAGTCGGGTACATAGGGACCGATATCTGACAATAGTTTCTTACCCATAATAGCCCTATTCTAATCTTGGTTTGTGTCCTTTTGCAACAGAAAATTGTCTTGTAGAAGAAATTTTCTAAAAATCTGTTTTTTTTCTAAATCGGCTGTACGGGGAAAAAAGCTGTTTTCATCTTAATAATTCTCTTTTTCCACCAGACTCAGTTTGTGGTATAAAAAGTAGTTATATTTACCTTGCTTAAATGCTTATATGGGCCGATATAAAAAAAAAGATTTTTGACTCTTAATATTCTTCTTTTATCACTAGATTCTCATTTTGGTAGAAAAACTTGTCTCAGCCTTTTTGTAAGCGTGCTAAAATAAAAATTCGGTAGTCGCTATGTATTGGGTCTACATGGACAGATATCGGAAAATCATTTTGCCGACTTCTAATAGCCTTTTTTTTGAATTGCCAGATTCGCTTTTGGTTACAAAGACTTATTTTAGATGGCTTATTGGTGCAAATTTTTTTTTATCCTTACATTGCTATATATCGGGTATAATTTTACTGATATCAAAAAGAATTTTAAAGTTGTTAGAAAAAAGAAACAAGAGAAGCAGACATTTTAAAAACAATTTTGTTTGAATTCTTCTTTGAATTTTTTTTATCACTAGTGTTGGAATTATAGTCTCAACATTTCCTATTGGGTTTTATTTTTTATTTTACTCCACAATATTTGTGATAAACTTAATGCATTTAACAATCAGACTTTGCTGCATCATAAAAACAAAAAAAAAATATATACAGTCAAAGCCCGGTTTAACGAATGATATAATGTTCAGACCTTTCGTTATACCGAAATATTCGTTATATCGAACAGTATTGTTTTATCTTAAAATTTTAGAAAAGACGGTGGTCCGCAGTTTTAAAAACAGCAAAATTTAATTGTATTGACAACTTAGTGTAGAAATAAAAATTTTATTGATATTTTAACGTTTATTTAAGAATTGTTTTTATTTCTAATATGTAAATTCATTAAAAATCATAAATTGTGTGTACATATTTACTTATATTTGGATGCTATTAATATGTGTAGGTTTATTATTACATTTCATTCATATTATTAATTTCTTAAGAAATCGACATCTCGTTTTCACAATGAACCAAACAAAACTACTGAAATTTTAAGGAAAAAAGCAACGCATCACACCCGTTCTTTCAATACAAAGCAAAGAAGTCAAAAACACCCACAATCTTACGATTCTGTAACGATTTTTTAATGTATTTTGCTTTGTCATTCGTTAAATCGAGATTCTTTTTTTTTCCATTCGCTATATAAGGCAGTTAATGTAAAAATTTCGCCATTCGTTATATCGGCTATTCGTTAAACTGAGTATTCGCTATACCGGGCTTTGACTGTATCAAGAATTACGCATCATAAATTTATTACCTATTTTCAAAATAACAACGCAATAAAATGCAAGAACAAATTGTAACCTTAACCGCTAAAGCTACAATTATGGAATTCCTGCAAATAATACGTACATATGCATCTCATTTAGTTTTGACCACTATAAGACAAAACGCAATTTATATTTTGGCATGGTTAAAAGAAAGCTCTTGTAGAGCAGATGAATTTTTGTGAATAAGCGAATATGAATTAAAGCAATTGGTTTTTAAGTATTTTTTTAATTGAAGTTAAAAAGGACAAGAAAAAGCTCTTGTTCTCAACAATAAAATTTTTAGTTTAGGAGCCCAATATCTAGACAAAAATTGTTCATCACATTCATTAGATATTTCCTTCTATATTGGGTATACATAGACTAATATCAGACGTTATAATTTTGGCTTATGACCATTGCTGCCAATATTAAGCCTTTGACTTTGAAAGTTTTTCAATATTAAAAAAAAACCTATTTTGCACATCAACCAGCAACCGGGCATTTTAATATATCTCGTCTGTAACTAAAATAATTTTACAGCATTTCCATAAGAAGGACATCATAAGATATATAAGCCGCTGGTTATGTTATGCCGGCCCACCTGGGTCCTAGAAAGGTCCCGTTGTGATACCCGAGTAAACTGGAGGGAGATAGCCCTACATGCTCTCCCCCAGTTCCGACCTGTGCCAACCCGATGAACGGATAAACAAGTCCACCCTGTCCAGACCGCATTCCGACACTTCCGGTAGCCCGTTTAGTGTCGGCTTGCACAAGTAAGCTGCTCTCTTGTCAGAGAGAGCTGGGCATCGACAGAGAAAGTGTTCGACACTCTCCTCCTCCTCCTCCTCTTCGTCTAAGCCGCTTGGAATAAAAAAAAAAATATCTTTTCTCGGTAAAGTAAGTTTCTCTGGAGCGGCATTTCAACAGTGGACAGGCGGACATCGTTTAATCGATATTTCTATCAGTACTGATCCAGAAATTATGTATGTATATATTTTATGAGGTCGGTCAGAAATGAAAATTGCAACAGGAATAACAAACTTTTATATACCCTTAACACTTGTTGTGCAGATTATAAAATCAAAAGCTAAAATTCCATCTTAGACATTTCAACGAGTAATAGACTGATTTTAATGAATCTAAAACTTGGTCATATCAATTACGATGCTACTAATCTGTTAAGATTACTATAGAAGTTTCTTAACATCAAATGTTAAAAAGCTTTGGCCGGTGAAAAACCTAGCTGCACCACTGTGCGTCTCTGCTATTCTGTCTATTCTCATATACACAAGTAATGTAAGGCATATTCGTCATCGGTCCCAGTTGTGTTTCCAGAATCGCTCAAAAGTTATTTTATTAAAATTTATAGATAGCAAACGCTTAAAACTACCTCTCATTCAAGCCATTATAATATTTAAATAATTTTTCTCAAATAGAAAAGTGGGAATAACAAAGTTTTGAAAAGGTCACTCAACGATGATTCGTTGAAGAAAATTATTCCAAAATTGCGCTTAAATTAAAACAAGCTGCATCACAATACACCTGCATAAATGAATGCTCATAATTACAACTGAAAATTCGTGCGGTAGCTAATGAGATTCTGTTTTTTTTTTTTTAATTCAAAACTCATTTACAGAAGAACTCTTTTAAACTGATTTGCGATACGTATCCAGTGTTTGCTTAAGAGTTCGAAACAATGAAGGCGCTGCATACACATTCGAACAAAACGCGATGCTGGATGATGATGAATGAATTGATTATGAATGGTTTATTGCATTCAAGCCAGTTAATGCAAAAAGTAAATGGGAAATTTTTATACCCCATAAGCCCACTCACACACACGCGCCTCCATTCAAATACAAGTTGTTAAAGAGGGGGTTTTCTTTTCTTTTTTTAAATAAACTGCTGTTGCTGTTTTGATTTGATTATTTGGTTTTCGATTTGGCTGGATGCAATTCAAATGTTTGTTTTTTTTGCCTGTTAGTTTTCCTTATTTTTTTTGTTCTATTTTCTAATTGAAATTTGTTATGGCGTTTATTATGGACTGGTCGGTTTTTATTAAAACCTGTAAATTTGATTTTGGCTTAACTACATTTTACATCATTTTGTGATAAATTTTGTAAACATGCGATTGTGGGATACAATATTGATGAATACATACAAATGGACATACATATGCCCGGATGATTTATATGGGAAAAAATAAACTACGAGCTTAAATAAAATCATTTTGGAGGCGTCTGATTCGTTTTTGTGTTGTCTTTATTTTTTGGGGGAGCCGCCTCCCCAAAAAACCAAGAATTCGAAAAAAATTACACTATCGCTGGGCCCAAATATGGGCACCTGAGACTGCTTAGCGTCCGCAGAGGAGGCAAATGTATGACCAACCCCCAATATTTTGCTGGAACCCACACCAACACCGTAGAAGATAACTTTTAAATAAGACCCTTCAAAAATTATTATTTTTTGTGTATTTCCGCTTGCCAAAAGCCATTGAGAAATCGATGGCACAATATCAACAAATAGTTGTCCATACAAATCGACCTACCTTAATGTATGTGATGTGGACATGCGTGTATGTGTAAATGTTTACACTTTGTATACAATTTCAGTTTTAGTTTTGTTTTCTAAATTCATTTTTACTAATTATGGTATTTGCGATTTAATCAAATGTTAATTGTGCAATGTAGCATGAATATAATGATGTTTTATCGCTACAAATTATGGTTTAACTGGACTATAAAAGTTGGGAGATAAAATTGCAAATTGAATATTTGATATTGCTATTAAACGGAAAAAAAATTGACAAGAAAAATAAATGCCGGCTTTGCATTACGCATACTAAATCCTTAAATTGGTTTCGTTTAAAATTATTGGTTGTGATTATTGAACTAACATTTTTACGTTTCTCCGGCGGCCGTTAATGGAAAACTTGAAATACATATGAAAAATTTATGACCTATCAAAATTTGAACAATTTGTTTCCATAGATATACACAGATAGAAATTCATACATTGAGATAAACGGAAAGTAAAAATAACTGCTGATGAGCTGGGATGCAGCCAGTTCAAATTATACTCTTATTTCATTTGTGTCTCTTAATTAATATCAGCATTATACAAGATGAGCAGATGTGCATTATGCAAAAAAGAAAACTTTTTTTTTAGTGAACAGCTGAACAGCCGAAGGCGAATTCAGATTTTGAAAAATAACGGCGTAGTCAAAGCGAACTCGTTACCAGTTGAACTTGAAAGCTCATTAATTTTTACTTCTTTCGAAAAAGGAACCCTGAGAGGAAGGAAGACTGAGACTTCTACGTCCGTCTGTCCAACCATCACAGGCCCCAGTCTCCCAAACGAGTGATCTCTCCAAGTATTCCAGGAAAATAGCTACTCATTTGTTCGCATCTGGTTGCAAGTTAAATACTCAGCAGAGCACGGTCAAACCACCATACGCAAACCCACCTCCATATTCTCAAAAGCCGCAGTAGGTATGGGTTTTTTCTCATATTCATAACTAATAAAATTATGCACCATGTAAACATGAAAATTACTCACAACAGACTGTTGCTTTCTTTTTCTTAAATACGAAGAGAGTTTCATAATATTTTCATCCCACAACATTTTTATATTTTGTATTACCGTGTAAGCTAACCTTTAATGGTTGTACTACCAGCAAATCACTATTTGCGGACACTGGTCTGACATCTGTTTTTTTTTTTTTTTACTATGTGTTGTGACAACAATTTCATCACATCTGTCTTTTTTCAGCTCTCATCGCTTTGGTGTTATTAATGATGCATCTTGCTGATCCTACCCAGCTTAGTTCCTTGCTCGACAAGCTAAAGAGGTGCAGGACACCTTGGTTGTCTTGGTGGACTTAGGCGGGCCTGAGGTGACTTGCAAAAATTTCCAGCGAAAAGCAACTTGGTAGCACAGGGATCACCTGTCATAGTCGGAGGAGCCTACTACGGCTGAAGTAGGCTGACTGACTGTGGTTGCCACCATCAGTTGCATGGATTAGAATATTGTTAATGGCTAAGTATGTAGTCTTTAGGTTATATATTTGGAGATCTAAGCCCTCTCAGGTTGCTGCTGTCATGCAACAGATGTTGCTCTGTGATAAACTGTTACTGCAGAATTATTAGGATTAGTAGAAGACTCAAGATTTCGCGCTACCGAGCATATCGTTGAATCCCATGCGTTTAAAGCATTTACATTGCAGGACAGCTTAAATAGTTCAAAATTAACAAGAAATAATTGCTAGCCGCTCACGTGCGGTGGTAATGTATCCATTATACTGCCAGATAAGGGTTTATAGCCAGGTACTGAGGTAACTCATTCCTAAATTTGTCTTTAAGTTTTGCTAAGTGGGAAAGCTCACTATTTTTTTTGGAACGAAGTTCCTTAACGCGGCTTGCTGGTAGTGGAAATTAGTAGGAATCGTCACGAAAGCGTGTGAGCTGTTTATATGTATTGGTGTACTGTCGACAAGCAATTGTGGATGAAGGGCGGTGTCTGCGCTGACAGCAGCGGAGACACCTACCAATAAATATTAATTAGTTGAAAAACGTTCCAAAAATTCATAAAAACTATTGAAGGTTTATTATACGTTTATTTGACAAATGTTCCGTAGAAATACGGAAGCTCAAATAAGAGCTTAATAAACTTACAATAATTATTATGAATATGCCCTTTAAATTTAAAATTTCAAAAACATACAGATTTCACCTTGTATTACATTTAAAGATGAAAAAAAAAAAACGTAAGGAACTTCGTTCCTAACGGGGGTCCCCCGACCACATTTTTTTTTTTTTGGAACGAAGTTCCTTAACGCGGCTTGCTGGTAGTGGAAATTAGTAGAAATCGTCACGAAAGCGTGTGAGCTGTTTATATGTATTGGTGTACTGTCGAAAACCAATTGTGTATGATTGGCAGTGTCTGCACTGACAGCAGCGGAGATACATACAAATAAATATTAATTAGTTGGAAAACGTTCCAAAAATTTAAGGAATCATAAAATTTAAAAATTTAAAAAACAACACAAAATAAAACATACAGATTTCACCTTGTATTACATTCAAAGATGAAAAAAATAAAAACGTAAGGAACTTCTTTCCTAACGGGGGTCCCCCGACCGCATTTCTTTTTTTTTTTTGTAATTTACTTAAGCAGTTAAAGTATTTCTTTTAATCTATTGTTATCTCTTTAAAGTTTTTACCGCATTTTCTTTTTGTCAGCCTTTTTTATAGCACAGCTAGTCAAGTCAACAAAATATCAATCAAAAGGAGTTTTATTATTCTTTTTTTATGCATCGTCATTTTTTATTTCACTGCATTTTATTATTGAGAACAGCGGAAAATGAACGATGAACGCCTGATAGTGAATGCGAAATAATGACAAAACGCTGTAAATTTATAAGCTTCTTAAAGAGAGCAGCAGTTTTTATGAATGCGTTAAAAAATGCTTAGCACCATGAAGAGTTTAATGTTGAAATGTTAATTAAATGTTAAAGAGTATTATAGGTTTTTTTGTTTTAGTACAAATTTTTATTTGCATACTCCTTCAGTGTGTTCATTAAACTGCTTCAAAAAGAACTTTGCGTAAGAAATAATTCTTAAAGTCAAACAGTTTTCAAGCATACAAAAATGTAAGTAGTTTCTTGACAAAAAAAGAAATGCGGTCGGGGACCCCCGTTAGGAACGAAGTTCCTTACGTTTTTTTTCATCCTCATAATACAAGGTGAAATCTGTATGTTTTATTTTGTGTTGTTTTTAAAATTTTGAAATTTTATGATTCTTTAAATTTTTGGAACGTTTTCCAACTAATTAATATTTATTGGTAGGTGTCTCCGCCGCTGTCAGTGGAGACACCGCCCATCATACACAATTGCTTGTCGACAGTACACCAATACATATGAACAGCTCACACGCTTTCGTGACGACTTCTACTAATTTCCACTACCAGGAAGCCGCTTTAAGGAACTTCGTTCCAAAAAAAAAAAACATTAACAAGAAAATTATTTTATGTTAATTGTACATTTATTTGAGAAATATAATAGGAAACTCTCGAATGAGAGCACAATATTTTTTTTAAAAAGATCGCCAATAAATATCTGATATCCAGAAAATGAAGTGCTGACATGTTATTGACTTAAAAACGAAAGATAACCAAAAATTACTTTTGCTTGTCTGCTGACTATTTATCATGCAACAGCCTGGTTTCATTTAATTTCAAAATGAACTGCAACATATTGCCTTAATGTTTAGTTGCACTATTTATTTATTTTTTTCTTAACCCATCCTTTTGTTTAGCGCTTTCAGGAAATATAAATTTCCATAATACATAATTCTATAATTTCTCCTACATTTATCACAAACTCATAAAATCATAAATGTTAATTTATTAATATTTTTGGTTTATTTATTGCACAACATTGCAAACCACAATCAACTAAAGAGTACGTCCGTATAAACAACAGTTGCTTATTAATAATGAAACTTATTAAAAGAGACAAACACTATATTTAAACTAATATTTTATATTTTAAATTTGGGCAGCGCAGAAAACACAAAAATTAAAACTATTTCGACATGTTGTGAAAAAATTGTAATAAATCCCCACAGGCACATTTAAAATTGAATTAAAACCACACATGGTTGCTTACAGGATACAGGGTGATGTTTTGATTCTTGGTTGTTAATTTTGCTCATGTAAAGACAGATTATACTGAAGAAATGTTTTATTTCCAGTTTCAAAATGTTTTTGTAACTAGGAAAGTAATGAGTACGGAACACAACTGGGACGAACGACGAATTTTTCGCCGCGAATATTCGCCGTCAAAAATAAAACACACTGGTGTTTTATTTTTGCACACAGTCACAGCGTCGGTCGAAATTCGTTGTACGCGGCGAACTTGAAATAGATTTATTTCTATTTCTTACGCCGGCGAACGACGACGAAATCAGCACCATGTGGCCGTTTTGATTTTAGTTTTCAAGTGTTTTAGTAAAACAGTTAATTTTTACTTTAATAGTTTTTATTTTAAGTGCTAAGCTTTGACTTTTTGCATTTAATATAAAAAGCCAACATATTAGATTATAAAACATGTTTGTAGGGTTTAATTTTTTTGATTTTCGTAATGCTAAATTTTTTAGCAACCAATTTTTTTTTAATATGGTCACCCCATCAGCTGTTCAACTATAATAAGATAAAATTGAAAAACTAAGAAAATGGATACAAGTGAAATTATAAATGAAAATGTTAAACTTCAAGGCTTTTACCATAATGAACATGATGTTCATTATTTTAATTATTTTTACAAATTTTGTAATTCTTTGTTTAATTTAATTTTTTTATCTATGAACAAACAATAAACAACTTTATCAATTATAACAGATGTTTTTATTTTTTGTCGTTATTGTACTTCATACGACGAATTTACACAGCGAATTTTAACCGGCGTATTCGTCGTGTTCACTAAAAGAAAAACCTTCGTAAATGCACTGAATTTTTAAGTTAATTCTAAGAAAAATGTCATTGTTTTTGGTCCAACGTAGCGCTTCATTCATTTTATGAACAAGGTTACGTTAAACTCAAAATTATCGTAACTGTAATGAAACTAAAAATCATTTATGCGACGAATAAATTGCATTAATAAAATGAAAGAAATTCATTTATAGGATGAACTGTTTTCATTAACACAACGATACTTTTTCGTTACTGTAATGAAATTAAATTCGTAGCTACAATGAAATTAAATTCGTTTATTGGATGAAAAGGTTCCATTATTACAATGAAACTATTTCGTTGGCAATATGCAATATATTCATTCATACAACGACACTTACTTGACTAGAACTACATTTTGAAAACAAAAGATCTTTTATGTAATTTATGAAAATGTTGTTTAATTTAATTTAACTTTTCGTAATATTAATGACACTACAAATTGTAATAAAATATACGTTTGAAAAGTTTCATTCTGCTAACGTAAGCTTCATAATTTTAGTGAGCTAGTTCATGATATTAATGAAATGCTTCATTGTATTAATGAAACTGAATCAACGTAGTGGCTTCATTCCTGTTACGAAGCATTTTTCTTTCAGTGTTGGGCGAAATTTGTCGTTCGTCCCAGTTGTGTTCCTATCATTAATTGCGACTAGGTTTTGAAATCCTTGGGACCTTCGCGACTGCTCCATGGGGTTGCTCGGATACCCACACATGGAAAAAATGAAGTTAAATAAATTTTTTTGGTTTGAAAATTTGGTCCATAGGACTTTCGTGTTAATTTAGCTGGATTTTATGTTCAAGAAGTAAAGCGAATACTAATTTTTTTTTTATTTGTTCGTTTCTGCCGTTTAGTGTATTTCTGTCTTACCTCCTTTTTATTAGAGTTCCGTACTCATAGAGTAAAAACAGAATCCTATTACTGAGACTTTGTTTTCCGGCCGTCCGTCTCTCACAGCCTCTATTCGTCGAAACGGTAAGGACTAGAGAGCTGAAATTTTCACGTTGTCAATTACAAAAAAAAAAGAAACAAAAAGTTAGAAACTAAAAGGTGGCTCTATACCAGAAACTATACGAATTAAGTGTAACTTTTGCACCATTAGAGATGGAGAGCTAAAATTTGCACAGTGCATGTGGTTACATGCCCTACAACATCTAACAAAACTAATAAAAACTTAAAAATTAAATAGCAAATGTTGAATATTTTTTGAAAATAATAAAAGTAAATGCTTGTGACGTATGATTTCAGGCAGTTTTAACTGCTTGCTATGTATGGCCCATACATGTTACGAATTTTTGAATTATTTGATCAAACTGCTGTTATGTAAGAGCTTGGTCACCGGTGGGTTGCATTAAAAATCAAAGTAGTGGTAGTGAAATAGCCACGGCATGTACCAGCCTGCCAGCAAATATTCAACTTTATACCATGTTCATACATGCGCTTTTATTGAGGTAATCACAATAAAGTCCATTATTGAGCTCAATATTCCATACAAAAAGTCAATAAAGTTATTGCTCAATAAACTCCATATTGCTTTGAATATTGAGAAAAAGATGGAACACAACACTGTAAAAGATGTGTTTAATAAGCAAAAGTATACAATGCGAAATGAATGACGTGATAAATGTAAACAAAAGCAAACAAAACAAAATAATAAAAAATAAAAATAAATACAATAAAAATAAAAACATTGCAGCATTTCCAAATTTTGATTTCTCTTTCTTTTTATTATTGCCGCTTTGGAGTCATAATATGAACGCACTACTTGTACAAGTTCCATATTTTTATTGTACAACACTAAAATCTTTTTAATAAAAGGCCGTTTTTCTTCCATTTTTCTTATTGGAAAATATTTTTCACCTTTTTTCTCACTACCAAAACAAAATCAACAACTTTTTTTCAGCTGTCAGATACTAATTGAGTTGGCTCAATATTTGTATGTATGAACGCAAAAAATATTATGTCAATAAACTGAATATTATCTCAATTAGAAATACATGTATGAACAAGGTATTACTTTGCTTGTCTTCTTTGAAAAAAAATCTTTCTCAACTTTGAATAAGTAAAAATCGAACTCATGCCTATTTTGTAAAATTGGACATATTTAAATATTGGACACATAAAATAAATTTTATATCAGAACCAAATAAACAGATTATCTTTGCAAGCTTTGTGATTTTAATTTAGGCAATTAGATAAAAACCTCTAAACCTATAGCAGTCACTATTTTTCTTTCCAAATTTTCGCTTTAAAAGAAATTTGAGCAGAAAAAAATATGTGAGAAGATTACGGAATTGTGCCATACTGAAATCAGCGAATACAAGAAGATTCGAAAAAAATATGATGACTCAACAATGGATTTCCAAAATGAAATTAAAACTTATGCAACAAAAGGATAAGTTAGAAAATAGAATCAGACATGTGTATTCATTTTGAGAGTATGGGATTAGCATTTTGATTTTATGGAGCAAAGGCTGTTCAATTAAGCCAAACAACTAGTTGTAACGTAAAGGGCCTTGATAAAAGCTAAACTTTTTTTTTATTATTAAATGGTGAGATATCCATAGTTTTTCCATTTGAAGTTTTAGTGCATATCAATATCATTTTTTAAGCTGAAGACGATTCCTACAATTCACTTGAAAATATTAGTGAAAATATAGTGAAATATAGAGAATGCACTTTTGCTCTTCCCGTGAAAAATTGTACTTTTGTCGCAAAATGAACACACAGGCAAGTTACTGTTATTTTGTATGTATTTATTTCGCTTTCACAAATATTATGTTTCAAACGCATACATTTTTTTCCGATTTGC
This sequence comes from Sturmia bella, assembly GCA_963662145.1. Lineage (NCBI taxonomy): Eukaryota > Metazoa > Arthropoda > Insecta > Diptera > Tachinidae > Sturmia > Sturmia bella. Next base: position 48,625,002 of record OY759172.1, on the reverse strand, counting down.
CCCATTGTGCAGTGGTTAAAATATGTTTATTTTCTATGTGTGACGTAAATTTTGCAAACATAATTATTCTGTTGTTGTCTAATTGTTGCATATAGAGTATATCATTCACATTTTGTTAGTAGATTGCAAAACCACAGTTCATTCGCTGAAAACCACGTTATCATGTTGCATTTATTTAGTACTAATGTAATTAATTAGTATATAATAGACAATGGGCACACACACACACCCACAAACAAACTTGCATATTTATTTTGTGCATAATTACATTTAACAGCTGTTTGCATGGAATTTGAATAAAAACAGAAAAAAAACAGACAATTAGTTTTTAATCCTTTAACCATACACAAGGTAAAGTAATAAAATTTTACAGTTTTAACGTAAGACCAATTTTTAATTAAATTGTTTTTACAGAGTTCATGAAGGTTCATGTAATAAAATGTTGACAAAATATTAGTGTATTATAAATTCATACCATGACCACATTTTGCAATATCAAAGAACATAATTACAAAATTGGTGTTATTATTTTTTGCTTTTGGTCGCAGAACAAAGCAAGATTAATCGATTAAGTTGTCTATATTTTAATATGAATTTACACTTCTATTATTTAAAGTATCGCCAAGAAAATGAATAATTACGTTTTACTTACCCCTGTCCTCCTCCTCTTCATTTAATTGTTCTGCTGTAACAGCCCAATTTTCATCATCATCAAAATGCGCATCACCGCCACGTCCACTGCCTGGATAAAAGGCATGTGCTAAAATTAGACCAGGACCATCAAATTTATAGCCATCACCATGATCACGTCTGTAAAAGTGGAAGAAAATTGATGAAAATAAAGAAAAAGTTTCTCCAACAAACGGTAGAAAAATGGAAATTTATATCATTAATATTGAAAAGCTGTTAACGATGAAAACGTAATAAAAATCAGGCAAACGAGACAAAAGTGATAAAAATCATAAAAAAGTAGTTTTAAAAATGATAAAATATTCTATTAGCAAATTTATACTTTATAATCATTCTCAAAAAATGAAGAATGCAAGATATTTGAAAACTTTTCCCAAGCAAGTCAAGTCAGTGTGTGTGCATGTGTTTTTATGTATGTATGTATGTGTACATATTTGGTTTACTACAAATGGTAAACAATAAAACGATATTGTATTTTTGCCAAAGTTTTAAGGAATTGTTTGCCGTATTTTCTAAAATGTTTAATTTTCATAAAGAAAATTGGAATAGGCAATTTCGAAATTTACTCTACTCCTCAAATATTGAATTTTTATGTTCGGCCAATTAGATTAAAATTTTTTTTTTTTTTATAGATTTAATACAATTTTTATTTGCTTAATTTTTGATTATTACATTTTACATTGGCAGGCGTTCAAACATTAGTTACTTATTGTTGCTGCATTTTGCAACACACAAATTATCGTTATGTGTCTAAGAATATTTGAAAGGAAAAATAAAATGTACTTGTAGTAGTTATTACAGCGAAGGAAAATAAAAACAGTAAGCAGGCCTTAGCACACACAAGGCCTTACATGCGATGTCCTTTCAATAAGTGGCCTTCTAAGAGGCTTGTTCAAAAATGCATTCTAGAGGGGTTTGCTTTGATCCTTGTGTTTGCAAGCTTAGTTTGTTCTTGTTATCTATTTTGTAAGAAACCGAAAATTCTGGGTTATACACCCACTTCTTTGAGAATCTTTCATACAATTGTGTAATGCTAGGAACACAACTGGGACGAACGACGAACGCTGTGTAAATTCGTCGTATGAAGCACAATAACGACGAAAAAACAAAAACCTCTGTTATAATCGATAAAGTTGTTTATTGTTTGTTCCAAGATAAAATAAAATTAAATGAATCAAAGAATATGAAATTTTCATATATAAACTTAATTATTTATTTGCTTTAAGAGCCAATTGAAATGTATTAATTCAGGTCCAAAAATGAAACTTTTCAAAAAATATTTGCTGTATCTTTCAGCTGTCTATATGCCGACGACATTTCGTTGGTGCTAATCAACTCATCAGTAGACTTGACAAATTCTCAAAAGTTTGTTTGAAACTTAACTACTTATTCCATAATCCCCATGAACAGAATGAGAATTCTGTTCATGGGAATTATGGAATAAGTAGTTAAGAAAAAACTTTTAAGAATTTTTCAAGTCTACTGATGAGTTGATTAGCACCAACGAAATGTCGTCGGCATATAGACAGCTGAAAGATACAGCAAATATTTTTTGAAAAGGTTCATTTTTGGACCTGAATTAATAGATTTCAAATTTTGTAAAAATAATTAAAATAATGAACATCATGTTCATTATGGTAAAAGCCTTGAAGTTTAACATTTTCATTTATAATTTCACTTGTATCCATTTTCTTAGTTTTTCAATTTTATCTTATTATAGTTGAACAGCTAATGGGGTGACCATATTAAAAAAAATTGGTTGCTAAAAAATTTAGCATTACCAAAAACAAAAAATTAAACACTACAAACATATTTTATAATCTAATATGTTGGCTTTTTATTTTAAATGCAAAAAGTCAACGCTTAGCACTTGAAGTAAAAACTATTGAAGTAAAAATTAACTAAAACACTTGAAAACTAAAACCAAAATGGCCATATAATATTCCTTTGGTAGTCGTTCGCCGGTGTAAGAAATTTCGACCGATGCTGTGACTGTATGCATTTTCATATACACCAATGTGTTTTATTTTTGACGGCGAATATTCACGGCGAAAAATTCGTCGTTTGTCCCAGCTGTGTTCCAAGCATAAGTTGTTAAAGCCGTTGAAGGTTCTCCTTGTTTTAATGGCTTGCGTGGCCAAGGTCCGGATCTAAAAGAAGGTGTACGAATGCCTTCAAGGAGGACTGTTTTTTGAAGACCTATAAAATTCTGCCCCTAACATATTATACGGACATATTAACATACATGCGTATGTATGTAAATTTTTTAAGTGGCTAGATATATACTAGTTAATTTTGACTTTGCTTATCTGCGACTATCTAATGTATTCTAGTTTTTATATGCCATTTTACATTTCCCGTTGCCAAATATGTTACATCTCGCCACTCCCCCTGATAGTCCTGGTATACTTGCTAAAAATTTATTATATCCTGGCTCATACATTTATCAGTTGACTCAGCGGAAAAACTGCTATTTGCCAGCATATTTTATATTGAAAACTATCGCTTTTAAACGACGCCAAACACAATGCGTGTAAATATTGTTATATATGACATTAAGTGAGTACAATGAATCAAAGAAAATATTGGGACATTTTGATACAGCGTACGAAGAAGCGAAGTGCTAAAAAAAACTAAACGTATTGAATACAGGTGCTTTCTATTAGGACATCGGTACAAAGCACGCTTCACTGGTTACGAAAATATGGGTGAAAATGTGGGTAACTCATAAATATCCTGACGTAGTGAAAGTAAAGGAATATCCATTAAATAGTTAAATACGTTTGAGAAGATATACGTTTGAGAAGATATAGATCGCAAGCTCTATATATGCACTCAGATGCAGGCGTACAAAGAATGAAGCGTGAGTAGGCCAGGACAATTCCGAGACTTTGGGCCTTGGATATCCTATGATATGCCGGGAAAAAAATTGGTAAATGGCGTGGCTAACGAATGGGTGTCTGCAATAAGAGAGGTGCTATTGCATCATCTGACCACCTCGAGCTTATGGAGGAAATAAAACTGAAGATAGCTACAACTGGCCGACAAAATACCTCAAGCATAGCAAGAACGTACGATGTAGATAAGCCATATCTTGACATGGTTCGAGAGCTATTAATTGAATCCATAGCTAGCCGTCTTAAAAGCCTAGTGATAAAATTGCAGTCTGTGGAACATAATGAGAGTGGTGCCTCTAATCAACACCTTGGTTTAAGGGCCGAAAAGTGCAAAGCATGGATACCCGACAATATTGGAAGCTTCAGCGAACAAAGAAGTCGGGTTAAAGACACTACTAATGTTGTAAGGAATTATATTTCGAAAACAGCTAATAAAAGCTTTTTAAGTAAATGAAAGCTGTTTATTGCTTAATGTTATGTTAGGTCGATTGGAAGAATTTGTTTGCCCATGTCTTGCGACATACACCTAAGCCAGTGTAGGCTTATTGTGCGCTCTCTCAAGATATCGAGAATGTATTTGGCACAAATAGTGCTCTGAGGGTCTCTTTCTTCTCCACACGCTCTACATTCATCTCCTTCCGATATTCCTATGCGGTTAAGATGTGCCAGTAGTTGAGAGTGATCTCTCATAACTCGTATTAATCTACTTAATTCGGGCTTGCTATTTCTCGGCAGTGCCCCCGCTTTTTCCTCGTTTGTTCCCCCACAGAATTCTTGCATAGATTGCTACGGTCTTAAATAAAGCTTTTATTTAGTATTCGCTCTTTTTATGCAGCCATCTGCAAAAGCTATGCCCCAGAACAGAAAATAGCAGACTCACAGTTTTAATCGCTTACGAATACAAAATTGTCGATTATTGCCACTTACAGGTGTTGAAGTCATAGATCCAAGTTTCCTCTTGCATTACCCTGCTTGTTGTGTTACCCTATAGCTTCAATGGAGTAGTAAAATTTTTGCTCCTGATATTCACTGGTAGTTACTATTACGGGCATAAAATATCTTAAGAATTAGTAACCACAAAAACTAAAAAACGTTTGGCCATCAAATCATAAAACGGTCAATAGTGGGCCGGTAAAATATTATGCAAATTTTGTTTGCCGCCGAACTCCGTGAAAACCTTAAGATTTGTATGATGGTATAAGGAGTTTTTAAGTAACTAAAAAATTTTCTTTCTTTAAAAAAATGTAAGCTCTATTTTTAAGATATTAAATTACGAAACACAATCAATGTTTTTTGGGACTCAACGGTTGCTGTTGGTAAAAGAAAACAATTATTTTAACTTAAAGTTTAGAAAATACTGAAATGCAATGTAAGATGAACATGTTTGTAGAACATTTTATTTACAAAAAACCCTCATAACTTGGCATTATTTATAATAAATGTTCATAAATACGAGAGCAAAAGGAGCCAGCCAGTGCGTGAGTGTGCAACTTTCTGCTATTGCCATCAATGCATTGGCATGCATTTATGTGCATGTTTATGGTATGCGAACGAACGAACGAACGAATATAAAAATTATATGTGCTTAAATAAAATCCTTTATTTTTCCTCTTAAGTCCTTTCAAATGTTCATTTTCATTTTTATTTTATATTGAGATTTGTGCAATTCTACTTTAGTTTCTTATTTCGCATTCTTATCGGTTTGTTTAATACTTCTTTAAAAAAAAAGTAGAAAATGGAAAAAAAAAGAAACCAACTCTTTTTATGGAATTAGTGTCAGCAGGTGCATGTGTGTGTTTATGTGGTTGCTGCTGTTGTTTATGAATATGTGTTGGTGTTAGTGCCTGATTAAGGGAATTTTAGTGCGTGTTTTATCGTTTGGTTTTAGTGGTATTTTATGTGTTTTTCTCATTTCTATTTCATACGCGTATACATATGTATGTAAGCTCAGTGTTTTTTCTTTTCTTTTTATGATTTCTTCACACTGTTTTCTTTATGCTATTTTTACGCTGCTCTTTTTGTTTATGGGTTTCTATTAAAGAGCGAATGTATTTTGTTTGGAAAAAAATTTGAAAATAAAAAAAAAATAACAATTTCATGTGTTTTTCATCACTTTTGGGTGGTGTTATTTTATGGTACTTACTTGGCAAATAGTACTTGAATATCTGCTTGATCACTGTAAACTTCCCGGAACGTCAGCTTTGAGTTGCTTTCCCAAACACTCAGTGCTTTTCTCAGCGTCATGCGTATCTGACCTGCATTCGGCATTGATTGATTAACCAAACTAAAAGTAGTCAACAGAAGAAATAAAAAAGATTTATTAGAAAATTGCGTAATAATTTAGTAAAGCAAAACTTTGTTAAGTGCTGTTTATAGTCGTTGAAGTATTTTTGTTGTTGTAACAATGTGTTAATAAGCTGATTTATTTAATATTAGTTTGACGAAAACTTTTTGCTTTCATTAGAACTTTATCAAAGTTTTTTTTTTGAGCTGTTGCAAAATATTAATCTAATAACAAGTTGCTACGTGTAATTTGAGTTAACTTTGACAGATGGTTTTTTGTGAAGATTTAAGGATACTTGGTCTATTTCGATTTTAATAGAAAGGACAAATAAAAAAGCAATCAACAAAGAGAGAAAATTCGGAAAACCTCAACATTTTTCATTTCATTTATATATTGTAGAGGTTTTGTGATGTTGAGATTTTCATTCAATAAATTGTAGGAGAATAGTGGCGTTCAAGTTCTATTATTATTATTTTTTTTTTTTCAAATTTATCTAACAAAATTCAAAAAATTCTTTTAATTTAGTCTTTGTTTTACTATTAAACATTTTACACAACGGGACCTTTTCTAGGACCCAAGTGAGTCGGTCTCAGGACCGGCGGCCCTCGTAACATACTATTAAAAAGGAATTTAGTTTCGCACAAAATGCTACCCACCGCCTTGATTCTTTTAATACTAACATGGGATGGATGAAGGTAACACAGTAAAGATCTTAAACTTGCACTTTAGAATGCTCTCGTTTATATCTTTATATCAAAATTTATCAAAAACCATTTCCCCTAATTTTGGATTGTACAAAATGCAACTTCTAAGATATTTAAAGCCCTTCGGAATACCAGGATTGTAAGGAGTTTTCGATTAGAAAATGCAAAACTATTAAGGTAATACGGTAAGCTGCCTGTAATGCTTTCAATACGTTGCCAAATAACATCAAAACATGTTGAAATATGTTAATATCAAATTAAACCTAAAATAATGTATACTTAAAAGAATATACATATGTAAGAGTATAGTCCAATATAGTCAAATGTAATTGTTTTTGATTTTAGGTCTCATTGCTATCTATGCTCTATCTATATAATCTATATAAAAAGAATTTCGCTACCTAAATTGTTTGTTATCTCTGTTTTTAAGCATATCCTTATATATTTATACAAATTTACTCATTGCCAACTCGCCCCTGGAATGTCTAAAAGACACTGAAATGTCTTAGAGACACTTCAAATCTTTGAAAATAAACAGATATAATACCATTTATTGAGGTAATCGCAATAAAGTCTATTATTGAGCTCAATATTCCATACAAAAAGTCAATAAAGTTATTGCTCAATAAACTCTATATTGCTTTGAATATTGAGAAAAAGATGGAACACAACACTGTAAAGGATGTGTTTAATAAGCAAAAGTATACAATGCGAAATGAATGACGTGATAAATGTAAACAAAAGCAAACAAAACAAAATAATAAAAAATAAAAATAAATACAATAAAAATAAAAACATTGCAGCATTTCCAAATTTTGATTTCTCTTTCTTTTTATTATTGCCGCTTTGGAGTCATAATATGAACGTACTACTTGTACAAGTTCCATATTTTTATTGTACAACACTAAAATCTTTTTAATAAAAGGCAGTTTTTCTTCCATTTTTCTTATTGGAAAACATTTTTCACTTTTTTTCTCACTACCAAAACAAAAACAACAACTTTTTTTCAGCTGCCAGATACTAATTGAGTTGGCTCAATATTTGTATGTATGAACGCAAAAAATATTATGTCAATAAACTGAATATTATCTCAATTAGAAATACATGTATGAACAAGGTATAAGGAAGACTTATATTATATCAAAACTTAATATTTCGATGAGGTATTTGTTTTTTTTTTTTTTTTTTTCAAAATATAGATGCGCTCTCAGAAATGGAAAAAATTATTCACATAAGCTGTTGATCTTTGAATTATTTCAGCAGTATAGCATTTTAGGCTAAATATTTGCTTCAATGTAGAAAGATAAAAATCAACCAAAATTTTTTATTATTTCATTTACAAATAAAATTAACAGAAAAAATTGCAGGCTATTCATACCTTTAAATTGGTTTGAGCGTTTTGCAAACCTTACATATTATCGCCGAAATGTCGATGGCATATAGACGGTTGGAAAAGACAGAAAATACTAATAAGGTCTATTCTAAGACCTAAACTAATATATTTTATGTTTATTAAGCAAATTCTTTTATTTATTTTTATTTTTTTATTTAATATATTAGTATTTAAAATACTTTGACAGACAATTTGAAATTTGAATTTAAAAGCATTGATTTAAAAAGAACTTATACAATATTTCAAAATCTATAAATTTCTAACTATTTTTTTATAAAATTTACGCATTTTATTTTAAATATAACAATATTATTTTCATTTCTTATCTCACAGGGCATTTCATTATACGTCTGTAAACCTTTATAAAATAGTGTTCTTTGCATCTGTGTTGTTCTCGCTCTTGCAATATGAAAATTGTCAGAGTTTCTTTGGTTGAATATCCCCAACGTAATTAATTTGGCTGCGCAGGTATTCGGGAGCGCCGCCTTTTGTTATTTTCTTTATAAATGCCATTGTGTTGAGTTGAAGTCTCTGTCTTATGTTAAGCCACTTAAGTGTATTCAGCATCATCTGGATTGGCGTATACCTATTGCATTTTAAAATTGTCCTCATTGCCTTATTTTGCAGTTTCTGTAATCTATTTAATTGTTCGTTTACACAGCAGGTGTATAAAATAGTGGATCCACTATTCGAAATGTGGTTTAATTATTGTATTATAAATGTTAATTGCAGTTATCAATGATAATTTGTTTCTTATTCTCCTAAAAAACCCGGTTTTTTTTTTTTGCCAATTTTCTTGCATATATGTATAGTCTATGTGCTCTTTAAATTTTAAATTTTTATCAATAACAAAGCCTATGAAAAATATGGTATAAATGTTTTTCAAATAACAATCAACATGAACAATTTTTATAAATAAGATCGCTAAATGAATTCGCAGAAGATTTCGCCATGATTTTGCAAGTTTGCCGTCTCTGTTTCTCTACTATATAATCGAAGTTGTGATTGTATGCATTCAATGTATATACACTGACCATTGAACAGACAAATTACCAGCAGCTAACTCTGACTTACTTAACTTTGTTTTATGCAAAATATTTTTAATGTCCACTAACACTCTATTTCTTCTTTCTGCAGATCACTTCCTCTTGCCACCTTCCTTCCCCCTTGCCGTAGTTCCTCTATAATGCATAATAAAATTGCATGATTATTTACAGACGCAAGTGCAAGTTTATTTTAATTCTTTGTGCATCGTTCATACTTTTTTGCTCATCTACTTGACTTCTTATTGTGTCGGTTACCAAAGTCTTAAAATACGAAGTATAAAGTACCCAAGACACGCTCAAAAAACTCTTCGGTCAGTTTGATTTTCTGCGTGTTGTTAGTTTTGTAGCGTTCATTTCTAATATGACAGCTTTCAATAAATCGTAAAAACAATCGACAATTGTATACTACCACATTACGTCTTTTTTCGTTATAAATAAAAGCAAAAAAAAAAAAAAAAATAACAATTTCTTTCCCGCTCTCGATTGATTTTGTATCATGAAATGCATTTTTCAAATATGAACTTAATTATTTATTTGCTTTAAGAGCCAATTGAAATGTATTAATTCAGGTCCAATTTTTTGAAAAGGTTCATTTTTGGACCTGAATTAAGAAATGCATTTTTCATATTTATGTACACATTTAAAAACTAAGATCCCCTTCAGAAAACTAAAGAAAGACATCTACAATGCAGCAGGAAGTCACCTCTTTTGGCTAATGTTGCAATGAATTTTCAATGAATCAAGGAATCTACATTTTTGTTATTACTATGGCAAATAGACGATATTCAACAGCAACCAAATTTAAAATTTTTTTATAATAAATAGTATTTTCAGCAACTGGTTGTAAAATTGACTCAAACATACATCACTACAGTCACATATCTTGCAGGGTATAAGCAAACTTAATATGTATGTAGTATAAAGAAACACAAAGTAGCAAATATTACGCATAGTGCTTCCGCACATTTACGTGCCTATGCTTCAGGAAATTTCAAGCCAAGTGAGATTTTTTCTGTCGCACAAAAGTGAACACGTGAGGAAAAAATTGCTTCAACAAAAATATCAAAAACTTTTGATTTTGCTTTAAACAGAGACCATCGCATGTACGTGTAGCCGAACAAGCTCGATCGAACGCACACAATCAAACTGGGCGACGAGTTTATTAAGCGTGTCTTGGGTAATGAATGGCAAAGCAAATTATGCGAATATTTTTTCACGAAATAAATTATAAATTTATATCAAAAATCGATAAAAGATAATTTTCAGTAAATTTTTTTTTCTTTTAACTTATTTCCTCGGTATGCAAGATGACATAATAATGTATTAAAAGTGATCCCTTGTAAGTGTAAGCTTAGAAGATTAAAAATCACGTTGCTCTTTTCAGGCGGTTACTTTACAGGTTTTCAGTTCAATTTTCAGTTTTAGAATCACTAAAATTTTCAAATTCAAATTACGAAACAATACTTTTGAAAACTCAAAAGCTTTCTCAGTATCTGCCAAAAATAATATGGATGGTCCTTTTAAGTTAGAAGTTGCTTATGTAGGTCTGGAATTCGATCCAGGCCACCATGAGGAATTCGCTTACGAAATGTACCAGACACACAAATACATTGTAGCCACATAAGTAAACATACATATTTAACTGATAACTAATTTATACACCTTTTGATAACTAAAGTTGTACGTACAATAATTCATATTTAAAATGGAAGAATTTTGAATAAACTGAGCTCTAGTTGATGATAGCAATAATCTAAAAAAAAAAAATGAAATATTTTAATAAGTATATATTGGGTAAAGTCCCCTACATATATATAAATACAAATACATGCAAAAATATCAAGTTCGATACAACACATGGGTTATTAAAACAACCAGCAAGTGTAAGGCAAAGAAGCAAACATCAAAGCCGATAGCTCTAGCCTATTACTAGCCCTAAATAAATTAAGTCACTTACGCTTGAACTTGCATATGTAAATGGCATACAAATGTATTTTGCATTTTGCATAGTCAAGAAAATTTCGTTTTAAAATATTCCTGTTTGCAAATGATTTCAATTTCTTTTCTAGTTTTGCCAGAACTATTTAAAAAATAAAAAAGGTCTTCTTTTCGTAATGTATAGTTTTACAGCTGCGTTGTTATTCAATTTTTTACTCTTTTAAAAATATGAGAAATTTTGAATTAATTTCTATGGAAATTACTAATGGAATCAGATACTTATATATTAACACCCCTAACACTTGTTGTGAAGGGCATAAAAACACAACTGTATTTAAGACCATGTCATGTGTGATGTGACTTTATGGAATACTAAAATTGTATCTTTCATAGACTGTTTCACATCTTTGCGCTTAATAAACATAAATCTCAGTTAAAATTGAATTTATTCATTAAATATGAGAAATTTTAATTTTTATGCAAATGCCTCTTTTTCTTGGAACTCCATTTTTATATATTTTTACATATGTATATTCAAATGTATGTATATGTTGATTAAATAATAATATTAGCATACATATTACTTGTTAACATTCCGATAAGAGTTTGCCCAAGAACTATACTTCATCAGCTGGATACTCACTATTTAATGAACAAACAAGCATACAAATGCACAAATTAGTCTACATACATACATACGCCTGTATGTCTGTCTCACTCTATTTGTGTTAGTTTATATAATTTTGCATTCACATCTTAACATACTGCGAGCAATGTGTTTGTAATGGGACTACAGTTCATTTAACAAATATTCCTGAAACGTGCTCTCCATTGAATGCCGGGTCTTGGTTTTCATTTTTGTTCTTTTGTTTGTTTTGGGGTCTTGTGAAATACTCTGTTTACATTAAAGTCGGCTCAACATGTCCTTTGCAGTTGTAGTCCGACGTTAGAATGGCAATCCTTATTATTAACATCATCAACATCAGCTCCACCAGCATCGTCATAATCGTCATCATGTTTAAGCTCATTATCAAGTATTCGCAACACAATAGCAGCCTCATCACCAGCACTGTCTTCCTCAATTTAGCTGTTTTCTATGGCTGGCTTTTAGTTGCCTTAGCTGGTCATTTATATGTCAGATACTACTTTCAATCTCATTCTCCCACTTGCATACACATGTACTACGTGAAATCCTACAGCTTTTCATGCCAACGTTTCATTCATTTATTTTATTTTGATTGTGAAAAAACCTTCTCGTATTTATTTTGCAGTTGCATTTCAGGCAAGAGGAAAAAGTTGTTTTCAAGTTAAAATCATCGAAAAAATAAACATTCCAGCAAAAATAAAACAAATGTTTAAATAAAAATACATGCATCACTTTACTTCAACTCCAAAGAGCAGGATTTTTTTTTATCCAAAATTACCTTCGGCCAGTAATAACCCGAAAGATTTGTCATGACATTATTGCCTGCCTCAAAAATAACAAGACTCATACTTTCACCAGCAGACTGTTTGAGCCTTCCATCTGCTGCCACCCATTCACGTGATAGGTAACCTTTTTCCCCGTATTTATGGAATTTATTTAAACAAGGATTTGAGTTTTTTTTTTTGATTTTCCATTTCTTTTGCTTGGCTCCGTTTGTTTTTTTCCAAGCAAAATATTTATTTTATATTATTCTGTTTGGTTTATGTATATGTTTTTTATTTGTTGTTGCATTTGTTGGATCAACTTTTTTTTTTTGCTTTTTTGCAATCCCTTGAGATCCGTTAACAGTATACTACAGGCACGTAGTTGTGGCAGTTCAGCCAGGTTTGTTCTACTAAATTGTTGCAAATGTATTCAGCAGTAAAAAAGTAAAATTTAAACAGTGTTAACAACAACAGCAATAATAGTCCAGAATAAAGCAACAACTCCGGTCATGATGTACAGTTTCAATTCATTGAATCCTTGTTTGTTGAAAGCTCTCACAAAACATATACACATATCTCTACAACCATTCAAAATAACACATCGATACACATAGCAGCAGGGCTGGGTAGTATTTAAAATACATGTATTTGAAATAGGTATTTAAAATACAAATACCTATTTTGTATTTTCATTTTAAATACGTCGCATCACTGTATGTATTTAGTTATGAACTTAATTATTTATTTGCTTTAAGAGCCAATTGAAGTTTGCAAAGAAAAGTAAAAGAAAAGAAATGTTTGCTGTGTTAAAGGTTTGTTTGAACATTTCTGATTCTCATATTGTTCATGGGAATTATGGAATAAGTAGTTAAGTTTCAAACAAACTTTGAGGAATTTTTCAAGTCTACTGATGAGTTAATTAGCACCTACGAAATGTGGTCGGCATATAGACAGCTGAAAAAGACAGCAAATATGTTTTAAAACGGTTCATTTTTTGATACTAAATTATTATGTATTTAGTATTATGCATTTTAAATACTAAGCTCTTAATTTTTTTGTGTTTCAAATAGTTGTGCTCTCAAAATACATTTTTAATTTATGGTAGCAAATATGTGAGAAAAGTGATTTAATTCATTTATCAACTAAAAACGCAAAATTTTGTTACTGCTAATTTTCAAAAAAATTGCCAATACTATAATGTAATTACCAAACGCAAAGTGTAAAGTAAAAGCAACTGAATGCCGCCTACACAGTGAGAAAGTCGCGCAGCTCTCAGAAAGTTAAACAATTGAAAAATAAAATACAAGGAAAAACACAGTTTGGTATTTTGCCTTAAAACAAGAATTAATTTCGTTATTTCTCTTTCAATAACATGTATTTTTCTAACAAGAAATCATTGAGATTTTGTCTTAGTGGGTTTTAATTATTCGCTATCAAGAGGTTGTTTGTCTGATACCACATTTAAAAGGCTGATGTTTATGAAAGGAAATAAAAACTTTTTGGACTAAAAGTATTTTGTATTTTAAATACATATTTTTTTACACTGTATTTTATATTTCAAATACCTGCGTTTAGAATGAAATATTTTGTATTTTAAATATATGATATAAAGAGTATTTGTATTTTACATACATTAAAGCATGTGTTTCACCCAGCACTGCATAGAAGAAATATTTTTGTGTAAGATTTATGCATTCATGTTAAGCGGCAATAAAAACACATTTTTTCGGCACATTATAAGAAGCAAATAACTGTTTTGCGAAATAAAGCTCAAAGTAAATAAATATATGAGCGCTTAGGTGTTGTTATGTGAAAACGAACGAAACGAAATTATTAATATCTTCTTTCTGCTGACCACGAATAACTAGTCTCACTATGTGTAGTAGTTCGGGGGCCATATTACGGCATTGGCGTTAAAGTCACATTTTAATATCAAACTCGTGGCCCAACTTAATTCAACACAGCTCTGTTTTGCTGTTGGGCATATTCAACTATGGAAAGGTTTACAACTAAGTTGTGTGCTATTGCTGTTGATTAAAGCCATTTACTGAAATGTCAAATCAAATCAATATGCATTTAGTGCACTTCGTTACTTTTTGATCGGCATAATCAACCAGGTGTCCTCATAATCGGAAGATCTAAGCGCAACTTTATCCAACCGCCAACAGGTTGTGGCGAATTATATCAATTTGGATCATTAAAGTGAGGATTAAATTGGCCATACCAATTTTGGATTCATGATTGAGAAAAACAGACCAGATTTTGGCTTGGCACATCGAATTTCTTCCAATACTATTGTTTAAAGATAATTTTTGCAATGAGCTAGTGTGAATCCAACATCTGCCCGATAGTTGTTTTGTTTTATTAATTAGACGCATAACGTCGAACATTCGTCGACGAATATTCGTGGTTAAAAATGAAACACATTTATGTGAGATTACACACAATAGTAGCTCTCAGTTTGTCCCACGTAGGGGGATTTTATTTGTGCAGCAAACGGCAAATACATAGTGTTACCAGGACACAAATTTTCCTATTCATGATTGAATGATATCCTTGTTATTTATTTTATTATTGCCTTACATTATTTTTGCTCGATAGTTAATTCAGTAACGACAATGCATGCAGTGCAACGATTTGACCACCGGCTTAAAACTTGTTTTCAGTTGTTTGGTAGAAAAGATTCCTTTAACCTTTATTTACTTAAATATTATTGCAATCGTATTACAATTTTAAATTACTATTACTTTAGGTCTAAAAAAATAGACCTTAATGATTTCTGTCTTTTTTCAGCCGTTTTTATGCCGCCGACATTTCGTTGCTGCTAAACAACTCATCAGTAGACTTAAAAAATCTAAAAAGAATGTTTGAAGCCCATATAGACGGCTGAAAAAAGACAGAAAGCATTAAGGTCTATTTTTCTTAGACCTAAAGTAATAAATTTCAATTGGCTCTTATAGCGAATAGATAATTAAGTTCATTTTTGAATTTTGAATTACCTTTTTTTGCTTACAACTTCTTGCAAAACTTTTAAAATATTGATAATAAAATATTCCGTCTCATTCGACACCTTTTGATTTAGCATTAGTATTTTCTTAAAATTAAGATATTTGCATTTTATTTATCTTAAATATTTCTTGAAATATTTTTATGGATATTTAGCTGTCCTTCGGCTTACCTTTTCAGGATAATAACATTTAAAAACTCAATGTTTTTGTTCTGGAAAAGTTATCCAAAGGAAAGCAAAGTATTAACAAAACTACTCGAAGAAATATAAAAGATATATAAATATAAATATAATATATTTATAATAGAAAGACCTTAAGTTTAAGAAAATATTAATGTTGAAAATAAAAGTTTATAAAAAGAATTCGTTGATCATATACGAGTGACTATTAATTTTCGTGTCATAAATATAAAGTTTTGCTAACTTTAATCTCCTTGTAAAGGGAGAACCAGAAGTGCGCTTCATCGCTAAACAAAATTCGCTTATGAAAATCGGGAACAACGGCCATTTCGTTTTGGGCCCACTCGACAAATCTACTCCTTACTTGTTCAGTCGTGAGTCTATTCATGATGAATTGCCAAACCAAACTGAGAATAAATCACTTGACAGCTGTTAAATCGTTCGCCATCTTGAACAGTAATGCCAACTTAAATTTCTATACATAAAAAAAACACCCTTTATATGCATGTGTTTGTTAAAATAACAGTAAGCAAGACAGATGCAGTACCTTGTTTTTGTCCAAAATTTTGCCAACAAAAGCTTAAGTGTGAACGTTTAAGCCTGGAATGATCGAAGTCATTACATAGTTTTTAATAAGGTCCAAACTAATACTTGTGACCTAGTTTCAACAACACCAAAAAACTTATTTTAGTTTCATAGCGTGCTCTGAATGCCGTTAAGACACAAACATTAATAACATAAATTAAAAATACGCATTTATACTCTGTACTTTCACATGTTCATCTTGATGGAGCTTTATTTTTGTATTTTTTGTAGGTGGTAGGCATATTTTTGTCAATTTTGTTTTCGTTGAACACGTGAGACATAAAAACGAATGAGTTTTTCTATACAATTTTTAAATTATAATGAAATTTTCACTGAATATTTTATTCACTTCCCACATGCAAAATACATTGAGAGGTTTTCCATGAATATCTGCATTGTAATATTAACGTTTACTTTCCTGAGTGCTCTTCCTTAAATTTGGTATTTTTTATTTTATTTTTTAGCTTTAACGGTGAACCCCCAATTGGCCATCAATACTCATACATAAAGGAGTAACAAAAACAAGATCAAGTAACTCTACTCAGTTACTTCGATTCATTGCCATATTAAGGTCACTCTTTTTGTCTTTTTGCAGGCAGTGCTGTTGTTGTTGTTTTTTTTTTTTTTTTTGGTTTATATACACATTTACTTTAAGAGCTGCATGCTTTTGCTATCGACAATATTATCGCTTACAGTGTCACTTTATTTAAAATGACATTATGTTGCCAATTTTTATTATAATTTCAAAAGAAATGCCATTTTAAAGAACATAAAGTGAACTGACAAAATAAGAAAAACTCGTGATTGAAAAAGGGAAGAATATGAAAAAAAGTTTTTTTTTATTTCCAACGAGAACACGAGAACAGCGTGCTAGTAACCAACAGCAAAACAATCTTGAGATGTTGCCAATGGCATTAAATCATGGCAGGAGCTAACTTAAAGTTGTGTCTTTAAGTGCAGAGAGTGAAATTGTTTGTGAAATAAGTAAAAGCTTTTTCTTAAAAAAAGGAAGCTGAATAACCTTAAACTTTTGTTTGCTTGAAAGCGAACTAATTTCGTGCAACTGAAAATGTTAGTGTGAAAAATGCTATCGGTCACCGGGACTTAATTAAAAGAAAACAGGCTAAATTATTTTTTAATTACACGTTTTAATTAATATAATTTACTGAATCAGTGAAAGTTTTGTGTAAAATCGAAATACAAGAGAGTTTCTTAAATAAAAAATATATTTTTTTGATACTAATTTTTCGACCTTTGCTGTTTAATATTTTAAATTAATAATTGGAGCTTGCGGTCACTTGTTTCCTTTTTAACGGAAAGAATCCTGAAGAAGATAACCATTGCGGTATCGAAATATTGAACTAAACAAGCATTTAAAAAAAAACAAGTGACCTCAAGCTCTAAATATTAATGAATAAACAAATTTATTGAAGCTGCATAAATTTGTTTATTTCGTTTTTAGTATAAAAATTTATTAACAATATTATTGAATATTTCGCTAACAGTTTGTTAGTATCTTCAGGATAATAATTGTAATTAAATTTAATTTTGAATTTAATTGCAAATATTATCCTTAAGATGCTAACAAATTGTTAGCGAAATATTGAATAACATTGTTAATAAATTTTTATATTAAAAACGATCTGAGGCTGTATAAATTAGTTTATTTAATAATTAAAAGGATCAAATAAAAATTATTTATCTAAATATAAATTTAAAATAGAAAATATATTATTGTTTAATATAGAAAAATATATTTCATGTTCGTTCTCAGTAAACTAGATTTCATATTCACTCTCACCTGTGGTCAAAACTGTCAGGGAAGACAAAAGAAAACTTCTGATATTTGACATTTGGTTTTACTATACATTGATATTTAATTAGCTCTGCTTAAATTTCTATCTCTGATCTGCGTTTCTTGCCTCAAAAGCTCTCTCCAAAAAAAACATAAAGTTAAGTGAAAATTTATATCGATATAACAACTAACAGCGAATGTTTTCTTATTATCTACTATCTATTTGAAATTAATTCGATTACACAATAGTTGTGTTTCGATTTTATCCAGAACTATTCCCCTACTCAAAGTAAATGAGATGAATTAAAAGAAGAAATTTCGGCGCACTCTGCTTACGCAGATTGAAAATACTGTTCAAGAACAACATATTAAAAAAAAAAGCTGTAATAGACAAACATTTATTCGAATGATTAAAAATGGCTTTTACACTGCATTTAGACGGGAAAGTTTTTTTTATAAAATTTATAAAAATTTCAATGAATTCTGAGACTTTCATTCAAATTTCTTGCGCACTTTTAAAGGAACATGAAAGTTCATTTTAAAAAGCGAAGAGTTGCAAGTATTATTATTTTACAAAAATTGAAAGAACCATATTCTTTGCAACCTCTTCATAGGTCTTTCGTTTAAATCGTTCCGCCTATATGATTTATGATTCATATCCCACAAAATTGGGCATGAACGATAAAAATAAATTAATTTTAATGTGTTTTGGTGATTTAATAATACAAATTCACAATTATTATTCTACTGCAATTCTGAAAATTTGTATGTGCCGTGGAGTAGGCAACTGTACTAATTAACTTGTCACTTAACTTGCAGTAAATGTCAAAAATTACTTTCAGGAAAATTTTTCCTAAAACTGAGTTGAAAGTTAGAAAATTGTGCGTGTGCTAGTTAGAAAGTGTAAGTGTACTGCAACTTTCAGACATTAACTTTCCCGTCTTAGTGCTACGTTTATTACACTGTGCTTGAATTTGAAACTTTTTTTCCACGACAGACGGGGCACCCTGTGACTAAACCTAATTCGGCTGCGCTGAATTCAGTGGTGGAGATATACCGTTGTCTTAAAAATGGAGAAGGTAGGACTATATATATTCTTTTAACTCAAAAACTCTTTAGATCATTGAAAAAGTTGTAAAAACCGAAAATCTGCAACAAAATTAACTTTTAATGGCTGTAAGAAAATTTTTAACCAAGTTAGTAGTTTAGAAAATAAAAATTTTTTCCGTGAAAAAATTAAATTTTTTTTTGCAAAAGTTCGAAACTTTTTGTTCTTTAAAACAGCATAAAAAATCTAAAAATAAAGTTATACTGATGAATTTTCACTTGTTCATAAAAAATAAAGTTTTAAACAAAGGAAGCCTTAAATGACTAAAATCGGTGCACAACTTTGGAAGTTATTCACAAAAAATGAAAGATTGCAGTTTTAAACGGTCACCAGACGAAGCCTCAAAAATATATATCATATAAGTATAATAATTTAAGTAAAAAATGTTATGATTTCTATCTTTTTGATCCCTTTTTTCTGACTTTTGTCTTGTAACAAGTGTAATGTAACAAGTGCTACCACGATTATTTCTTAATAAACACTGACTTATATTTATGTAACAGTGTTGTTGAGTTGATCCTTAGCTGTATGCTACGTTTTTACGAATTATTCCATAACAACGAACCGTATGGTTTCTCAGTAGTTTTTATCATTAATAACAATCATACGCCTTGGCCTTAAGGACGGATTTCTAACAACTGCAAGGCATTAAATATCAATCATACGCCCCAATGATCTTAAATTGCATGTCTGTTTGAAACTGTGGACAGTGGTTGCGCAAATAAGTCAAATTTTCTATTTATATAGTTATATTTACTATTTTATATGTTTATTGACTGATAAATATAAATAGATGTATATTTTCGAAAGAATATAAAAAACTAAACATGTGAATATCTAGTAATTTTCGAAGGGGAAATCAAATGCGTTTTAATGTGCAAAAACTATCTTTGGAAATAGGTTTTTATGAAATATCTCGATAGTGAAGAAAATAAGCGGCAACATAAAATTTTCCAGCTGAAATCGTTTCATCTCAAAATTTTTACGCAATTCGGCTCTATATTTTGACTGTAGATAAGGCTGCAGTGTGGCATTTTCTAGACTTTAACAAAGTCCTTTTATCTTTTAGACTAAAAAACTGCTAATATTTTCATCAATAGATTGATAGATAGATTTTAATCAATAGGTTGTATCACGTTCATCTTATCTCCCTCGCTTATCAGCTTGAGCTGTATATTAACCAGGAAACTGTAATTGAGCCACACTGAAAAAATAGTTTTTACGACATGTCAAAGTGTTTATTCCCAACAAATAATAATTTACCACATTTTTAAGTACTTCGAAGTCTTAGCTCTTTTCAATCACTTACTGCTTGTCATTTCCAATCAATGTCTAATTTTTATTAATTTCATTACTTTTAAGTACGTAAATCATTTTGAAAATATTCGATAAACGCAAACGTTGTCATATTTTATCGCTTGCAAAAATAGACTAAAAACATATTTTAAAAAAACAACTGAAAAAAATTTTACAGTCGCGGACGCACGGCAACTACCTAACACTCTCGAAAATTAAAAACAAATACCTACTAAAAATTACTTAAGAACGATAAACAATTGCACTGTCTCCTTTTCATTTATTTCATTACTTTTAAGTACGTAAATCATTTTAAAAATACTGATGCAAAAGCGCAAAAACTAGCTAAAATTTTCGAAAATTAAAAACAAATACCTATTAAAAATTACTTTTTGGATGATGGACAAATGCAGGAAAAATATGAAAATTTTGCAAAATATTTGTAATATAAGAAACTATGCACTGAACTTGTAACAATGGTAAATGGTCGAAAATAATTTTGTGAGTCTAAAGGTGAACATTCATAATTCCAACAGATTAAATTGATACAAAATTGTAAAAACTGGCGGAAATTTGCAAAATTAATATGTATACCAACACAGTATAAAAATATGTTTAAAATTTTTTAAACCCTTTCTCAACCGTTTTTTACATTTTAAAAATTTTTCGCATATGTTCCCCGTTTTTGCTTCAGCGGGGTTCTCTGCCACTGGTTATTGCTTTAAAAAAGTAAATTTTAAGTTTTCTTCAAATCAATTATATTTATTTAATAATTCTCCTTTTTTATTGCCATCAATTTTAGTTTATTATCTTTTGTTTTTGTATTGCCTCTTTTTGATGTATGTATGTATATTGTAATAAAAATTCGTCTTCTTTTTTTGATCTATATATTTCGAACCTCTCGGTTCATCTTCAGGTTCTAAATACAATTGTTTTATTAGAAATATTACAATATTTAAATTATTATAAATGTTACCTCGTTATTTTTGTTTATGCTATATAAAAAACGCATGGCACGGCGTAAATGTTCAAATTGTATCAATAAAAGAGCATCTAGATCTCAATGATGCAAATAACAGAACATGTGAAAAAAAGCTTTCATATAAACAGAAAGCACAAATAACAGTCTTCTGAGATGATAAAATATCGTCCAGGACTGCAAAAATATCATTGCTTTGGTTAATGTTAGTTAAGTATACAAACAGAAAGTAGAATTGCGTGAGCTTTGGTTGCCGAGTGGTTAAAGCGGCTGTGCCAAAATTGTGAAATTTGACACGTCCAAAGTTCATAGGGTGCTGATGAAGGGTGTTTGCTACCCAGAAACAGCCGGTTGTCCACCTAGCAAATAAATTTTACTTTTCTTTACTTAATTGATATTGATTAAAAAGTAGTGAAAACCCAAGGGTTGAACTTAAGCCTGAAAAAGTAATTAAATATAAATGTATTACAGAAGTTCGATAAAATTATAAATTTACAGTAAAATATTTTGATTAATGAAAATTTCAATTTTTTTTAAAAATATATTGAAATTAAAAATTACAAGCTTACTTTTATTTTGAAAAAATAACCTATCTTCGGTAGTTTATTGGTTTAATTAAATTACCATATGAACTAATATATTCTTTTTTATCACTTTTATAGTTGCAAGCCACTTGTTCATACTTAGCTATTTGATTTACTTCATGTATCTGCAACTTTGTTTTGTTTTGTTCTGTTTTTAGTATTGTTGCACCTTGAAAATCAAACACATGCTTCTTTGATATAGTATGTTTGGCTAAAGCTGTTGTTTGTTGTTTTAAAGTTCTGCAATCATATTCATGTTGTTTCAATCTTTTAATTAATTGCTGCGTAGTTTCTCCAATATAAATTAAATCGCAATTTTTACAATTGATTTTTTATACAATGTTTGATTTTTGTCCAACTGCAATTGGTGATTTTAGATTTAAAAAAAAACTGCTGCTTTATTGATTTGAATTGCTGCAATTTTGTGCTAAAACAATTTTTGTTAGATTTGAAGATCTAACAAAAATTGTTAATATAATTTACTCGAAATGAGCAAATTATATTGGAGAAGTAGGGAAAAGGAAAAATAGTAAAACAAGGAATTAGTTTCTATTGTTTCCTTTTAGCGTAGGGATTTTATTGAATAATAGTTACCTTTAACAATAGTGGATGTATATAAATAAGCTTCAGGTAAGTATATTTTTAAAAAGGGTAAGTAACAACAATAAGTATAAAAGTTATTCTCCTTCCAGTTAAAATCAGTTAAATATTTATTTATTTTCAATGTTTCGCCAACACTTTGTTAGTACCTTCAGGAAAATAAAATAATAATAATTGTTTTTCTGAAGATGCTAACATTGGCAAAATATTGAAAATAAATAAATATAATTGTTTTCGATTATTTTTAAAAAAAAGATTTTAAGTCTGACTAGTCCTGTATTTATATTGAAAAAAAAAAATTAAGTTGTCTGTGTGAAGAGTAACATCAAAAATTCAAAGAACCACTCCCTACCACATTCTTAAGAGAGAAATATGCCGTAAGGCCCCCGATCACTTGCTTAGTTACACGAAAAACAATAACAAGTATTAAGTAGTAACCATCGTGGACCTGGTACATATTCAGCTTTATATTCTTATTGAAAAATTGCATATGTTTTCCATGAAATCTCTGAAATGATTTTTTATTTTAAGAGACGTTTTAGAAAATTCTAATTAAAGTTGGTTCAGCCATTTGTTTTTATTATTAAACCAAGTCGCTATTAATGAGTTTATTTTTACAGCGACAAAAATTTCGGCTGCGTACAGACAAAATTAGCGTAAAATCCTAAAATCAAAAAACCAGTTTCTACAATAAAAACAAGTCACTTAGATTTTACTGCAGGCAACAACATAGTACAAGGGGTTATGAAAATTAAAAAAAAAAAAAAATTGGATGGACCCTAATGTATATATTTTAAAGAACATTGTACAATTATAAATATAAGCAACAAAATTTATGTAATTACTTTGGTGTTGGTAGTTAATCCTTTTATTCTGACCGCCATTTCAAACGCAAAATAGCAGTTAGTGGTGCAACTTTATGAAACATAAAAAGTTTTTAATTAAACAGAACCAAATACTACGGGAGAATAAAAGTTTGTGGTCATAAAATAAGTGCAGCATATGTTCGTGGCTAAATCTACTACAAAATGAATCTGTTCTTCTAATTATACACACACACATGCTCGCGTCCATTGAACTTCAATTCATAATCGCCATACACTTGTGTTCAAATGTGTGGACCTCAGTGGCATGAGGTATGAAAATAATAATTTACATTAGGTAAAATAAATCATAACAGATACTTGGTTTGGAAAATCTCAGCAAAATATAAAAATTGAAACATTACGAAGAAGTTTTTTTAATTTAAATTGTTGAAATATTTTTGAGATTAATATTTAGAACATGACTCTCAAATAATGTTTGTTACTCTTTGACTAAATAATACAACCTTTGAGTAAATGAAAAACAAATTAACCACAAAAAGCAGCTTAAAAATAAACAAAGTAACCAGCAAAGCAAAATAGAAATAAAATTCTACAACATCGGTACAAACCCCTAAAATGAATGGCAGCAAAAAATTATAAAACTGAATAAAGGAAAAATGAATTTCCGGCCATTAAAACAAACAATGAAACTTAACTAATTTGCATAAACAAACAAAGAAAAAAAACGAAAAGAAACAGTTTAGAAAGAAAGCAAAAAAGAAAAAAAAAAAAAAAACTAACAAAAGAAGCACAAAAAAGAAAATGAGCTGAAAACCAAAATAAAATGAAAGGAGCCTCTTAGTGATGTAACAAATATCAATTTTAAATATGAAACGTTAGTGTCCACCAACCAAAATAAGACGAATCTGCCCTTTTGAATTAATAACAATAAGTAGAAAAAAATATACTGAAATAAAAGTATACCTGTAACTTTTGTTATCAAAATCTGGTATATATTTCTTGACATTTAATATTTAGTTATTTTGACCCCTTTTTTTTCTTATATTTTATATATTTATTTGAGCTTAAGGTCTTTTGGAATTTGAGTAAATATTTTTGTCAATATTTCGCTCTCCTTCGGATAGTTTATGCAGGACAATAATCAGGATTATTGTCCTGAAGAAGCTATCCGAAGGAGAACGAAATATTGACAAAAATAATTACTCAAATTCCAAAAGACCTTAAGCTCAAATAAATATATAAAATATATTTCTTGACATTTTAAACATTTTAAATTTAAATATATACAAATAAACAACCGCCACGACTATACGTCAGAGGGTCTTTCGATTAGTCTGAATTTTTACTTCTGGATAAATATCGCCGTATTAAACAATATTTTAAACACAACGCCGAGCACTTGCGTTTTTCTTAACATTTGATTTTATTAAATATATAATATTTATTTGATCTTCTTAATTATTTGAAAAAACTATTTATTACAGCTTCAGATCGTTTTTTATATAAACAAATTTTTATTTACAATATTATTCAATATTTCGATAACAATTTGTCATCATCTGCAGGATAATAATTGTAATTAAATTGAAAATGTTGAAAAATTTTTGATTTAAAAATTTTACTGTTATTTATATTGTTTTTATTTTTCAATGTTTTGAATTTTTAAATTTTACTGTTATTTATATTGTTTTTATTTTTCAATGTTTTGAATTTTTAAATCAAAAATTTTTCAACATTTTCAATTTAATTACAATTATTATCCTGAAGATGATGACAAATTGTTATCGAAATATTGAATAATATTGTAAATAAAAATTTGTTTATATAAAAAACGATCTGAAGCTGTAATAAATAGTTTTTTCAAATTTGATTTTATTATTTTCATTTTTTTGTAAAATATTTATGTTTTTCAACTTTTCTTACAGGCTTATAAGTTAATTTTTATAAAATAAAAATAAATAAAAAAATTTAGATTTACAAATATTGCACAAAAATTTCGATAAAATACATAAACTATTGCTTTAAATTATCAGTTCCTTAAGTCCACAAGAATTCAAATTTGCGAACCCATATGTCGTCAAACAGGCGACCATTTGTCTAGTCGAATACGAAAAAGTAATATTCGTTACATCACTTGTGTATCTGATATTATGTTAAGAAATAATTTGACGAAAAAATACTACCCATTTGGACACAAATGTAAAAGCTGGAATGAAAAAAAAAAAACGCACACACCCAGGTGTTGGTGAATGTAAAAGCCAGGAAAGTACTCATAATAAACCAGAAAATATGTTGTAGTAGAAAATTTACTTGCGAAATCTCTCATTTACATGCTTTTAATATATGTAAATATGCAAGAATGTACAAACTCGCTTACGCACAATTTTAAAGAATGGAAGTGAAATTTTACTAAAGGTAGAATACATTTAGGGAATTTTTATTTTGTGTGAATTAAAATAAGCTGAAAATGAATTAAAGGAAGAAAAAATGTAAAACTTAATTCAGATAAATGAGCTTAATATGGTTCAACTGACTAATTGTTGATTGAAGGTACCATTAATGTGCTTAATGATCTGCCCTTGGCGAAGATTTTGAACATGGCCAAAATTTTGGCTAGTTTCTTAATTAGGTCAGCTATTTTACTCTTAATCAATTGGTTAGCAAGTACCAGTGAGAGTTATTTTTAAACTTTGACTTTCCATAAAATTTTAAAAACTTCACCCTTCCTCTAAATGGCAGCTAACGCAGTAGCATGAAAATTTGCCAAATCTAATAGCACAAAAAAAAAAGAAAAGGAAATCAGATCGTAGTATATTTGTGCCCCTACTTCTAGGGTCATCACTTATTTTCGATATTTGATGTATGTACTAGATCCTAGGCCTTTTGTTTGGCTTAGCTACCACACAGAAATAAATACTTATTAGCAAGTAAATGGAATTGTTTCAGAAATATTTCCATAAACATCCAAAGAACCGTTATAATAAGGTAAACAATTTTTCCATCATATACCCATTAGTGCCATCAAATCTTTTGAATCACGCATATGAGTTCCATACGAATGAACTTCAAATCAAAATATTCGAAAAAAAAAAAATGTCAAAAGAAAAAACAAAACAGTAATAAAAGCAATGCGTTTACGGCAAACATTTATCTTAAAAACAATTTTATTTTATTTTCAAGGCTCATGTATAAACAGAAAATGGGAGCAAGCAAGGAAATACAAAAAAATCCTAATGGAAAATAATTATGCTATTATGCCGGAGAAGTAAAAAAAAAACTCGAAACTGTAATAAAATTTAATGTGCATATGATAAAAACAAAACAACAAAACCATCGAAAGTGTCAAATGTTATATTATGGCAATTTTTATTTGAAAGTACATACAAGTATTCATTCGAATTTATGGCTCTTTTATTTTTACAACTGCATTTATATACATATATGTATATGCATACATACCTCTATATAAATCCTGTTGGAAAATATATACATATGTATGCATGAATGTTGTTCAGATACAGATATACATACATACATTCTAAGCTGACTTGAGGCTCATGGGTTTTCATATGAAAAATACTCGTGATAAACCACTGCCCTCAGAGCGGTTGTAGTAGAAATCAAGTCATAAATAGACACACATAAACACAGCCATTCATATGTACTTTCAAATGTACGCAGGCAAGAGACTTAAGGGTAGTCTAGTCATAATGTAGGATATTAGTTGTGCCTCACACCTCAACTTAATTTCACACTTCCTTGTTTCAATGTTTGCCAACCTTAACCCTGAGTACCCAATTAAGCATAGCTTGCAGAGTATTGAAAATTAAATCAAAACGTATTTCAAGACTATGTTGCTTACAATAAGTAGAATTGCCATAAGAGAGCATAAGTGATTTACGAATGCCGATGCATCCCCAAAAAGTAAAGGTTTGTATTAGCTTATGGTCTGGCAGCTTACAGCGTTTTGTCCCACTGTCTCACTTTAACCTTACATGTGCTACATTTTACAATTTTAGGCCTGCGACTTAAGCTCTCGGCTACCAAAACCCATCACGCAATCTTAATACCCATTTACATACATACATACATACATACATACATACTTAATTAATATTAAACAAAGCACTGACCTTCATTGTCACTTTTTGGTGATATTTGTTGTCTCAGAAAACTGTTTGGTTAGAAGTGTGCGCCTGCCTGAGTAATTCAAGTACAACTTCTTTTTGCTTGTTGTATTAATACAATCAAAACTCTTGCACCCTATTCGATGTAAGACAAAACAGTGACTTTGAAGTGGCTCTTATGGATCTGAGTAGCATATAATTGGGTGAGATTTGGCGGTCAAGTGGCTTAATCGGCGGTTCTAAAATTATGAAACTCAGCACCTGTAAGGTTAATTGGGGTGCTGATGAGGGATGTTGCGACCTCAAAACAGTCAGTTGTCCAGCTAGCTCTGCCGTTTTTCTTTTCTTTACTTAATACTCGTATTAAAGAAGAAGAAGAAAAGAAATTGAACATGAGCTTATATAAAATAATATACAGTAATTAAAAATATATTGCACCATAGTTCAACATTTTGCTTATAATGTTAATAAATATTAACAGTTTGAAAAATAACTATTGCATCAAATTAATTTTGTTTAATTTTCCCCGACTCTTCTGGAATTATCTAAAATCCAGCAAATTTAACCAAAAATGAATCAGCAAAATGTTATGTCTAAAATTATTGCCCATGTCATAATATCAACACGAGAACGATGCAGCTCTGTAGAGTGCTCTGTTATACTTAAGCTACCGATTGCAAAGCAAAGAGAAAAAATGAAAGTGAGGCAGAAGAAAAGAAAATAAGGAGAATTTATGAGAGTAAAAGCAGTCGGGTTGAGACAAAAAGTTTATTGTGAAACACAAATAAGAAAAAGAAAAACCAGGCCCATTCTGTATAGGTGCTGCTTGCAGGCATAGTGGCCTGTTAGCGCCCCACATAAAGTCCTTAGGTTCTTTCTATTCAGTTTTAGTGCAAGGTCCGCCTTCTTAGCATCAAAGCCATTTCCCCATTTCCCCCCTAAGAAAGAGTTTGCTAAAGCCAAAAGATGGAGTGGGTCCAATGAAGACCCCATTGGCTCCCCTTTCTGCGTAAGTGTCAGCCAACTCGTTACCCTTGTGCCCATATCGGATCTGGTTGTGAGTAGCCAGATCATTTAGCCTGTAGTGACATTCCGGTATTGTCCTGGATGTGAACGTACAGCTGTTCAGGGCTTTGAGTATCGACTGACCGTCGAAGAGTATCTTGATTCTGATCCCCCTGTATCCCCTTTCGGATAGGATCCCTACAGCTTCCAGTATAGCATATCGCTCCGCCTGGAAAATTGTGGTGTCCGTGCCAAAAGCTATTGCACTGCGTGCCCTAGGCCCCACTATTCCCGCTCCCACTCTCTAGCTCGACTTGGATCCATCAGTGTACCATTTTTGTGAGTCATGTCTTAGCCATCTTGGGTTTGAGCACCACTCCTCCCTTGTAGGAAAGACGAACCCATATTTTCTATCGAAAGTATGGGGTCTTTTTCTACGCACATAGAAAACAAAGGAAAACAAATGTGTTTGCACAATTTAAAAATGTCTACGCAAAATATCTGATTGGATGTTGTCTCTCCTGTAACACTTTGATACGTAGGCCTAGAGTTTTTTTTTTCAAATTAAGCCAGTGATATGTATATGTATATGTGAATAGTACTTTTAATATGAATTTTGCTTAAGCTCGGCAAGTAATTTCTATATTTATTACAAATTTAATTAAACTTTTGCAAACAAAAAACCTTGAGTTGTTTTTAAACTTTTCCCACAACATGTTTCTCTTTGACGCCTAAGATTATGGTCTTTTTTTTCTTTTCTTCATGACATGAAAATTTTAACACATGACAATTTTTTTCATACATTCATGACAAAAGTGTATGTTGTGTTCATTACAAACACTTTTATTTACGTACATAAACAATGATAATCTGTGTGGTTTTACCTCTTATTACTTCTGGTTGAAGAAATTTGTGTGGTAAATTGCTCTCTTTTAAGTATGTGTTTGTATGCCCTTGTTTATACATGTGTATGCTATAAATGTGTTGTTAATGTTTTCGAATATAAAAACTTGCTTATATTCCAAACGACTTAAGCCATAATGAGCTATTAAATCAAAATTAGCAAAACGAAGTAGACAGAATATATATATATAAAGTTTAAGCTTAGAAGTATGCAAAATATAAACGTTACTGCTAACGTGTATTATTATGCTTTAATATATCTGCACACAATTTTATATGAAATAACGGAGCAAATTGTGATATGTAAATGTATAAGTATGTATGCTTTTATATGTAAATATTTGTGAGATGGGATGTGAGAGCAAGATGAGCACAAAATTTATTTTTTTTGAATAACTCTTACTTTCAGCTGCATCACAGATTTCAATACCGTTTGGAAACGAACCGCAATTGTTTTTTGCACTTTTCCTATGTAAGCATTTTGAGTAAAAATATATTAATTTCATGGTCGGAAGAGAAAAACTGTCGATTGAATTCTATTTTAAGTTGAATTGAATTTTGCGCGATGACTGATTGCACATTCAGGCTGTACACAACTATAAAATAAATAATTTGTACCACATTGAATTTTCAGCTTAATTTGCACAGTATTGAAACTGAGTAAACATTTTTAAAACTTATACTACTAAAATTATTTGTTTATTATTATATTTTACATAACAGGATTTCGGTCATATTTCAGAATCTAAAATCTTTCGAAATTTCAACTAACGAATCAAAATGAAGCTGATTGGAATTGTTGAAGATTCGGTTGGTGATTTCTTTGGAATAAGATTTACTTGAACGATACATTGAGCGCTTCACTGACATCTCCTCTGACTAACAAATTTCTATTGCTTTATAGTGCTGCCTTTTAATATATTATTAATATATTATCTAAATTTTTTTTTATAATATATTTTTAATATATTATCTAAACAATAATCAATAATTATTAAGAATTATTTCTAGCATGTGCCAGTTCTTGCAAAATATATGGAAATAATCATATAATCATTTGTATATAATTTCCTTGAATTTGAATATAAGATTTAATTTACTCAAGAACAGAAACAAAACAACATTAAAATAGATTATATAAAATAAGTTCAGATGAGCTTGCGTTAAATTAGCATAATTATTTCAATGCATAACATAAATTTAACACTTTTTGTAGGGGTTTTTTTTCTTGCTGTGTTACTGATGTGCTTATTTTATTGCATTCCGTCGCCATCTTCTGCTTTTAAAATTTTATGTTTTTTGTTCCCAAAACAAACAAAAAAAAAAAAAAAAAATACTGTTGCAAATAAAATGGAAAAGAAAAATGCATTTGATATTAGTTATATAATTGTTGTGAGTTTCTGACTACGTTTGTGATTTCTATAATTTTAATTTCCGACCCCATAAAGTATAGATCTGGATCGATAGGGTGATGTCCGTCTGGGAGCCGTTGAGATACTGTTCTGAGAAAACTACTGAGCTTAAAAAAAAACTGTGGATGTCGAAATCTTCATTTTAATGAATTACCGCAATATGGTCGAAAAACAGCTCCAGCTTGAAAAAATTTGCATTTGTTCATGATATTAAAAAAATTATTTTTGCTTTCAGCTTAAAATACTCAGCCCAATCATGAATATTCTCAAGGAATTTTATTCCTAAGGAAAATACGTTTCTCGAGAAAAAAATTCCTCCAATCATAAATTACCTGAGAAACAAAAAAAATAAAAGTTGGTAATATCGAAATTTTTTATAGGAAAAAAACAAAAAACATATGTTTTTAAAATACCTGTTTTTCCCTCCGCCGACTATATTTCACCTTCGATGTGGCTAAAACGGGGAAGGTTAAAAAATAATTTCCTAAGGAATTTATCAACATAATAAGAGGAATGGGAAAAGAGAAAAAACTCTCACGGAATTATCATTCATGATTGGGCTGACTATGAATGGCTCTTATTGTAGCCAATTGAAATGTATTACTTTCAATTGACCGACATTTCACACACACCTTTAATACAGAAAACAATTTTGTAGTCTGGCAACATTTTTGCTTTTATTCACAACCTTCATACAAAGAGTTAGCGTCGATTACTACGATTTGTATTTTTGAAAGTATCAGAAAGTAATAGTTTCTTTTGAATATTATGTATTTGCTATAAAACTCAATTGAAGTGTTTTATTTTAGGTCTAAGAATTAATAAGAAAGAAAAATACTATAAAACAGAAATGGGTACAGTTTAGATTGGATCCTAACAACTAATAATGGGGAAAAGGATATCAAATAGTTTTAGGGCAACTTGAGGCGCATAAATCAATACCAGACTTAGAGGAAGCCATAGTTGAGAACATCGTCAGCACCATTTTCTCTTCAAAGGAAATATTTGAAAATAAGGATTTGTTTATAAATGTCTATCTAATACCACTCTTGACTGAGTTTGAGCTGAAGTCAGCTGCAAGAGCATTGCAAAACAGAAAAGCACCGGGGCGGGATGGAACCAGGGTTGCCACTCAAAATTTTTTTTCCTGCCAATTTAATTTCAAAAACTACCAAATGGCATGTTTACCTACCAAAAAATAAAATAAGCAGTTATAAAAAAAAATTTAAATTTATTAAAAAAAACAAAACAAGTTTATACATAACAATGTTAATATGTATCTTTATAAAAATAAGTAACAATTCATTTGTAAAAGAAACAAAATTGTAAGTAAAAAATAAATGCGACTTCATTTGTAAAAATAAAAATCTTAAGGGTTGATTTGGAAAAAGGTTTATTTTTTAAAGTCTCTTTTTGCTGACCATATTTAGTGCGAAGCAGTCGTATTTATCATTTCCTTGCACATCATACTATTATTTAAGGAACATAGTTCGAGTCTATTTCGAAGTGTTGAAAATTTTCTTTCTGCAGCTGCTGAACTATGTGGTAAAGACAATAAATTGAAAACAAAATTAACTAGATCGCTAAACATATTTTCATTAAGCCCATTTTTAATTTTGCCAAACTTTTCCCAAAAAACATCAATCTCCATTTCATCATTCAAGTTGTGGTCACTAACTCTTAGTAAATTCCACTGCGATACAATTTTATCGGTATCACAATCTAATAATTTATGGAACTCTGATAACAAAGACAGAATTGATTTGTCATTGATGGATTGCGTGATTGGATGGATAAAAGCTGATTAGCGTGAAAAAAATTAAAACTGAAATTGAAAAAAACTACCAAATTCACGACACAACCAACTCATTTCAAAACTACCAAATTGGGTAGGAAACAACCAAAAACGGCAACTCTGGATGGAACACCAACAGAAATAATCAAAGTCAGCACTTGAATAAAAGCCATAGCTGTTACTAAAGATGTATAATTTTTGCCTGAGAGACGGCCTATTTCCAGAAGTTTGGAAACGACAACACCTTGTGTTGATGAATGATCGACATGCATTTCTGGTAAACGGACTCTTCGATGTAGATCGCCATGGAGATACGTTGCTATACGGATGAATGATTGGAGAGTGGAAAAACAGCAATCGGTATTTATCTAGAGAATACTAATGCAGAACTGTTAATCAGTCTGCCAGATGATTACACGTTTCTTCAGACGGAGGTTTCAGGAATAACGGAATGTTTTTGGGGAACTCAATGAATGGGGAAGGCCAGGGCTGGTGAATATATTAACGGGCAGCCAAATTGTCATTAAGGCGATCTCATTTGAGTCGATTAAGCAACGAACAGTTTCGGATTTTAAAACCCCTAATAACAGGTTTCCCACTTGCGGTAAACTACGCATCATAAAGATTTTGGACAGATTGGATTTGACTCCTTAGCTGTCGTGGCGAAGGACAGAACTTTTACCACTACAGATTCCGATAGAAATGGAAAGGAGGGTAACTTAAGTGCTCGTCGAAATGGCAAACATGTAACCATCTCCATGTAATTTCATCTAATTTTTTTTTTTTTTTGGAACACATTGACCTCGCACCACGCCTCCTTCAGAAGGCTCTCATACAAAAATACCAGATAAAAATTGAGTTGGAAGCGTCGAAAATTACTTTTAAAATGTTGTAGTGGAACTTCTGCTGCTTATGTCAAAATGTATCGAAAATATTTTAGGCACATTATCAGTTGAAAAGTCGACCCAATGTCATGTACATATTTACACCGGTATTCATAAAAAATAAAATGTTGCTCAAATACATTTTAGAACAAATTTTATATGATTTTTGTAAAATGTGTTTCAACAGTGTTTTATTTTTTATGAATACCGGTGTTAGAGTTTTTTTTAAAACATTACAGATCTTAATATTTGTTTGGCAAAAAATACTTAAAAATCCTACCCAATTGTTTATGGCGTTTGCTAATATTTGCAAATGCCTCAGGGCTAAGAGGATTTTTTTTAGACTGGGACCAGTATATATGCATTGCATTGTACTGGAATAGGGAAAATAGGAAAGAGGATTTAGTGGATGTAAAAACAAAAATGGGGAGTGTTTTTAGACGTTTGATTAAGCAAAAATATTACTGGATTACTCTGATGGTATTTTTTTCTTTTTTTTTTTGATTACATGGTCCTCTCCTACAACGTTGTAATGAATGGAACATGTTTTTCCCATATATTTGGATTAATTTTGGACTAATCCTCGCCCCTTGTGGAGTACTCTTTACACTCGTGCATAAAAAATTCACGATTTCTGCAGGGGTGCAGCATAAAGTCAACACTTAATCCGAAGAGAAAATTCCATGACATGAAGTATAGAGTGGGTCAATTATTAATAAGCGTAGTCTATGTTTTGTCACTTGTTTTAAATTTTTCCCATTCCGAATAGTAGAATAACTGTGTAAATTTAGATGGCACCTCAGCATGTGTAAATATGTTTTTGCTCACATTTAATCAACTTTAATCATCCGCAAACTCTATATGTTATTGCCACATGAAGATGAAATTCTATCCTGCTATCGCTCACTCAAGGAGGTTGTGATGGATAACAGATCTAAAACATCACACCCAGGTTGAGTGAGTCAAAGCAAGACAAAATTTAATGTGGTACAAGTCCATTTCATTTTAATTGAATTTATAAACACTTTAACTTAGTTTTAGATAAGTAAATTAAAAAATTAAGAAAAACTCTCATTGAACTCCATTAGGCTTTTCTAAAGACTTTAGCGAAAATAATCTAAAATTTAGATTCTTTAGTTTAGATTCTTTAAATTTATTTTTGTCATATCAAAACTTTGCTGCCTTGAAATTCTTAAGAGCCAAGTTTATTAAACAATGCTTAACAACGTTTGCAAATTTAATCATAAAATATTCATTGCTATTAATTTTTTTTTCTGCAAAGCAGGGGATTTATATTAAATTGTACTTTCGACGATCCAGTTGCGGTGGTCAGAGTACTACATCTGTACTTTATTATGGGTTGTTTTTTATGATGAAATTTATTTGACAATTGTTCAAAAAAATACAAAAGTAAATTAAGGCGATTAGGATTGACAAGGGTTCCGCAAGCATGTGCCAATTGAATATTTTACAATATTTATTGTCTATTTTTTATGTACTGCTTTAGATTAAATTTTAAATAGAAATATTCGGGGTAGTTTGTCAAAGCATAAATTAGTCAATATTGTTTAGAGTTTGCAAGGAAACTTTTCTAAATGTATGATTTATGAATTTTTTATTTTGAAATGTTTTTTTAATGTATTAAAGGGCATGTAACAATTTATGTTAAGGCAAACTCGCTACATAAACTTAATTTACAGGTTTTATTTGATTATCTGAAGTTCTCACTTATACCACTTGTGGTATGATAAAATTGCAAAACTTCTTCAAGGTCGCCCTTATGCCAAAGAAAATTTCTACTTAAAGTGCGTCTCAATACAAGTTTTACATGAAAATTTTTTTTCTACCGTGTGCTTTAAAAATGTATTTTTTTTTGCAGCAGAGCGTAAAACTTTAACTTTCTTTTAAAAGAAACAATCTGTTTTTGTATTGAAGATGTTGCTATCCGCCAACAGGTTTTCGAACAAATTTGTCTACGTTGTTTTATTTTTATTTTGCTGTTCTACAGATGTATAAACGTAGACATTCCTGTACATATTTCCATGAAAGTTGAACTGAAAAAAAAGAACATTGCTACAAATTTAATTCATTGAAAACCACGAAAAATCTAAACGACCATCAGATAGCAATTTCGAAATTGTTTCAATTACTTTCACCAGATTGCTGTACCACAAAACTAATATTGATTCAAGTTGGTAAAAGTCTTAAATAATTTATTACCGGCCATTGCACAATTGTGCTTTATTTTGGCTTCATGGCCTTGTACACTCAAATACTTAAACACAACTTTTCTGTTTTGATCAAAATAACTGCGTGCTTTTCCCCAGATTTAAATGTATTGGCAGCAACCAACAAGAGCAACAAGAGAAATTCTTAAACTTTAAATACACGATAATAGGATTTGACACAGGATTAAGCAATAAACACTTTATGCTTAACGGTATTTCCTTGTGCTAGTCCTTTGTTTGAGCAATTTTGTTGCCTTTTGCACGTTACATGCCTGCAAGTGTTGTTGTCTTCTCAGAATATCTTCTTTGAATGTGTTTCTTTTTCGAGCTTTTGTTTTTCTGGGAATTATTTTTGTATGCCAGTAAGTTTGACAATAAATAACATGACAACAACAGCAACAATAATAAAAAAACAAGCAGATAACAATATCATTTACTATGAAATTGTTACAGACACAATGTCAGCAACGACTGTCTGTGAGAATAGCAGAGAACAACAAACTGCCTGCTGCCTTTAAACGACAAAAAACTAACAACAATAGAGCAAGTTGTTTGAGAGCCGGGAAGAGAGTTTAACAAATTTTACTCACGTTATTCATTTTATATAAATAATACTTAAGAGTATTTGCCAGTTAAATATGTGTGGGTTTAGTAACAGCATTTTGCACTTATTTTCCGCTTCCTGTCCATTTGCTGCTTGCCACCCACCAGTCACACACAATCCCACTCAAACTCTCTTTCACAAACTCACACACATACCACAACTTCATGCACATTCATTGTTATAAAAAAAAATCTCATACCAAACTCAAATCACGTTTAACGGGAACGTGTTAAATTTTCACACTTGAAAAATGTTTTATAAATTGGAATTTGATTGAATTCTGTGTGTCGGCGGGAGTGTGAGTGAACCGAGCTGGTGTATAAATGCGTGTTTAACTTTATTTCTGTGTACATGCGTACATACATATCGCACACCCAGTTCAAAATTGATTCTACTAAAATTTGAATTTTTCAAAAAGCCAGCATAAAATTGTACCAAAATAAAAATAATTAAGATTATTATCTAAAATTTTTCTTTAAAATTTTATAAACCAGTCTATTCTGCATATTTTAAGCATACAAACAAAAAAAAAAATTAGATTTTCAGTTGAGTCCTTTTGACCTGGGCTTGCGATATGTACATATATATAAGACTTAGACAAATACTTTATTTCAACTGTGGCAGTAAGACGTAAGTAAAAAAAGAAAAACACATGACAGAATAAAAGAATAGGATTGTATAACAAAGTTTAGTTGTTTTTTTTTTTAGATGATTGTTTCCTTTTTGTGGGTCTAACGAAGCCAGAAAAGGGGTTAACAAGGTACAACAAAGAAATATATTTCATTATAATAAACAAAATCATATCAAACTGTAACAATATTCTTTACCCATAAAAACGTATGTGTATAAGCTTTTTTAATTTGTATTTATAGTCCTTTGTTTAGTTATAAATAATTTTTATTTCATTTCCATGGTAAAGTTGTCACAAACATAAATGCCAACTTGTTTATTGAATAAGAAAATAAAAGATTTTGTTTATGAATGCGGAGAATACGTTTTGATAGTAGATAATGTTTTTATTGTACACATCTTATCTATTTCACTGTAAAATGCGTACACATGGTTTGTTATTTCAAAAATATTAACGGCCTAATTCATAAACATTGCATAAGAGTTTAGTAAACAAAATGTTTTAAAAGCGAAATAGCGAAGATTTTAATAAACATCTATCAACGACAAAGGCTTCGCTAAAGCATTTAATAAATTAAAAAACTTGAAACATCACATTCTAACTGAAAACTCTCTATTTATTTGAGAAAAAGGAGTGTGTATGCTGTATATCAAATTAAAGCCTGAATCCTGCCCTACTTTCACATATCAAATTTTATTTTAAATAGCTGAAAACGGTTATAAAACTTTGCGAAAGAATCTATAGTTAGGGAAAAATGTCAAAAAAAATTTCTAAAAAAACAAAATAAATTAATCAGTTGTCGTAAGGATGTCACAGCCAACCCACGCGAGTAAAAAGCACTCGCTGTTCGATTAAATTATTCGTACTCAGAAAACACAATTGCGGTATTCAAAGGGTCGTCCTAAAGTCAGAAGTCTTAAAATAATAGCACGAAAATATATGACTGCTGTGAGCAACCTGTCATAAAGTAGTGTGCTATATCAAATATGAATCAGCTGTTAAAGAAAAGGAAAGCAATTTAAATATTTTTGTCAAAATGCCAAAATTAAGTGAAAAAACTAAAATAATAGCCAGTTTGTGCGAAAGCTAGCTATTAGATGTTTTGATAGCTGATTGAAGTAAATTTGAAATCCAATATGTCCATATTTACGAACATGCATTTATTTCTTAAATGATATTAAATTGAATAAATAAGTTTATTCAAACAAAAACAGCTGGCGACGGTTGAACGAAGTCGATTCATTTTTTGGACGGCGGCCAGTACTCAAGCGTTTGTGGGCTGCCAGTCTTCTAAGATTATTTATTTATTTATTTATTTACAATATATTTTATAAATAAATTTATAAAATACATAAGCAGGCGCAGGGAGAAAAGTCCATATGCGCACATCCAAAAGGAGTGGTTCGTCATTCTCGTGTCCATAAATTAAAAGTTAACCAATTCATAAACATTGAAAAATTAAATACTAGGAGTTGATTCCAATCAAACATTCTGGATGTTGTGCTTCAGTAGACTGGCTTTCTTCTAAGATTAGTATCTCATTTTTAGGTGAAATGCATGGACATGGATGTTGATATATATATCTGCGAAACACATACATGCGTACATTCGTATCGCACACAAACATGTTTAGTCCATACTATCACACGTTTTGAGCACACATTTCATTTTTACCATATCGTACGACTGAGTAGGATAGTAAAACAAGGCCTTCAGCTATTAAACAAATGTATTTTTGTTTGGGTACATACATACATATAAGGTTTTTTATGTATATACATATATTATATTTTTTTAGAATATAATTTGCGGCAGGCAAATAATATCACCGGCTCGACGAATACGTTTCAGCCGTCCGCCTCAGATGTATGCTGTTAACTTATGACGAATCACTAAACACAGTCGATGAAGTCCTATTAATTTATGACTATTTTTGTTTGCAGCACAACAACAATTTTTTTAAACTATCATAAAATGTTAGTACTTTCTGACATTATGACACAATATGAGACCGTTTGAATACCGTAAATTATTATTCTCTGTTTGTGCTAAATTCGTCATATTTCTTTAAATTCTTTTATTTTGATTGTCTTTTGGTAAAAATGGCTTTTAAGAACTTTTAATAAAATTTTTTTTCAATTTGCATGAAATTCTATTCGTTATTTTAAGAAAAAAAGTTGTCGAACGTATGGGCATAGCCAGAACAGAAAATACAATACTGACTATTTTAACTATCTGCCAGTAATCGCTTATGAATACAAAAATTTACTAAGCGATTGCTCAGCTTCCAACTTTGCTTAAATAAGCAGTTGACCATCAATTGGACAAATATTTTATATGAATTAGACGGTTTTTGGGCAAAAACCATGATTAAAGTAGTCTGCCAGACTTTGAGTTGGTACAAATTAAATTTTTTTTTAATAGAAAATTACATGGCGTGGTCGTGAAGTTGTATATCTACGCAGTACAAAAAAAATCATCAGCTGTCAAGAACTGATTTAAAAAACATAAAATAATTTGAAAACCCTAAAGACACATTTTCTTTAGACAGTAATATATTATGATTGATACCGGTAGCGTGACCTAGGGTAACCTTATTGGTCATCTTACGATCCTGAGGGGATTCAGAGACGTTTTGCATGTGTCTCGGTCGAGTGATTACATGGTTCCCATGCACTGCTTGGGTAGAAAGTATGGGGCCCTCTTTCCTACAAGGGAGGAGTGGTGCTCAAACCCAAGGTGGCTATATAATGACAACAACCAGAACTCGTTAATACAATGAATCTCAATGTCAATGAATTTTTTCATTATGAACAAAATTTTTGCAGTGTATTTAGGAAGCAAAATTCGAAGTGGAAGCAAATTCAATCACACTTATGAGATGTTTTCTATCGCTATTTTTCTATCGTATAATTTTGATTGAGATAAGAGTTTGCTTTGGAATATAATCCTCTTGTTTTAGATAACACGTTAAATCTTTTATAACGACGGCAAGTAAAGAAAAAAGAACATTGCCAACTCACATGTTTTGTTTGCAATTTTTGTTATTCATTTTTGTTATTCATTTTGACGAGGAAACATTGGAAATCCGATGGTGGGAAAATATAAAAATAATAGTTTCCTTTTTTATGTTATTTATTATTTAAAATAAAATCATATCTTTCTTTAGGTGCTGCCATTCACATTTATGTTTGTTTGGTTGAGTGTCTGCATTTACATTGATTTACATTTTTTGAAATGTGAAAATTACACAATGACAGTTATTGAGACATTGATAAATTGCAAGTGATTTGCATAAACTTTATTCATTCATCTATTCGTTTGCCTTTCATTCGTTCATTCCTTCATTCGTTCAGCCATTCACACAACGTTCATTGCTCGATTGTTATTGTAAAGCATTGTAATGTTGTTGCTGTTGTCTTCGCTGACTGTATATACATATGTATGTTTATAAACTTTATTGTTGTAGTATTAACAATGGATTTGAATGAATTTAAAATATGTGTATAAAAAATGAGTGCAAAATAAACGCGTTTAAGTTGCTTGCAAATGGATACAAAATGATTTGTTAAAACGTTTGTTTATCACACGTAATTGACACTCGTGTAAATTAAGCAAACAAATTTTATACATTTTTTTTATTTAAATCTACTAAACGAAACAGTATTAAGATGTAAGTATATTATTTACTTGATTGCTAAAATTCCATTTTAAAATTGTTCTGCTGCTGGCGGAAATAAACACGGACAATAAAGTGGACTTTAAATATTAAAACATGTTTTCAAATTCATGTTTTAAGCACTAAATAATGGAAAACTAAATAATTTAGAAATATTTACTCAGTTTTATGTGCAATTCTTACAGTCAAATATAATAAAACCATTTAAAATAAATTAGTATTTAATTGTCAAGAGCTAACGTATTGTAAATGTATATGTCATTGGCAACATATGACAGTGATGTCATCAATGGTGGTATTAATGATAAAGTATCACTGCGTGTAGGTGATTGATTAAGCCTGTTCACGAAAAAACTGAAGCCAGCTTTTGTAGCTTTATACAGCTCTAGCGTTTTTTTTTTTTTAACTTCAACTCTTTTTCATAGAAATGCAGAATATTTGAAACAAGATGTGATTGGGAATAGAATAATGGTAGAAAGTTTCTTCAGGCATAACATAAGAAGTGAGTTATGGATCTAATTGAAAACCACAAAATAAATGTATTTAATTTAAAAAAAATCAATTTATATGGTTCAATGTTTAAAGATGATTTCATGCAAATATTGACCGCAGTTACGCTCAAACTAGTTTATACGCTGGGCCCAACTTTGTCATGCGCTGTCCAACTTATTGGCCAGTATTTTGAAAATTCGATCTTCAATATTTGCTGCTAGTACGCCAAACATTTCGGTATTATCCCTACACGTATACCTACCTAAACAGAAGTCCCCAAAAAATTCTCTAAAGTCATTAAATCGCAATCAGCTGGACCCTTATGCTGTGTGGCATTGTCTTGTTGAAACAACATGTCAACCGAGTCCTGCTCTTCTATTTTAGGCAAAAAAGTTTTAGAATCTTCTATCAAAGCCTTTTTATGCCTTCGTCGTCTATAAAAAAAATTCTAATGATGCCAGCCGTTCAAAGTAAACACAAAACAGCGCATTTTTCGGGGCGCATTGGCAGTTGTTGCACTGCTTCTGTCTGCTATACACATCAAATTTAGTAACAAGATATACAACAATGTTTCCCTGCCGGCAACTCAGTTAACTAGTAATGAATTATAATCTAACTTTTTTACAACTGGTGGTGGTTGACACTTAGATTATTTTCAATGGAGATGACTGACTACTTTAACATTACGATGTCCTAGGAGGTAGTCAATTGTCCGACGCTGCATTACCTTTCAACTAATTTAAAGTTAGCTACTTAAAAGTCAGTACATACAGAAAAAAATGTACAAATCAAGGCTGATGATTTTACAATTTTCGGTGGTATATTATATTTTATTAAATTAAATTTCATCCTACTTTTTTTTTTTGTTAGCCTCTGGTGGGATTCGAACCACTACGCCTCAACTTAACCCACTCAGCCATCGCAACATTTAAAACGAATGCGACAATAGGCAATTTAATTAATGAGTTCTTTACCGTGTATGGGTGTATGTTATTATGTATTTGAATTTTGGGTTAACTCTGCACTACGTTTCAGCTAACTTATAGTCAGTATACAAAAAGTGAATTACAAATCGATTGTATTGTAGCTAATTTGAAGCTAGTGCATAAAAGCTAACGTGAAGTTAATTATTTCAGTAGTCGACTACTCAATGTCCGATAGGGATGAACTATAAGTCGATTATATTTGTAATCGACTACCAATTTGCTGGCAGGTATCAGCAATATTTATTTATTTGCCTTTTTTGCATTCCCTCTTTCTTGAACTTAGTCTATGGGATATTTTTTAGTCGCCTGCAGCTTTAAGTTAACTTTTTCTTATTAACTTCAAGTTTACTACTATGGACTCGATTTCTAATTATTAATAATTATTTCTTATGTTTTTATATAGATACATTTTTTTATGAAAAAATTTATTGAGAAAGCGATGGCAAAATATCGATTGCTAAATCGACCCACCCTGCTGTGATAGCTTACAATGGTAAGCTGAATGGGTATCGATGGCCTCAGTAACATTTATAAATTATAAACTTTTCGATGTGCAACCCCACTTAATTGCAGATTTAATACCTTGAGCCTAAGGTCACTTTTATTTTGCTATCATTTACTTAAACGCTATGTTTAAACTCACAATTTCGACATGTTTTTTTATAGACAACCTAATTTAAATTTTTTTTTTAAATTACTTTTCTGACTACCTCACAAAACTGGCAATTACACTATTTTTGATAATCGTTAATAAAGAAAATAGAAAAACCTCAAAAGTATTTATTCAAAATGTAATGTATCAATAATTTACCTACTCAAGTTTTTTGCTGTCCAAAATATTTCTTCCAACACTTACCTAAAAAAAAAAAGAATAAGAAATAAATTAGTTTTTGTTTGAAGTTCTAATTTGCTGCAAGTAAAATAAAAATACAATTAAGAATAAAAACCAGCTCTACTGCTAGTCGTTCAATTTTTTTTCCCCAAATGGCTCTTGATATTTTAAAGACAATTCACACCAAAGTGTTTTACAAGCATTTCAATTTTTATTAACATTGTGTACCTCTTGACAATTTTCCTCCTTTGCTCATTATTACACGTATTATGTATGATAAGAAAAGTAAATACTCTTAATTATTTGAATAATTTTATTGTTAATGTTAGTGCTTTTTTTCAGTTAAATAAATGCAGTTTTCGCATCTACTGGCTGCAGCACACATTGCTGCATCGCTTTAAGCCAGCAGTTCTCACCAGCTCTCTCTCTCTCTCTCTCTCTCTCTTGGCGGCTGTTTGAGGAAATTTTTATACTACAGTGGCCCCAAATTAATACATTTGTATATACAACGGCCCATAGCAAAAGTACGTGTGATTATAAAAAAATGGTTTTTTCATAAACCATTAGTGAACTAATGTAATTTCAATGAAGTTGAAATTTCAAACTATAAGGCAGTATACACATACATATAATGCAAGTATATAGTTTGTTTCTTTACTTAATTAATATTAATTAAAATAGTGACAAACCAAGATTTGAACTTAAGCCTGAAAAAGTAATTTAATATGAAAGTATTACAATAGAGAAGTTCAATGAAATTGAAATTTTCAGTAAAAATGTTTGTTGTGAAATGTATTTGGGATTCAGCTGGGTCGCATATGCTCCTCATGAGACAAATTTTTCATTGGCTTTTTAATAAATGCACTTTCGAAGAGAAAATCAAAAATTTACTTGCGACAATTTTTCAATCGATTTGATTCAAATATCAATTCATCTTCAACATAAATTTTAACTGATCCAATCTATTTTTTTATTTGATTCACCTGTCTGTATAAAAATATAAGTTCACTATGTACATTTTTTGGTAATTGCATTGAAATGTTAATTAGTTCAATTAAAAAAAAAACATGTTAAATAGTGTATTCACACCAAAAGCAAGAGAGCATTGTAATTAATATTCCAAACTTTCAAATTAATATTACAAATTTTTCGTTTTATTTCTCTCTTTGATTTTGCGTGGCAGAAAAATTTGAATTGAATATAGCAATAGATATTTGTTAAATAAAATTGTCTTACTTTGTTCAATTAATTTTA
Organism: Sturmia bella; assembly: GCA_963662145.1. NCBI lineage: Eukaryota > Metazoa > Arthropoda > Insecta > Diptera > Tachinidae > Sturmia > Sturmia bella. Next base: position 48,580,847 of record OY759172.1, on the reverse strand, counting down.
ATTTTCATTGAGTCTTTCTGCAGTTTTGTTAACAATAAAATCTTAAAATTAAAACAATAAATGTGAAAATAATTTAAGACTATATTGTGATATCTTAATGCACTCATATTAAGCAAACATCTAATTTTTAAAACCAATAACAATTCGCATACGCTCTTGCTCCCGAATCTTTCATATTCAATTAAATGAATATTTGTTAAATTTCTTCATTAAAATTCCAAATATAAATAATTAAAAAAAAAAATTATCTTTTTATTACAATAGCAATCCTGTTCTTGGTGCTACTTTTTCGACCTTTGTGCTTTAATATTGGCGAGTTTTATAGCTTGAGCTTAAGGTAACTCGTGTATTTTTATTTTTTATAAAAGTGTTAGTTTACTAATTAATTTCTATTATTTGCACTTCTTCTTATATAATTATTTCTGTATTAAGTTTATCAGGCTCAAGTTCTTTCTATATATCAATATAGAAAGAACTCTCTGGAAGAAGACAGACAAAGGAGTATCGAAATAAACTAATATTTCTTATTAAAGGAATTAAGCAAAACGAGTGATTTTAAGCTAAAGGTAAAAACTGATAACATCGTATTCCTGGGTAATTGATATCATATTGGTGCCAGTAGTGCAATTCAGTAACTTTGAAAGGTAATCCAATCGTTAAACTAAACACTCGCATTTGGTGTTTGCACTAACGATTCAGTGATTCATAAACTATCATATTCAACATATGTACATATTATTAAATTCAGAATCAAGTGGCGTCCTTACTTAAAAGAATGACAAACCAAACTTACCACTAATAATTTTGAATTAAGTAGACGACCCAAAGTCAAGTCACATTAATTGGCTTATGACTGGACTAAGCTATAGAACATTGGCTTGTAACTATACTAGAATACTTTAACATTTTGTGGACAAAATAAACCACAATTAATTTCTAGTTGTTAAGTTAGCACCAGTAACTGTGGTGATATATTATTAATGAATCAGGAAGCCAAACATTTTGCAGTTAATTATTTTTAACGCTGAATTTATCGGTAAAATAAATTAGTGAACTGCGCTACAGAAAGCCAAATGTTTTGCAATTATTAGTGAATTGTAGAAATTTAATTTTGTTTAATTTTTGCAATTAATTTTTTATATTTCTGTTAAAATTAGTATACATTTTTTTCTGTGTAGCTTTACAATATTCTGGTCAACTTAATTTCTTAACTGAAGCAGTTCATATACATACATACATACATACATATGTATAATTTTATTAATATTTATTTATAATTTTATAAATTTCATTTGTTTGATTCTCCCAACAACTGTTGTTGTGCTTGTTTAATTAATTTGTTTGATTTTCCTAACAACAAAAATTGTATATAAACATATTGAATTGTTTAAATAAAATCACTTTTATTCCTGCTTTCAAACAAACAAGTATCTCTGTTCAGTATCGTTCAGTACCGGACGAGCAGAAAGTTTTATGTTCTTTGAAGCAATAAGGGGACAAAAGTACAAAAGCAGCAAGGAATTGCTTCACACATGAATAATATATACATATATGTATATAATCTTAGAAATAAGATTATTTTATAACATATATTTTAATTGCATTGTTAATCAAGAGCCTCCCTGTGGCGACTTATTATCTAGTCCTCCGCGAGCCCCCTAAAAAATTTATACTGAGGCGGCCGCGTATCCCTATTTGGGAACCGTTGATTCCGTTTATAAGACACGTAATGGATTAATGGATTTTTATTATTTTTCTGCAGCAACACCTCCTCCACCACCCACACTTGCTCACTCACCCACAAACTCATGTTTTTAACTGTTATTTAAAGGAGCTTAAATAAAATTTTATTGCTTCACTTACTGTTATTCAACAAGAGTATCTGTCTGTCTGGCTCACTGTCAGTCACATTGACTGCTGTTCGCTGGTATGTGTAAATAGTAATTGCACGTTGTTGTTTCTACACTTTAGTACATTATTTTAGTTTTAATTGTTAAAATATCAAGAGTATGGTGTAGCTTGATGCTGGTTTATTGAAATGTGACATTCTTTTTTTTTTTTGCAACGTTAAAGCATTTCATTATGCAAACATTTATACATTTCATGGGAAGTAAGCTAAAACAACTAATTTTGTGGGTTGTAAAAGCTAATTTATGCAGAAAGCAGATAAACTATAGTAAGTTTATGACACTCGTGCACATATGCTTTTATGCGGAAATAGAAGTGCTGCCGTCCATACATTATTAAAGTTAAACTCTCAGGTCTGACACTGCGTAATTATTATATAAGTGAACTAAATAAATTTTTATTTTAGAGTTGTAAAAGGAGAAAATAAAATGTGTAAACATTGTCAGTAATAAGACACTGTTTGTATCAATGAAAACCCACCATTTTTACTTTAATTTATAAATTAATTTTCATAGAGAAATTAATAAAAAAAAGCTAGTAAACACAGATAAAAGTGAACACCAATGAAGAACAGTTCAGACTATTATACAAGTATTAATACTTTCATTCAGCTTTACGAGACAAAAATCTAAATACATTTCTTGCGACTGTCAAAAATACGTTTGTATAACGTATTGCCTTCACACTATCACACTTGATCGTGTTATGGGAATTTTTGACAAGTATTAATACATTGTGTAATGGTTTGAACTGTTCTTAATGAGGATCTAAGCTTAAATGAATTTGTAATTTAGACTACAATGTTCAAACATACGATGTTAAGCAGGTATGTGTAGTCTTAAGGCATGTCAGCTCTAAGGCTAATGTTTTTCCAGTTTTACTCAAAAGACGGGACCACAACTTTTATTGTTAATAGTTTTATTGGGTTTTCTAGTTCAATTTTTACTTGCTCAAAACTGAGAAAGGTTTTTTTGTGATCAAATTGGAGTGATCAACATTTTTAAAGAAGACAAGTTGAAGACATACTGGCTGGGGTACATACCATGGCCGTTTCATGACCACCACTTCGCTAATCGTTTCAATATAATGAACACCTAAAGGCCTTAACACAGCAAACATGATGTTTATAGCCCACATGCTGCATTTCGAGAGCGAGTCTCGCTTAGTTCCAAAAAATCTTGAAACTTTCGGGATCTAACTGCAGAATCGTTGTGGATACTGTGTTTTTGCAAATCACGCTAGATGACTGACTGCGTTTAACTTCTGTGAAAAATGTGCAAATGCAAACTGTCTCTCGCTAAGGGGCTGTCATAATTAATTTTTTTTAAAGACGAAGCTTCAATCAACTTTGTGCAATTGAGTTCGTTATTTTCTTTGATTTGACCGATTTGATCTGGGCCCTATTCCACGAAACAACTTATCAACTTTTCACTTTGCACTTATCAAGTTTTTCGACAATTAGCAAAACTTTATGTTCCTCAGAACTATAAAATTTGATAAGTGATAAGTTAAAACTGATAAGTGTAATTTGCAAACTCTTCGCAATTTTTTTATTCTCTTTGCAATTTCTGTTCCACGTACGTTCTCTTTTGCAAAGTGCAAAGCTAAAATTGAGAAGTGTAATTTGCAAAGACTTTGCAAATAATTATGCTGTTTCGTTCCACAAAAACTGTAAATTCTATTTTTGCAAAGGAAATTTTGATAAGTTTATCAAAGATTTGCAAGGTAAACGATCTCTTTGCAAATTCATATTGTTGTAACAAGTGAAACTTTCAAAATGTTAAGACGTGAGAAGAAGTGGTTATAAGAAGAAATTATAGAAACAGAATTAATTTTTCGGGACTACAATACTTTAATTTTAAAGAGTGCTTTAGATTAAATCAAATCCAAGTTGAATTCATTTTAAGTAAAATTAAAGAAAAATTAGAGCACAAAACACAACGCAGTCATGCGTTATCTGCTGAAAATCAACTGCTACTGTGCCTGCATTGGCTTGGAAATGGTTGCCAGTACCATGGAGTTTCAGCTATGCATGGTGTTGCAAAATCAACGGTTTGCAGAACCATCCATAAGGTGCCGACGCCACTTGCAGTGATTGCGCTTTTTTCAAAACTTCCTCCCAGGCAGCCTGTTTATCTAATTTATTAACCTTCAAAACGTAATGTTAACTTGTGTATTTTCTAAATAGTTACAATAATTTTATCCAAAATAGTACCTACTTTATTGTTTTGAAAACTAGCAAATAAAATATCCCTTTTTTCTTTAATAAAATGTAGCACTGCAATTTTTTTTCCATTTGAATCTTGCGGCTCATTTTAAGTGATAACACGCAAATGTAAAGTAGGTTAAATGCTTTGTGGAACACTTTTCACATTCACTTTTCAAAAGAGCGCAAAGACTTTGCAAAGAGAGCAAAATTTTTATTGGTACTAAGAGAGATTTGCAAAGAATTTTGTGGAACAGAAACAGTTATCACTTTGCAAAAAATTCAATTTGATAAGTGTAAAGTGAAAAGTTGATAAGTTGTTTCGTGGAATAGGGCCCTGACCTTTTTATTTTTAAAAACTTTATCCATTTCCCTCCCTCTGTTTCTTTTTCAGGTTATCACAAAGGGATCATCGTGCGATGGAATTACTTGTATAACTTAAGCTAACTTGTATAACTTAAGCTAATTGCTCAAAAATAATTTTTATATTAGACTGAAAAGAAAACTCTTATAGATATATTGCTTTTCAGACTTTCTTTTAACAAGTTTTTGTATATTACTGTCGCCAATGTGTGTGCCTTAATAATTGACTGACTGTGGTAGTCATGGTGCTCTGAGTAACTTTGTGGTACTCATGTGTCAAATTAACATGAAGTTTTCCAAACAAAACCTAAGAAAAAAAAAATTTAAATTAAAAGAGTATACTTATTTAACAAACGAAAAAAAAGAGTAAACGTTTTCCTTTACTTCTAAAGCATTAGAGATGAATGCACTTCCACTCCTGTGTGTTTACAAAACTTTAAATGTTCTTTTGTGCGTTCAGTGAGTCATAACGAATTCCAAAAGGAAAGATTATTCTTTCCATGGTATGTGCTTTTCTCATTTGGTTTAGATGGTTTTTGCACAACCGACAGAAGGGGAGCATTTGCTCTATTAAATGGTTGCATGTGCATTTGTTTAAATAATTTTCCTCTTGGTTAAGGTTGCTCATGTGCATGTGTGAGTATGCACGCATTTGCTTTTATATACATATGTATATACTTATGTTTTACAATGTCACATTTGTCAATAAGTTGCGGTGAAAAAATAAAAGATTGTGGCAATGAAAACTAAGTTAGAAACATAAACATGTGCGCACACACATGTAGCAGGCAGTTGATTTTCGAATTGACGGTGCAGAGCAAAATTGAAACTTGAAAAGGAAAAGAAAATGCTACGTTATTCGTGCTGTATATGTATATTAGATGTGGTATGGAATGGTTTGACATATTGGCGATGAATTTTTTAAAGTAATAACATGCAGACAAAAGTATTTTGTGTAGAGTACGAATTAAAATTTTTTTTTTACTGGTCTGGCGGAAAATTTATTGAGTATACTTTTAACGAAATATGGTATGGCTCTTCAATTTCTGGTCACAGTTATGTAGTGCCGTTTAGCCGTTTAAGGAGCCTATCTCCTTCCACCAATTATATGCC